>CM064483.1:71432153-71860961 GCA_032716605.1 Paralithodes platypus
GCTTAAGAAGTAAACAGAGAAACCGATCTGGGAGTAACAATATCGAGTAACCTAAAACCGAGTCAACAATGTTCAGAAGTTGTTAAGAAGGCAAACAAAATAATTGGCTTTATAGGCAGGTCATTTGAGCATAAATCCAAAGAAGTTATCCTAACCCTTTACAATTCATTAGTCCGCCCTCTTCTGGAATACTGCGTTCAATCCTGGTGCCCTTATTACCAAAAAGATATAAACAAGCTAGAACGAGTTCAACGTAGAGTTACCAAAATGATACCTAGCCTAAAGAACAAACCATACGAAGAGCGTCTTAGAGAATTAAATCTATTTCCTTTAACCCAGCGCAGATTAAGAGGTGACTTAATTCAAGTGTTCAAAATCATCAAAGGCATCGACAATATGAACTGTAGTAAGTACTTCACTATCGACCAATCTAATTACACGCGGGGAAAACGGTTGCAAAATTATTGGTAAATCTTTTAACTCACACGAATCTAAGAATTTCTTCTTCAATCGAGTTGTCAACTTGTGGAATGGGCTTCCCCGAAACGTTATAGACTGCATCACCGTTGATTCATTTAAACTCCGCCTAGACAAATATCTCGCATCAAACCCGCGACTGACTGCGTTTGTAAATGAATAACTTTATTTTATCCCCCCCTCAGTTACTAACCCATCGTCCCATACTAACTTCCTAATCCTGCCACGGACATTAGTTCCAGGGCAGTAATTCCCTTTCCAATGTTCCCTTACCCACTCTAAACCACTGTTTGGACACTTGATCCTCAGTGTTTTGGAGGACAAGCAACCTAGAAGGGTCACTAGATCTGTTGTTGTTGATTTCCTTTGTACTTTGTACTATTACCTACATCACCCACCTACATCGCCCCTCCCTCCCCACTCCTCCTACCCCTCACAAAGAACATATCCCTCCCTTTACACACCTCCCCACCCCGCACACTACTCACCCTACTCCCCCATCACCCCTACCTCCTCCACCCCCTGCACCCTTCAGAATACATCTCACCCCCTTCACCCTCCATCCCCACCCCCTCAACCTTAACCTACCCAACCCCTCACCCGGACCTCCCCCACCACCCCACCCTAATACTCCTCCACCCCCCGAACCATACCTCCCCCCACCCCTCCCCACCCTACTACTCCTCACCCCAATCACCCTCCGTACTCCACGCCACCCCTCCCCCTACCTCCCCCACCCCGTCACCCTACCTCCTCCACCCCCCTAACCCAACCTCCCCCACCCTCACCCATTACCCTCCTCCACCACTCACCCTATATCCCCCACCCCTCACCATAACCTCCTCCACCCCTCCCTCCTCCACCCCCACCCCTACTACTCCCCCAACCACTCACCATACCTCTCCTCCACCCCATCCACCCTACCTCCACCACACTTCACCACTACCTCCCCCACCCCCTCACACTACCTCAACCCCCCCCCTCCCCATTCCCCCAACTCCCACGTCTCACCCTAACCAAAATAATAGTCTGCATACACAATTTATTGCACTTATGCCTATATACTTGTTATGTAATTTATATCTGTTATATGTTTATTTTGTTTGTAAATAAAATAAAAGAGCAATGATCGAAGGGCATTTTATTGGGTGACCTAAGGAATGGATGTTGCACGATTTAAGAGGCATCCATCAGGAGTCTTCGGCCCTACGACCCTCAACATGGAGAATGAAATTGACCACTGGCGAGTTTCATGCTATAAGGAAGTTGGAGCCGTGAACATCGACATTAAAGAGAAATGCAATAATAATGTGGGTTTCTGATGGATAACAAGTATGATAAATTTGGTTTTATGTATTTATATATGTATTATGACCGTACTGTAGCTGATAATTCTGCTAAATATTGATGGCCACGGCTCCAACCTCCTTATAGACCAAATCTCACAAGTGGTCAATTAGCCACCAAATCAGAACAGTTACAGGAGAACCCCGGGAAACCCTCTGGCTCAAGTAAAAGCTGCGTTTTTCGTTGCCACCACTGATCATCTATTGGGCTTTTGGCAGAAAATACGAAAAATGATATGTGATATCCGAGACATGTTTACATACAGTATTCCCATCGTCCAGCATTAATACTTCATAATTATCAGCCACCTTAAAATAGCCCTACAGCAGTGGTTCTTAAAGTTGTTCAGCCTCGATACCCCAAAGTTCAACTCCAAGTCAACCTGATACCCCCTGATACCCCCTCTCCAATATTAGCCTACTACTCCAGACTTTTTACTGTTAATTTCCTGTAAAAAAGAGAAAACAGGACGGCTATGAACAAACAGCTGAATTCTATGGACTCTTTTATTTTTATGTTCAGTAAATAATTTTTTTTTTTTTTTTTTTTTTTTTTTTTTTTTTTAATAATTGAATAAAGTATAATTCTTACACACAATATTTCCTCACTGTCAGATTGTTTTCCACATTATTGTATTGTACACAACATTATTTGTGCTCATTCAGCAGGATTTTTTCGACTGTGAGCTGCATGTCATAATAGTCACCATTCAGTGTACGAAATTATTAATTTAATATTTTCCAGGATGCCTTTTTGGATAAACCCCAAGAACCGGTTTCGATACCCCCTCCAGGGGGTATTGAGGCACTACTTTAAGAACACCTGCCCTATAGTATTAAATTATCACTAGAATAATACACTATAACAATACCATGTAGGAAATCTTGTGGAGAAAGAGGGCAACATTCGTTACCTGATTTTGGGTCCCTTACTACAAAGTTCCTTTTTTGTGTCAAGTGAAGATCTACTGTAGTCTATGTAATAATGATAATAAATACAAATATAAATTAATAAACACATACTGTAAAAACTCCCCTTAAGACACATAAGAACTTACTGTTTCCTCTTCTTGATCATTAAGGTAAGCTTTTGGATAGACTTGTTTACCCCCTGTTCCTCGTTATATTGTTAGGCAAGTTATATTGCTGGAGATACATAAATGAATGCTTAATGCAGGCGGTGGCAAATAATCCTTCTATCGTCGTACTTTCTTGGTTTCCCATGAAATATTGAGCATGTGTATCAATTTATCAAACATGTGACTCAGCAAGACTAGCACACAAGGTATGAAGAAATTATGTATAAATAGAATCGCTGAGCTTTTGCAAAATTACAGACCAGATTATTATTATTCTAAATATTATTAATTACACCGGAAGCGAAAACATTATATATATATACAGTATATAATGAAAGAGAGATTATAAAGAAAGCCACTACACATAATGAAAGTGAAAGCTAAATGGAATACCATGTAGAAAATGACAAAATAGGAAGCCCCCTTTGAAGACCATGTGTGGAGGGTGGGGGGGGGGGGGGGAGTTAATTGTTAGGGTTGTGAAGAGAGAGCTACAGAAAGTTGTGAGAGAGAGAGAGAGAGAGGGGGGGGGGGAGGCTACAACAGACCCCTCAGGGGGGTAGTTAAATATATTGGATCCATGGGAGGGAGGGACTTTACTGTCTCGCTTCGATAGTTTGGAAACTTTAAGACGTTCCACCCCATTAAGTTGGCGATAATAAGTCGCTTCACCACATTCAGGTGTCGATTTTTTGTGGGCGAGAGATAGCAAGCCTGTAACTTTGAAAGATTTATTTTGTTTTGCAAATCTAGCTTGAAGTGAGTCTGGGTCGGCATTTATTTGTTAGTGTAAAGGAAGTCTGAGAAGGCGTTTTTGTTATCCTAGGGAACAAAAATAAAAGGCATTGCTCAAAAATGAATAAATCAAACAAAATCCTCAATTATAATTAAAATAAATGTTCTAATAACCTAGAAGACGTCGGATCAGATAGTGTTAGGAGGCAGTACTGTACACCTTAATTACATGTGCACAACAGGTGATCGTCAACTGACTAAGTACAATAAAACAAAAACATATACTGTATATATATATATATATATATATACAACAAAATAGGAAGGCATTTACCTTAGAAGATAGAACGCGTATACACTCCAGCCAGATTCCAGGGTTACACAAAAACCTTGATAAGATGTTCTGTAAAGATGAGAGATAAAATGTTAATTTGACAATGTTATAACCAAAAGTAAAATGTACATGTCAATTAATCTTTAGCTATAATGTGTGTGTGTGTGTGTGTGTGTGTGTGTGTGTGTGTGTGTGTGTGTGTGTGTGTGTGTGTGTGTGTGTGTGGGTGTGGGTGTGGGTGTGTGTGTGTGGGTGTGTGTGTGTATGTGTGTGTGTGTGTGTGTGTGTGTGTTATAAATATTAATAATGTGTCTGTATTATAATAATATACAGTATATGAGAGAGAGAGAGAGAGAGTAAGAGTAGAGAGAGAGAGAAAGAGAGTTTGCATGCGTTAGTGTGTGTGTAGCCTCCCATATGCGCATTGCATTACGCAGTAGTCAGAACAAAGGACACATCACTAAGCCTATAAGCGACATTAGAGTGAACGAACAATTACTAACTACGACTAATAGCTTCTGTGGTGGGTCTCGCAGGTATAGTGGTTAAGAGTGATCACCTGTCAGTCTTGTATAGTTTACAAGAGAAAGCTAATCGCCGGGGGGGTTTGTCAACTCCTGAAGGGATAATCATTAGATTGGGATTTATTTCGTCGTAGTCTTAAAAGGGGAGGCTTTTGGGGCCCCTTCTCCCTCATGTTTAGCCCCATTTGTTTTGAACTTTTAAGATATTGGCCCCATTAGCTTGGCGATTAGAAGAATGTTGGTGCCATTTAGGTATCGATTATTCCCTGGCGAACGATAGCTAGATTGCGTTTCAGGAGAAGCCGGCCGGGTATTTTCCAACCGAAAAATGCGCCCATTTATCTCGAAGGGGCAACTTCCGTATAATATTTAAGCTTGATGGGGGTCTAGGGAACAAACTCAAAGATCATAAACAAATAACAATCTAGGGAACAAACTAAAAACCTCCCCTTAAGAGCTTCAGTTAAGGAGAGACAGACCGTTTGTTTGGACATTCATTCCTTTATTTCTTAGTTTTCTCGCTAGACCTCCATCAAGCTTAAAACAAAAAACCCTAGACCCCCCTTCAAGATAAATTTGTACATTTTTCGATAGAAAAATGTCCCGGCCGAAGGCCGGTTTCTCTTAAAATTTCAGGCTCGCTATCGCTCGCCAGGAAAAAATCGATAACTAAATGGCACGAAAGGTCATAAAATTGACAAAGAAATGGGGCGAAAGGTGTTAAAATCGCCACACTAATGGGCCGAACGTCTTAAAGTCTCAAAACTAATGGGGTTCAACATGAGGGAGAAGGGGGTCCAGAAAAACGGTGTGCCTTCCCCTTTAACCGTGAGCTGAAACCCCCAAGCTTCCAATAGCCACGTGTATATACTAAGAGACTCACAACGTACGTGTGGTGGCTCGCAGGTACAGTGGTTAACATCTCATTAGTGATCACCTGTCAGTCAGTCAGTCAGTCTGGTGGTGTACAGGAGAAAGCTCGGCCCAGCAAGGGTTACTAACTTTGGTAATCAGCTTGGGATTGATTTCATCGCTAGTCTTAAGGGGAGGTCTTTAGTTTGGTCCCTAGATATCCATCAAGCTTAAGATTACACCCCTTTGAGCCTCTTTCAAGATAAATTTGTACATTTTTCGGTAGAAAAATGTCCCGGCTGAAAGCCGGTTCCTCTTAAATTACAGGCTCGCTATCGCTCGCCAGGATAAAATCGACACCTAAATGGCACGAAAGGTCTTAAAATTGACAGAAATGGGTCGAAGGTTCTTACAATCGTCAAAATAATGGGGAGAACGTCTTAAAACTAGAAAAGCAATGGGGCCGAACATGAGGGAGAAAGGAGTCAAGAAAAAAAATCCCTCAAGTGGAAATCTCCCCTTAACACAATCTGATCCAAAAAGATCTCTCTCTCTCTCTCTCGGACTAAATAGGTATCATCGTCACAATGGGCGGGTGATATGCGTAGAGTTGTACAGTTGGACTTGTTTGAGAGTGACATAGAGGTACATAGAGTGACATATAGTTACATAGAGTTACATATAGTTACATAGAGTTACACTTTGTTAATTACCCTTTTCAAAACCATGATTATATTTACAGGTAATCTGGACAAAGACGTTGGCAGACTAAAATGTTAGTACTGCTGAGAATAAGAAACAATTGACCACTTGCGCGTTTCAGGCTATAAGGAAGTTGGAGCCGTGAACATCGATAACAAACAGAAATACAGAAATACAGTCGCGCTAATAAGTGATGTCTCGGCACCAAGTATGTTTTGATCAATAATTGGTATCAGCAATATCTAAGCTTCATTTCTTCATATCGAGTGAAATATACAAACATGTTGCTATACTTACCCATCCTATTCAACATCTGACAGACATTAATACAGCACAGAACAAGCTAAACGTAATGACAGCTGGGACATGACTTATTAGCGCGACCGTACCTTTCTGATGGGTAGAAAGCATGTTGAGTTGATATTATGATATTATGAGAAGGAGGCTAGGAATCCTCCTCCCATTGTACAGTATAATTATCCTACTCGACGAGACAGAGGGCGATGGAACATGAAAGTGGTCCCGGACCCTGAGAATAGAAACTTTAAACGTTTCTGTTCGGGCTCTGTCTCGTGTCGGCCACCCCCAGCAATGGGGTATGTGCCTGAGTATATACATACATACATACATACATACATACATACATATAAATACATTACGACCGCATTTTAGATGGTAACTCTGATAAATATAAGTATCTACAGCTCCAACTTCCTTATAGCCCAGAACTCGCAAGTTTAAACCACTTGCGAGTTTCCAGCTATAAGGAAGTTGGAGCTGCATAGACTTATATATTTTGCGGAATTAGCCGCAAAAGGACTGTTATAATGCATATAGAAGTACATAATATCAAATTCAGCAAACTCTCTCTCCATCACAAGCTCACATTAATGTTTGTTATTTCTGCTAATTATTGATGTTTACGGCTCCAACTTCCTTATAGCCCGTAACTCGCAAATGGCCAATAACTGAGTGTCCATTACTTGTATCTTGTAGTTGTATTGAGCGCATCATGAACAAGGTAAACTCACTCTAACTCTCACTCACACTCACTCACACACACACACTCTCTCTCTCACTTAAACAAAATAAACTATAAAGTATATATATGTGTGTGTGTGTGTGTGTGTGTGTGTGTGTGTGTGTGTACTTACTCTAGTTGTATTGCGGGAGTGAGCATGCTCGTTAATTCCTGCCTCCTATATGTGTAGGTGTTATATGTATCGGTGGAATGGCTGTGGATGTGTGTGTAGTCTGTATTTTTAGCCAATTGGCGACATCGGAAACGAAGGCTTAGGGTGGATCTGTATGGTACCATTCTCACTATAGACGGTACCGTCTCGCCCGGAGGCTTAGGTAGCCATCAGCTTAGGTGAACCATATGATACCCATCTCGCCTTGTACCATTTTTGCCAACCCCAGATGGGACGTCACAACGTCGTCCACTTATTCCAGGTACCTATTTACAGCTAGGTGAACTGAGGCTAACACATGAAAGGAGACAAGCCCAATTTGTCTCCGCCCGGCCGGGGATTGAACCCCCGACCCCTCGTGTGTGAGACGAGAGCTCTACCTACTAGGCTACGGGCTGTGTGTGTGTGTGTGTGTGTGTGTGTCATTTCCCATGACTCAAATGTCTATAGTGGTGTCCCTCAAGGTTCTGTACTGGGGCCACTGCTGTTCCTCATACTCATATCCGACATTGACCAAGGTACACTCTACTCAAAAGTCTCGTCTTTTGCCGATGATACCAGAGTAATGAAAGAAACTAAATCAATGGCAGATGTGGACAAATTAAAATCTGACCTTACCAAGCTATATACATGGGCCGAAACAAATACTATGTCTTTCAATAATAACAAATTTGAACTGGTTAGATATGGTACAAACAAAATAGAAGAAGTCCACTATTCGGCACATGATGGCCAAAGAATAAAGTGTAACAACAAAGTGCTAGACCTAGGGGTAACAATCAGTGATGATGCCACCTTCACTACCCATATCCTAGCAGTAGTACAAAAGACACGAGTCCAGGTTGGCTGGGTATTGCGTACTTTCAGAACTCGAGAAAGCGAACCTATGTTAACCCTGTATAAGGCCTTGGTAATACCACTCTTGGAATACTGTTGCCAGTTATGGAATCCCTGGAAGTCACGAGAGAAACAAGCATTGGAAGGCATCCAGCGCTCCTTCACTAGTAAAATAGTGTCTGTGAAGGAGGAAGACTACTGGCAAAGACTTAAGTCTCTAAACTTGTACTCTCTAGAACGACGCCGAGAAAGATACTTGATCATTATACCTGGGAAAATTCTCCACAACTTAAACCCAAACCTGCTGGGAGAGGAAGAAAAGGAGTTGAGAGAGATAAAAGAAAACCAATGACTGGGCCGTATGTGTAGTATCAGGTCAATAAACTCAAGAGCACTGACAAGAGTTAAGACACTTAAAGAAAATGCCTTCGCTACACGGGGTCCGAAGCTCTACAATGCCTTCGCTACACGGGGTCCGAAGCTCTACAATGCACTGCCAAAAGAAATAAGAAACCAAAACTACCCAACCGTTGAAAAATTCAAAAAGGACTTGGATGATTTCCTGTCATCACTGCCAGACCAACCAATCCTACCCCACTACTACCTCCGTGCTGCCAGCAACAGCATTCTTGACCAGCTGGCACAGAGGAGGGTAGATGGGATGTACAGTGGCGGCGCCGCAACGGCGTGGACCACAGGGCGCTAACTGACAGCCCTCAACTACAACCACAGGAACCACAGGTGTGTGTGTGTGTGTGTGAAGGGGAGGTCCACAAACCCGATTAAAATACACTATATAGCTCGATCCTGCCACCTGTTACCGCACGGACCAAAGCACCGGGGATATTGACGCCATATTGTTTACCAGACACGATCACATACACGCACGGACACCTGTTAACCCCTTCTGTACCGACGCCGGCTTTTTACCGGGGATTCTGGCTAAAGGTAGACGATTTTATTCAATTTACAAATGTCCTCCAGCAATTGACAGGCTTCGAACTATCTCACTTAACCCTTTTTACCCCCACAGATCCTTCCCAAACTGCACAAAACCATCTAAACTGCACAAAACCATCTAAACTGCACAAAACCATCTAAACTGCACAAAACCATCTAAACTGCACAAAACCATCTAAATAGAGCTAAAGTAGAATACAAAAGACGTCGCCGGTACATAAAGGGTTAACCACCTACAATGATTTATGTTGTCTTGGCTGGAACAAAATATATAGTATTAAGGGGAGATCTCCACTTAAGGGATTTTTTTCTTGACCCCTTTCTCCCTCATGTTTAGCCCCATTGCTTTTGATATTATAAAATGTTTGCCCCATTAGTTTAGCGATTTTAAGAACTTTCACCCCATATTAAGACCTTTCGTGCCATTCAGGTGTCAATTTTATCCTGGCGAGCGATAGCGAGCCTGTATTTTAAGCGGAACCGGCCTTCGGCCGGGACATTTTTCTACCGAAAAATGTACAAATATATCTTGAAAGGGACTCAAGGGGGTGTAATTTTAAGTTTGATGGAGGTCTAGGGAACAAACTAAATACCTCCCCTTAAACTATCCTCTAAATGTTAAAAGTCTATTTAAGATTATTATATTCCAATACTAGTAGACTGGTATACAGTATAGTATGGTACACTTCAGCTACCGTAGTCTCTAGCTCACTTCAGCTACCGTAGTCTCTAGCTCACTTCAGCTACCGTAGTCTCTAGCTCACTTCAGCTACCGTAGTCTCTAGCTCACTTCAACACTTCAGCTACCGTAGTCTCTAGCTCACTTCAGCTACCGTAGTCTCTAGCTCACTTCAGCTACCGTAGTCTCTAGCTCACTTCAGCTACCGTAGTCTCTAGCTCACTTCAGCTACCGTAGTCTCTAGCTCACTTCAGCTACCGTAGTCTCTAGCTCACTTCAGCTACCGTAGTCTCTAGCTCACTTCAGCTACCGTAGTCTCTAGCTCACTTCAGCTACCGTAGTCTCTAGCTCACTTCAGCTACCGTAGTCTCTAGCTCACTTCAGCTACCGTAGTCTCTAGCTCACTTCAGCTACCGTAGTCTCTAGCTCACTTCAGCTACCGTAGTCTCTAGCTCACTTCAGCTACCGTAGTCTCTAGCTCACTTCAGCTACCGTAGTCTCTAGCTCACTTCAGCTACCGTAGTCTCTAGCTCACTTCAGCTACCGTAGTCTCTAGCTCACTTCAGCTACCGTAGTATCTAGCTCACTTCAGCTACCGTAGTCTCTAGCTCACTTCAGCTACCGTAGTCTCTAGCTCACTTCAGCTACCATAGTCTCTAGCTCACTTCAGCTACCATAGTCTCTAGCTCACTCAGCAGAATTCCTGGACCCCCTAAGTTGTTCTCTATGCAATTATATCTGTCCGGATTGATTTTTGGATATAACTTGCTTTTCAATAAATAGGGTATATATTTTTGTAGTTGATATTTTAGACAATTCTAATCATAAATTCGTTTCCAGAGATATGCTTCCATAACTAGTAACAGGCGAAGTCCAGGCATTTGTATGAGTGGGATAGAGACTATGGTATCCGAGTGTACTGTACTTATCAAAGTCATTGAAAAATGGGTGGTTACTTCACTAGACTTTTCGTAATAAGGTGAAGTGATAAAACATCATACGACGTCACTTAGTGTTGTCAGTGAAAATTGGGTGGATGCTTCCCTAGACTTTCTGTAGAAAGTTGGAAAGCGACAAAAAGATATATGACGTCAAACAGTATAATATTGTAGTGTATTTAATTAATGAAATCTTAGTGGAAAGTTGGTGGTTGCTTCCCTAGATTTTGTGTAAAAAGCTGAAAATCAAACTCGTCCAAGGTATATCAGTAGTGAAGCTGTTTTAAGTTTTATCACAATCAATGATGAAATAAAGGCGATATAGTGATGACAAGGAAAATTAATGCACAGGCGGTCATTAAAAAATGGGTAGCTGCTTCCCTAGATTTTTTTGTAAAAAACGAAGTCATAAAAACGTCATAATTATGACTTCACTTAGTGATGTCAGTAAAAAGTGGGTGGCTGCTCACCTAGACTTTCTGTAAAAGGTTGTGTAACGATATAACGTCATATGACGTCAACTAGTATGATATTGTAGTGTACTTAGTGAAGTCTTAGTGGAGAGTTGGTTGGTTTATGTTTTAATAAAATCAGTGAAGATATAAGCTGCTATAATGGTGACAAGGAAAGATAACGCACAGGCGGACGGACGGACGAAGGGTGTACCATAATAATTATCCAGTCATATGACGGCCATATAACTACCAGCATTGTGCGCAATAAACACCTTTGTCATCTGTAAAATCATATAGGAGGGAAAACTGGTATGGCAATAATTAGGAATTGTTTCCCCCTCTAGAACATTATCAACTTAATAACAGCAGCAAATAAAAATCTAAAATAGTGTATATAATATGAACATCTATGTTGGTGGAACATTAACTAGGAACGCCTCTAACACATGTATCCCTGTGTTCAGGGGGTATATGAACATCCCATTTCATAGTCCTAATAGTGCCAATTTCCCGCCTTCCTTCCTGCCATCATAATGCCGGCCGAAGCCATATAAGAGGTGGGAGCAGGAAAATGTGGTTCAGTTGTGTAAGAGGCAGGAGAGAGAGAGGAGGTCTGTATAAGGGGTGCCTCTCAGTCTCTAGGCCCTCTCATGGCACGCTCGGGTAAGGACACCTTCATTTAGTATTATTTGTCTTAATTAATCTATTCTTTTATCATTATATCATTGTCTAGTTATCACTTCTATTTATTTATCTCCCTCAACATAGTATTCTACATACCGGTACTCTGTAATGAGAGCACTGCACTATACTGTACAGGGTAATGCAAAACATTCTCCCTCGAATGGGCCACAAGGTCTCGAAATACTAACTATTCCTTGTGACTCACTCACTCTATTTCACACACACACACACACACACACACACTCAACCTCTCTCTCTCTCTCTCTCTGAAATATATCGCTTTAATTGTTAACCTTTTCTCTCTCTATATCACCATGGTTCCTCTTATAACTGCTAGCACATAATTATCTTTCGGAATATCCCTCACTCAATCACCAGCTTTCTTTTAACATGTCTACCTACTTCATATGCGTGTGAAATTTACACGAGGATGTCCAATGCACTACAATATAGCTCTAAGTCTTACAAGTTTACTCAAATAATTAATTTCGAGAAAGAAAATGTAAATCTCCCATGTCTGGAATAATCTGTTCATCTTAACCTGTCGAGAAATATCTATTAGTCGCATTCCTGACACCCAATTACAGAATTAAAACTACCGGTACTATAAATGTTCTTCATATTAATAAACTGTCTTCATATCTGAAAAATATACATGATTAATATCAAGTCGCAGCTAAGTAATCAAGACATGGTGATAGTAATATTTCAACTGTTTACTATAAACAAAATTTAGTTATTATGGCTAAGTTAACCTACGCAGAGACGGGCAATAACAAAAAACAAATATTACCATTTAAAAATAAATAAATAAATAAATACAATTCAAAGTGTAAATAATAGTTACTACTATAATTAACACTTTAGTATTTATTCACATTTGGTATACATTTTCATTTCGCTTTCTTTTCAAATTGGCCACTTTCTCTGAGGCCGTAAACATCTGGTAAACAGAAACCTCCATCCTTGATCCTGCCACCTGTCTCCCTTACTGTATATCCCACCTGTCATATTATAAACACATACACACATACACCACACCCACCCACCCACACACACCACACTCACACTCCACATTACACACACACACATTCTATATTACTTTCATGCAGACACACATATACACCTCATTAAACTAATCAGCACTCATCACAATCAACACATCCACTTATGTATTAACACCCACACACACCTCATTAAACTAACAACGCTCAGGTTATTACAATCAATACACCTCACTCATGCATATACCACACACACACACACACACAATTTAAAAGATAGTTGGTGTTTATAATACAATTTTGTTCATTACCTCTAAGCATAAAGTAAACCTATGCACTCAAGCCCACACCCCCTCACCCAAACTCTCGTCCCCTCACTCAAGCCCTCATCCCCCTCACTCAAACCCTTCATCCCTTTCTCCCTCACCCAAGCCCTCATCCCCTTCACCCCTTTCTCCCTCACCCAAGCCCTCATCCCCTTCATCCCTTTCTCCCTCACCCAAGCCCTCATCCCCTTCACCCCTTTCTCCCTCACCCAAGCCCTCATCCCCTTCATCCCTTTCTCCCTCACCCAAGCCCTCATCCCCTCACTTGCCCTCTCCATCCCTCTCTCCCTCACCCAAGCTCCCACCCCTCTCTCCTTAACCCTCTTCATCCCTCACACTCTTCAACCCCCCCCCCCATCCCTCTCTCCTTCACCCTCTCCATCCCTCATACTCTTCACCCCCCCCTCTCTCTCTCTCTCTCACCCTCCCTTCCGTGACCACCAGCACCCTACAATTTCTTAGTCGTCTCCAGCAATTATTACCACTTATTTTCCTTTCCGCTCCATATACCTCCCACACTCTCTCCCTCACCCAAGCCCCAATCCCCCACCTTCTCCCTCACCTAAGCCCCAATCCCCGTCTTTCTCCCCCACCTTCTCCCTCACCTAGGCCCCATCCCCCTCTCCCCCACCTCCCTCACCTAAGCCCCCATCCCCCCCCTTCTCCCCCACCTAAGCCCCCATCACCCTCTCTCTCCCTCACTTAAGCCCTCATCCCACTCTCCACCGCCCTCTCTCCCTTACACAAGACCCTATCCTCTCCATCCCTCCTTCTGTCACCTACTCCTTCACCGTCTCTCTCTCCCCCTCCCCCCAAAAAAAACACCAGCACCCCACAATTTCTTGCACGTCCGGCACCATCAATTATTATCACGCATTTATCCTTCCGCTCCTTATCTCTCTTCCTCATCCCTCCCCCCCCCCCATCCCTCTCTCCCTCCCTCACCCAAGACCCTATACTACACATCCCCATCCCCTCCATCCCTCACCCTCACTCGTTCCCCTCCATCACCCTCACCCTCACTCGTTCCCCTCCGTCACCCTCACCCTCACCCTCTGCACTCACACTCTCTCTCTCTCTCTCTCTTTTTCCCTTCCGTGACCACCAGCACATGACACACTCTCACGCCTGTCTCTACCAATAATTATCACCTATATTTCTGTCCGCCCCATATCTCAGCAGCAGCGGTCACGAGTGCTGTGCTGGCTGCTGTGGTGGTGGTGGTGGTGGCAGACACAGTAGCAGCAGCAGCAGAACTACAGTCACCGCAGCACCTCCAAACAGACCCTGTATCACAGCAGTCAATACCCAAGGATCCATACTCAGAGGAGCAAGATATTCCTTACGCAGATCATACGCCAAATCCTCGACAAAATGGCCATCAGTTATTCCAGAGATTTCAACAGCAGCTTGAAAGATCTCCACAACAGCTGCACCTACCTCCAAACCAGCTGCCTAAATCCCCCAAACACCACAAACCTTCACAACACCAGCATGAACCACCACATAATCTGACTATATCAACACAACCGGCGTACAGATCTCCCCAACATCAAAATTCACCACAACCACACAAAGCATCCCAACAAAAGCAGCAACCCGAATCCCCAGACCGCCTTTCATTGTCACGCTCGCCGAACTTGCCCCCGCACAAGCCATCCCAACAACAGCAACATACCGAATCTCTAGACCACCATTCACTGTCACGCTCGCCGAACTTGCCCCCGCACAAGCCATCCCAACAACAGCAACATACCGAATCTCTAGACCACCATTCACTGTCCCGCTCGCTGAACTTGCCCCCAAACAAGCCATCCCAACAACAACAACAACCCGAATCCCTAGACCGCCATTCACTGTCCCGCTCGCCGAACCTGCCCGCCGATACCCGCTTCTTCATCTCCAGCAACAGCGAGAGTATGATCATCGGCAACCTGACCATGTTCGCGATTGGACTGTTCGCTTTGGTGGTGGGGGGAGGGATCATCGCTTCATTGTTACTACAGGGAGGTGCTCAGCGGCGAACATCCCCTTATGGCCCGTGAGTAATTACCGATTGGTGAGCTTGTATGTGAGCAATTGTTTCTCATTATTTGTGTATGTGTCTGTATTAAGGGGAGGTTTTTAGTTTGTTCCCTAGACCTCCTAGAGCCCATTTCAAGATAAATTTATACCTTTTTCGGTAGAAAAATGTCCCGGCCAAGGGCCGATTCCTCTTAAATTGCAGGCTCGCTATCGCTCGCCTGGAAAAAATTGACACCTAAATGGCACGAAAGGTCTTAAAATTGACAGAAATGGAGCGAAACTTCTTAAAATCGCTAAACTAATGGGGCGAACGTCATAAAATCTCGAAAGCAATGGAGCTAAACATGAGGGAAAAAGAGGCCAAGAACAAAAAATCCCCCAAGTGGAAATCTGCCCTCAAGTCTGCATCTATCTGCCTGTCTGTTTCTTCCATCTGTCGTATATTTCACCTGTCTGTCTTCTACCTGTATATGAGAGTGTGGTCATTGATAATCTGGCCATGTTTGTGATCGGTCTGTTTGCTCTGGTGGTGATGGAGGAGGGGGGGGGGGGGGAGATGTCTTCACTATTAATGCAGGGGGGTGCTCAACGACGAACATCCCCTTTTGGGCCATAAGGGGATGTTCGTCAGTTGGAGTGTATCGTCAACTGTGTGTGTGTGTGTGTGTGTGTGTGTGTGTGTGTGTGTGTGTGTGTGTGTGTGTGTGGCTTATTAGATAAATTTAGAGATGTCTAACACAATCGCTATCATCCATTGCTGATATGTCTAAGGGGCGATTATTTATTTATTTATTTATTTATTTATTTATTTATTAATTAATTAATTTATTTATTTATTTATATATCTTTTATTATTTATTAGTTTCCACCCTAGACCTTCATCAAGCTTCACATAAATACCCCAAGACGAACAGATAAATTTGTGCATTTTTTCGGTAGAAAAATCACCCTGCCGAAGGCTGGTTCCTCTTAAATTGCAGGCTTGCTATCGCTCGCAAGGAAAATGTCGTCACCTAAATGGCACTAAAGATCTAAAATGGCCAAGCTAATGGAGCGCATGTATTAAATCAAATACCTGATGGGGCTAATGCTAAACATGAGGGAGAAGGGGGATAGAAACTTCCCCCCTTTAATTTAAGAGAAGTCTAACAAGCTCCCTACCATGATTGATTGCTGTTATTAATAATATTATTGTTAATAACAGTCATATCCTGTTCCTCAGCAATACAGTCCTACATTCACCATTATTATCTCTCTCTTTCGCACACACACATGCACACACACACACACACACAATATATATATATATATATATATATATATATATATATATATATATATATAGAGAGAGAGAGAGAGAGAGAGAGAGAGAGAAAGAGAAAGAAAGAGAGAGAGAGAGAGAGAGAGAGAGAGAGAGAGAGAGAGATAGCTATAGTATGACAAAATAAAAACAAATGGATAAATACACATTTAGATTGATGGACACAGCAGATAGACACATGCACAGATAAATAGATAGATATATAGATATAGATATAGATAATTCAAACTAAGTAAACAAACAGACAGGCGACCTATTAACCCCCCCACACTGATCACTCTAACCAATGATAGGAGAGAGAGAGAGATGAGTGTACAAAGTGGGGTAAACCTTGTGAATGTCTCGGCCATGACCTAGTTCCCAGGAGAGGCTGTGGTGGTGGTGGTGGTGGTCAATATATACCTGTTATTAGTACATCTATAGAAACTCCATCATCTGTTGTACTTATCTGTCTACCTACCTACTTACTTACCAACCTATCTATCTGTCTACCTGTCTACCTACCTACCTACCAACCTATTTAATACTTGTACTTATTTACCTACCTACCTGTCTAACTATCTACCTACCTACCTGTCTACTTACATACCTTTCTACCTACTTACTTACCAAACTATCTATCTACTTACATACCTACCTGGCTGGCCTACCTACTTACTTACCAACCTACCTGTCTACCTACTTACTTAAAAACCTATCTGTCTTCCTACCTACATAGTTACCTACCTACCTACTTATTACTAACCTATCTTTTTCTCTTCATCTCCTTTCAATATGTTCTCTAAATTACGATCCTTTATCTTTGTTAAAGCATTTTAGCACAAATACTCTTATATCTCTTTCTGTATGTGCCTTCCTATCTATATTTGTATCTACCTTTTTTATCTGCCTGACTATCTATCTATATACCTATCTATCTATCTACCTATCTATCTATATGTCTATCTATGTATCTATCTATCTATGTATGTATCTATATATCTCTCTCTCTCTCTCTTTCTATATATATATACCAAACTATCTATCACTCCACTTCCCATAATAGGTTATGATCAATACCTGTAATTAGCTCAGACCCACCACCTGTATCACCTGTCACACTTACCTAATGTTCCCTGCATACCTTCAATCACAATGCCAAGGTTTATTAAGGGGGCCCACCTCGTTATTTTCTCTCTTTCTCACTCTCTCTCTCTCTCTCTCTCTCTGGGTTGTATCCATTCAGCCCCATTCAGCCTACTGTTTTAAGACGTTTGTACACCCCATCCAGGTGTCAATATTTTCTAAATTTGACTTAATTTGTACATTTTTCGGTAGAAAAATGTCTCCATACAATAATGGCTCGCTATCGCCCGCCAGGAAAAATCGATACCTGAATGGAGAGAAACGTCTTAAAACAGTAGGCTGAATAGGGCTGAATGGATAAAACCCAGAGAGAAAAAGCAGGTCGGACCAGATAGGCTAGTGTTACGGGCAACTAAGTTTAATATTCTCAAATCTAAACCCAAATCTAGAAACCATCAAATCAGAATAATAGAAAATACATAATTCAATTAATAAATAATAATAATAATAATAATTGCGTGACTCTCCTAATGGTCTAATCATCTCTTATTAATCCTCTTGGTAATCCTCGTATTAATCCTCTTATTAATCCTCTCACATTAATTACCTTTATCAATGACTCACCAGCACACCAATCATCTCATTAACCTGTTCTAATTACCTCGTTACTTTTGCACAGTTTCACCCATGGGATAATTTACCTTCATCCACTTTCAGCCGCCATTCAGCACGTCTCACTCTCTCTCTCTCCACTTCCTCTTAACATTATTATTATTTCATTAAGGGAGAGGTAGTTGCTTTTCTCCCACATCCTTAGTCCTATTAGCTTTGAGATTTTAAGACGTTCGTTCCATTACTTTGGCAATTTTAATGCCTTTCCCCAATTTCTTTTTCTATATAAAGACCTTTTGTACCATTAAGGTGTCGAGCTTTTCCTGGCGAGAGAAAGCGAGCCTGTAATTCTAGGAGGAACCGGCCTTCGGGCAGGACATTTTTCTACCGAAAAATGTACAAATATATTTTGAAAGGTGCCTAGGGAGTGTTATTTTAAGATTAATATACAGCCTAAACACACATAACAAAGCCACTCCAACAGCGTCTTCTCTCTCCAACATCCCTTCTCCCCTCTCTACACTCTTCAGAAAAATAGGAAAATTAGAATGTTGATACGAGGTGCCTTTGTATAGGCTTATCCCTCAATACTTCATCTGATCTGATCTGAAGGTCTAGCCAGGTTACTATAAAATAAATAAATAAATAAATAAATAAATTGACCAATAAATGAACACTACCCCCATAACCCTTAGAAGGCTTAGAAGATCCGATGACGCATTTCTTTTCTGTTTCCTGACTTTTATTAGACGATTTCATTCTCTCTCTCTCTCTCTCTCTCTCTCTCATATTTCATAATGTCTCACCGCTTCGTGCTCCGTCACTTTTACCATTAGTCAGTCAGAGAGAGAGAGAGAGAGATTTGTGGAGAAGCCCTTTTCTGACGTTTCGCATATAGGCCTAGCCTCTTCCCTGAAGGTACCTTCACGGCCTCATAAGATCTATAAAATATTTACGAAAGGAAATCCCAAGAAAGTGCTCCTAAAGTGGTGTGTTTATCCACTTTGTCAGTTTCTGAGTCATTCTTACCAACATATATATATATATATATATACACACACACACACACACACACACCAAATCACATTATGGTTCTCCAGGAATGTTAAGAGCACGGTAACATGCACACTCACCAATTACTATGTGTTACTTGTATAAATTATGTCAACTGAGCAGTAACCCTTTGTACACGATGGAGGCCCTTTTAACCCTTTTAGTACCAGTGCCGTCCTTTTAACTCTATTATGGATACTATTATACGAGTTTAAGATATAGGAATTACGGTATAGTGATGGTGATGAATATGGTGGTGGTGACGATAATGGTGATGATGGTGGTGGTGAAGATGATGGTGATGAATAGGGTGGTGACGATAATGGTGATGAAGGTGGTGGTGACGATAATGGTGATGATGGTGGTGGTGACGATAATGGTGATGATGGTGGTGATGAATAGGGTGGTGGTGACGATAATGGTGATGATGGTGGTGGTGAAGATGATGGTGATGAATAGGGTGGTGACGATGATGGTGATGAAGATGGTGGTGGTGGTGAAGATGATGGTGATGAATAGGGTGGTGACGATAATGGTGATGATGGTGGTGGTGAAGATGATGGTGATGAATAGGGTGGTGACGATAATGGTGATGATGGTGGTGGTGAAGATGATGGTGATGAATAGGGTGGTGACGATAATGGTGATGATGGTGGTGGTGAAGATGATGGTGATGAATAGGGTGGTGACGATAATGGTGATGATGGTGGTGGTGAAGATGATGGTGATGAATAGGGTGGTGACGATAATGGTGATGAAGATGGTGGTGACGATGATGGTGATGATGGTGGTGGTGAAGATGATGGTGATGAATAGGGTGGTGACGATGATGGAGATGAAGATGCCATTGAGATGATGTTGACGTGTGACTATTTATTAACGTCCTCCAAACAACCAGTGCATTACCGACATGGGTCCAGGTAGCAGAGCTGTGGTATATACCAGGATTTACGCACTATATAATCCACATGTGCAGTACAGTAAGCACACACACACACACACACACACACACACACACACACATGCACAAACGCGCATACACACGCTCACATGCACATGCACATATACACGCACACAAACCCACACTCACACGCACATAGCCTATACATCACACAAACAAATAACAAAAAACACACACAAACACACTCTCACACGCACATATACACATTATACACACACTCACACACATATGCATCACACACACACGCACAAACGCGCATACACACGCTCACATGCACATGCACATATACACGCACACAAACCCACACTCACACGCACATAGCCTATACATCACACAAACAAATAACAAAAAACACACACAAACACACTCTCACACGCACATATACACATTATACACACACTCACACACATATGCATCACACACACACACACACACACACGCACAAACGCGCATACACACGCTCACATGCACATGCACATATACACGCACACACGCACACACAGCCCGTAGCCTAGTAGGTAGAGCTCTCGTCTCACACACGAGGGGTCGGGGGTTCAATACCCGGCCGGGCGGAGACAAATTGGGCTTGTCTCCTTTCATGTGTTAGCCTCAGTTCACCTAGCTGTAAATAGGTACCTGGAATAAGTGGACGACGTTGTGACGTCCCATCTGGGGTTGGCAAAAATGGTACAAGGCGAGATGGGTATCATATGGTTCACCTAAGCTGATGGCTACCTAAGCCTTCGGGCGAGACGGTACCGTCTATAGTGAGAATGGTACCATACAGATCCCCCCTAAGCCTTCGTTTCCAATGTCGCCAATTGGCTAAAATACAGACTACACACATCCACAGCCATTCCAACAGTACATAAAACACTTAACATGCATTTCACGCTATACATTCCCAGTTAAGGAGGCGCGATAATAATGAGCTTAGCTCGCATTGCGTGGATTCCCCTTGACGAACAAGTAACTGAGTAACAAACCCACACTCACACGCACATAGCCTATACATCACACACAAACAAATAACAAAAAACACACACAAACACACTCTCACACGCATATATACATCATACACACACTCACACACATATGCATCACACACACACACACACACACAGAACTACGAATACCCAAGCAAGTTACTCAGTTACTTGTTCGTCAAGGGGAATCCACGCAATGCGAGCTAAGCTCATTATTATCGCGCCTTCTTAACTGGGAATGTATTGCCGTGAAATGCATGTTAAGTGTTTTATGTACTGTTGGAATGGCTGTGGATGTGTGTGTAGTCTGTATTTTAGCCAATTGGCGACATCGGAAACGAAGGCTTAGGGTGGATCTGTATGGTACCATTCTCACTATAGACGGTACCGTCTCGCCCGAAGGCTTAGGTAGCCATCAGCTTAGGTGAACCATATGATACCCATCTCGCCTTGTACCATTTTTGCCAACCCCAGATGGGACGTCACAACGTCGCCCACTTATTCCAGGTACCTATTTACAGCTAGGTGAACTGAGGCTAACACATGAAAGGAGACAAGCCCAATTTGTCTCCGCCCGGCCGGGGATTGTGTGTGTGTGTGTGTGTGTGTGTGTGTGTGTGTGATTGAGTGCGTACATGTGACTGCGTGGTTACATGTTTGTGAACGTACATGTGAGTGAATTTGTGTGAGTCCCATATACTAATGCAATGTGTGTGTGTGTGTGTGTGTGTGTGTGTGTGTGTGTGTGTGTGTGTGTGTGTGTGATTGAGTGTGTATATGTAACTGAGCGTTTACATGTTTGTGGAAGTCACAATTGCCAGCTCAAGTGTCTGCCTCACAACTTGATGATACACTCGAGACTGAACATTAATTAGGGGAATACACTGACTCGATCCATGTGGCTCAACGGATGTCTCAAAATATTACACTAAGAGAGATTGATTCGTTTTTGTGGTCCCCCTTCTCCCTCATATTTAGCCCCATTATTTTTCAAATTTTAAGACGTTCGCCCTATTAGTTTGTCGATTTTAAGACCTTTAGTCCCATTTGTTATCGATATCAAGACCTTTCGTGCCATTTAGGTGTCGATTTTTTCCTGGCGAGCAGTAGCGAGCCTGTAATTTTAAGAGGAACCGGCCTTAGGCCGGAATTTTTTTCTATCGAAAAATGAACAAATGTACCTTGAAGGGGGGTCTAGGGGGCGTATATTTAAGCTTGATGGAGGTCTAGGGAGGAAAACAAAAACAGTATAGCCCAACCTCCCCTTAATGAATTCAGAACTGTCCAAACAAGAAACAATGGTAAACCCAAGTGTGTCGTGTCATTGTGTAAGTTTTTAGCGTTAGGTATGGTTCCACCCCCCCCCCCCCCCCCCCCCCCCCCCACCCACGTTAACCACCACACTCTAGCCTATAGACCACATCCTAGTGTACAAGCCCGTGCCTTCGCTTACCTCCCACCAATGGTCCACGCCGCATGGTACAAGGTAGTTTCAGTCACAAGTACTTCCGCCCACTAAACACTCGTCACAGAACGAGTATGGGTGAAAAGGTGTGCCGTTTATTGGTTTAAGTTAAGATAAGGTTAAGTTAGTTTAGGTTAGGTTACGTTAGCTAAGGGTAAGGTAAAATAGTCAAGCAAGGGTGTAGGGGTTAGGTAAGGTCAGGGTAGTATAGAATAGGTCAAGTAAGGGACTTGTTCCGGATTTGCGTTAGGTTATGTTAACTTGGGATAGGATCAAATAAAATAGGTTAGCTTTGATGATGTGGGTGAGTCAACTCTGCAAATAGGTGAAGCAACTGTGGAGGAATGAACTTGTGAGCGAAATAACATCCTCTATCCACTGTGCCATCTCACCTTCCCCCAGGCAACCCACAATTATCATCGCCTCTTTCCCCCTCCGGTATTCCTTTCCTCCTCTTCAGTATTATCTTTGGTGCGGAACAAAGATACCACTGAAATGTTCAATACTGCTGTACACTCCCAGATCAAAAGACGGCTTATATGGATATTAATACAGTGTCTCATCAATATTCTAGGCCTGCTCTCTGCAAGTATAACCATGGCGAATCATTTAACCCCTTCAGCACGTGTGTGTGTGTGTGTGTGTATGAAGCGTATGAACCGTTCCATCGTCTGCACGCTTACCTCTCCCCACACAATTACTCCCCGCCTCTTCCCTCTCATTACCACAGAACACTATAGTAAGGCTGTCACACGGTGGGCAAAATTGGGCCGAATATGGTGGAGAGATGACTGCGTTTAACCACTTTTGCAGTACATCAAGGAGAAAAATTGTCTTACCCACTTCAAACAACTATATTACAAAATGGCAAACTCATAAACTCACTTCCAAACTATGTACAAGCCAGCGAGAGCATTAAATAGTGTCACTCATTCATTCTTTGGGGGAGAAAGCCGATATACAGGCAAGGTCGGTAAGGAACTACTGATTGGCGGCCGAGTGGATACCACGTTCTTGTGTGTATCTGCTTGACCAGGGTTCACTCCCAGCCAAGGCGGACATATTTAGTGGGTGTGCTTCCTCTCTCTCTTCAACACACTTTCTTCCCTCTCAACACTTCGAAAAGTAGATACGAGGTGCCATTGTAAAGGCTTATCCCACACACACACACACACACATATCATAATGTGGATAAAAAACACCATCTGAGAAAGAGCACTTTATTGACGTTTCGCAGATAGCTTCATCAGGTCACCTGATGAAGCTATCTGCGAAACGTTGTCAATAAAGTGTTCTTCCTCAGATGGTGTTTTTTATCCATTGTCTAATTTTCAAGTACCGCTCAACATATTATACTGAAGTGCATACCGTTAAAATAATAATAATAACATTAGCGAGGATCCCGTATTAACAGTGTAACCAAGCACCTCTCCCACCACATCATCATCACCACCACAGCTGTATTAACGGAGTACAGGTTGGTGGTACAGTAATGTGGAGGTAAACAACTCAAGGGGTGAGGTATAGACACAATAAGAGGGACCGTTCTTTTGGTCAGCTGGGAAGGAGTCAACTCACCCCATTTTGTCTGCAACTTACGGTCGGTCATTTACTTCTGTTACCATTCTGGGCCACATTACCATTCCTATCGGCAACTAAGCTTAAATGGCATAGCATGCCTTATCAGATATCCCCAAAATCATCATTGCCAATGCGCAATATACTACCATTTGTAATTGTATTCATTATATAATTGAATATAAGCACTTATGTGCTTTCTGTTTGTTTTTGTTTTCTTTTTTCTTGGGGGGGGGGGGGGAGGGGTTAATGAGTGACGTCACAACCAGTCGTTTATGGTATGTGGGTGTGGGTGTGTGTGGGTGTGGGTGTGTGTGTGTGTGTGTGTGTGTGTGTGTGTGTAATACGAATCCAATATTATAATGTACAGTACATACCTCTTAATCCATATTTCCACTGCTCTGACACGCACTCTTTACTCCTCACCGAAATATAGAATTGAAGACACTCTCTCTCTCCTCCCCCTATAAATATAGATCGTGAGGGTGCGTTATAGAGGTATAGTAGTGGTGCCATGTATAGTAGAGTATCCCCCTGCGGCGACTATAGAGAGGCGTATAGTCGCGCTAATAAGTCATGTATAGAAAGTCTGTTTTGATCAACAATTGGTATCAGCACTATCTAAGCTTATTCCTATGTAAGTATCATGCCTCCGTCTATCCACCCCTACTACCTCCCCCACTAACACACACCCACTCCTCCCCCACAGATCCCAGGGTGGTGATGAGGACGCCCCCAGTTTAGAGACCGTGGCTGAAGCAGTGCACCAGTACATCCACAACATCCACCAAGCCTACCGGTAGTCACAACACACTCTTTTTGGTTTGTATCCATTCGGCCCCATTCAGCCTACTGTTTTAAGGCGTTTACCCCCATCCAGGTATCAATATTTTCCTGGCGAGCGATAGCGAGCCAGCATATATATGTTTTTGTTTTGACAGCAAGCTAAATTTGTACATTTTTCGATAGAAAAATGTCTCCGGCGAAGCCGGATTTCTCCATACAATGCTGGCTCGCTATCGCTCGCCAGGAAAATATTGACACCTGGATGGGGGTAAACGTCTTAAAACAGTAGGCTAAATGGGGCCGAATGGATACAAGCCAAAGCCTTAAAAAAACTCTTAAGCCCTTTGTACATCCACAACATCCACCAAGCCTACCGGTAGTCACAACAGACCCAGTAAAAAAAAAAAAAAAAAAAAAAAAAAAAAAAAAACACTCTTAACCCCTTCGGTAGCGGTGGCGTGTTTTTGGTTTGTAAATTGTACATAAGGATCCTAGGAGAGATATTATTGGGGTGCTTTGTGTTCTGTACAATCCTTCCAGTTCTTAAGGGGAGGTTTTTATATATGTATTAATCTATTTATTTATTTATATATATATATATATATCTTTTATTTATATTTTTGTTCTAGTTTCCTCCCTAGACCTCATTGAACCTTAACAAAATACCCCCAAGATCCCTCTTAGAGATAAATGAGTGTACATTGCAGGATCACTATCACTCGCCAGGAAAAAATCGACACCTAAATGATACGATAGGTCTTAAAATCGTCAAGAAAATGGCGTGAATGGCTAAATATGAGGGAGAAGGGGGTTCAGAAAGCCACCCCGTACATAGGCAAGAAACTGCGTCTCCTAACGGGCGATTTACTGACACTAATGAACAAATATTATAATAATTTGTTTTCATTATAGACGATAATATTATATTATTTAAATAAACTCAAATCATAACTCAAACATATAAATTAATACGATGGCTTCATTATAGACGATATACGATATTACTCAAGTCCTAACTCAATAATCATGATAGAGACATAGCTATGGTAATTTATAGTCCAAATACGATAAACAAAGGATAGTCCAAATGAATCCAGAAAGGCATAGCTCTGGATTACAGTAGTTTTATGAAAGAGCAACATTTGATAGCTCAAAAACACCCATTTAGGCGGTTTTCCGGTGAAATCGTTAAAATGGGCAAAACCCGACATAAAGCGACGTTTTTCACCCAAAGTATCCCCAAATGGTGAAACAAATCATTTTAAATATTAAATGTGAGATTCAGAGTGTAATTCTTTAAACCCCATACCTTAACAGAATATAATCGCTTCATGGTAGCCCAAATCAAAGTCAGCAGGCGTCACCGTACCGAAACATGTAAGGTAGAGATAGACTACTCGTGGTTTTCTGTAGGGATTGATTGATGGGTTTCCGTTCGATAACACCTGGTACCTGTAGCCATATTTACGTGAGAACACCAACTGTTTCCAGGTAACAGGTGCGGAAAGGCTAGAGTCATAGGAACGATATTACCGGGAGATTTGCAGCGAACCACCTATTGTACAGTAGGCCAAATATGTGACGTCGCGGCACCAAGTATATTTCGATCAATAATTGGTATCAATAATAATAATAATAATAATAATAATAATAATAATATTTATTCAGTTAGCAATTTACAGAGTTGGTACCATATAGTATGTTACAAATATGACATGTACCAGCCTTGCATAATTCCAACTAAGGATAGCCCAATAAGGCCGTAAGGCGTATTTCCATTGGGATCCTTGTGGGATTAGGTTAGCTGGGGAAAAAGGGGAGGATAAAGAAATAGATACTTTAGAGAAAGTATTTCTAGGGGGTTATTTTAAGATACCTTACATCCTATAGTAAATATCAGTAATCCGTAATCAGTAATCATTTCAGTTTGGTTTATCTATCTCTTATGTCGCATTTAGTAGTAGACATAAGCTTGGTGCTCCCTTCTCGCAGCTGTCTATTCAATCATTAATTCATCATTTCGAGTGAGATATACAAACATGTTCCTATCTTTAAACACCATATTCAACATCTGGCCGACATTAATACAGCGAGCAAAACGTAACGACAACGAAAACACGACTTATCGGTATTTGGCCAACCGTACAGTTGTCGCTAAAGTGAATCACGTGACACAACCTTACTATTGTTCGTGACTGTACTATGCCATAAAAAAAGGGGGGGGGGATGATTTCCGCCCCCCCCCCCCCCCCCCCTTCTACCTCATGCTTATCCCCATTAGTTTTCAAATTACAGTATATGATGTTTGGCCCATTAGCTTGGTGATTTTAAGATCTTTCACCCCATTTGTCATACAATTTAGGTGCTGCACTGCTGTTATCCTGGCGAGCGATAGTGACCCTATAATATAAGAGTTATGCCAGCACATTTTTCTATTGAATAATGTACAATTTGATCTTGATATTGTTTTGTGTTTATATATATATATATACAGGTATATACTTTATATATATATATATATTTATATATATATATATATATATATATATATATATATATATATATATATATATATATATATATATATATATATATATATATATATATATATATATATATATACTGTATATATATATATATATATATATAAATATATATACTGTATAAATTATATACCGCTATATATATATTTATTTATTTTTTATTTTTTTGATGGAGGTATAGGGAGGAAATAAAAAATATAACATATGATATATAAATAAGCAAATAACTAAGCAGGTCCCCCTTCAGGCAGTGTCACACGAGCGACTTTTCGGAAATATTCATGATTAGTTGTAGTTTGACAGCTTCAAACTAATAGTTCCCTCAGATTTAAGAAGCTACCTAAACAAATAATCAACCTTCAATCTAGTTTCCGACTCCAATGCGATAAAGCCTCATATTATCACGACAAAAACAAATTGCTCATTGAAAATTGCCTGAAAAATGGCTTGCGTGACACCGGCTCTATAAATTAGTTTCCTGTAGACTGTACATACACCGTGTAACATAGTGCACATAATATAGTGTAATATAGAATGTGTATACTGTATATGGAACTGTAGTTGAATAAAGTCGGTTTAAGACCAGCTGTTTAGCTGAATGTGTTCATTATTTGACCTTATTATAGTTACATGTGTGGAGTTACTCGTAGAGACAGATTGAGGAATGAAGAGATACTAGGAGAGTGGGGCAGCAGGAACATTTGTCAGCCAGAGTGGATAGAAGGGTGCTGAGCTGGTATGGTCATGTTGAACGAATGGGAGATGAAAGGCTTACAAAGAGAATATGTGAGTCAGGTACAAGGGGAGATAGAAGGGCAGGAAGACCCCCATTGAGATGGAGAGACTGTGTAAGAAAGGCTTTGGATGATAGAGGAATGACTATAGATCAGGCAGGGGAAGTGGTGGTGGACAGGAGTGAATGGAGAATGCTTGTGAATAGTTGAGTGAACACGTGGTCATTTGGAGTAAGGGGTCGGGCGCAAGTTGGACTAGATAATAGTCCATCAGGCGCCTGGCCCCGGGAGACGATTAATATGAAGGGTGTGCCTGGAAGTGTGGTGGGAGGGCTTGTGGCTTTGGCTCCGCTGCAAGTCTGCCTGCCGAGATCGGAACCTCTCCGTGTGGTCAGGGGCCGGGGGAGTGCTGGAGAGACCTTGGTAACCCTGGTCTCTGGGTCTTCTCCTGGGTGACCTGGATGTGTGTGAGTTTGTGTTTTTTATCTGTGTTTATTTTATTTATTTTTATGTTGTTTTTGTGTTTTCCCTGTTCTTGCTCTGTCTTGAGTCGGCTACCCCCAAAATGGGGATTGGGCCTGAGCATATAGATAGAATAGATAGATCAATCGCATAGTTTCCAAATTCACGGATGACACAAAGATAGAAAATGCAAAGCTTACAAACAGATCTAAATACATTCACCGAATGGTCACAGAATTGGCAAATGTCCTTTAATGTAAACAAATGTCAGATGTTACAAATAGGCTCCCAAAACAATACATATGAGTACTACATGAACGGGCATAAAGTAAATAGTGTAACACAAGTAAAAATACCTAGGCGTGCTTATAAATGAAAACCTAACATCTTGAAACCAATGAACGGCACCAGCTAACAAAGCAATCAGAGCACTAGGGTTCAGACGTAATTTTCGTTATCACAATAAATATTTAGTTATACCATTATATAAAAGCATAGTGAAGCTACATCTGGAGTGTCCTGGGCAGTTCTGGTCTCCCTACCCCATAAAGGAAATTGACAAACTTGAATCCGTGCAGCGAAGAGCAACTAAATTTTATTCCCTCACTAAGAAATAAACAATACAATGAGAGATTAAGAAAACTCAATATATTTTTGCTTAAGAAACGGAGAATAAGATTTATGATTCTATAGTAACATAAACACCGATTATCCATTTAAGATAGCCATAGAGAGTTCTACAAGAGGAAACAAAATAAAATTAATAGGCAAGAAAGTGAACTTAGATACAACAAACAATTATTCATCCGTAGTATAATTAGTGAGTGGAATAACCTCCCTAATAAAGTACCGGTACCGGTAATAGACAGTGGCTCAATAGATATTTAATAACAAGGAAAGACTCATACCACAGGAAAATTGGGATGGAGTAAATAAATGTAATTAATGATAGAACGATCTGGCGGTACTGGACACTGTTTCCAATTGAAGAGAGTATAGAAACCTTTCGCCACATTTCTTTGTTAACTTTAAGACCTTTCGTGCCATTTAGGTGTTGAAGTTTTCCTGGTGAGCAATAGCAAGCCTTTAATTAAGAAGGAAATGGCCTTCGGTTGGGACATACTTTTGCCGAAAAAGTTACAAATTTATCTCTAGGGGGTATTTAATTAAGTTTGATGGAGGTCTAGGGAAGAAATTGCTTCAATTGTACCACCTCTCCGCATCTTTCCCCGCAGAACTAGGGCAGCTGGAAAGACCCATGAATTCACTCACTCCTCCACAATGTAGAACTTCTGCTTATCAAAATTCAATTATTCCCTTCTACTCTGTGGAATTCACTTCTTTGGAGTTGCTTTCCACAAATTCACAACCTACACCAGTTTAAACCCTATTGTTACAAAACAAGATTGTCTTTGCTTTTCCTTCCTCTATTCCTTCTCTCTTTAAAACAATGAAAAAAGCATAAAACAATAATAAACTACAAAGCTTGCAAAACAAACAAACTACATAATAAATAACGAAGTATAAACCTGCTCTTAACTCAACCAATACTGTTAAGGGGAGGTTTTTAGTTGATTCCCTAGACTTCAATCAAGCTTAAAATTACTCCCCCTTGACCCCCTTTCAAGATAAATTTGTACATTTTTCGGTAGAAAAATGTCCCGGCCGAAGGCCGGTTCCCCTTAAATTACAGGCTCGCTATCGCTCGCCAGGAAAAAATCGACACCTAAATGGCACAATTGGTCTTAAAATTGACAGAAATGGGGCGAGGGTTTTTAAAATCGCCAAACTAACGGGGCAAGCGTCTTTAAATCTCACAAGCAATGGGGCTAAACATGAGGGAGAAAGGGGTCAAGAAAAAAGTCCCTCAAGTGGAAATCTCCCCTTAAGTTATGTTATGTAAGGTACAAATTGGCCACATAATAATGTAGTTACTCCCTGATTTGGAAGGAAAATTAGTAGGAATGAATTCGAAGTTTTGTTTTTTCTTACGCAGCAGTTAACCCTTTCAAGATACGATGACACAGCTTACTCGACGACAACTGCAGAGGTTGAAGTAACTAAACTGAAGGTTTCTAAACACCCCTGATGGTCACAAAGGCTTTTAAGTATCCCAGAATAGGCTCAAATCGCGTTCTGTGCGTGAAAGGGTTAAAGGGCGTATTTATTTGCCTATTTATTTATATCTTTATTATTATTTATATCTTTATTATTATTTATATCTGTATTATTATTTATATCTTTATTATTTATATCTTTATTATTATTTATATCTGTATTATTATTTATATCTTTATTATTATTTATATCTTTATTATTATTTATCTTTATTATTATTTATAGCTTTATTATTATTTATATCTTTATTATTATTTATATCTTTATTATTATTTATATCTTTATTATTATTTATATCTGTATTAATATTTATATCTTTATTATTATTTATATCTTTATTATTATGTATATCTTTATTATTATTTATATCTTTATTATTATTTATATCTTTATTATTATTTATATCTTTATTATTATGTATATCTTTATTATTATTTATATCTTTATTATTATTTATATCTTTATTATTATTTATATCTTTATTATTATGTATATCTTTATTATTATTTATATCTTTATTATTATTTATATCTTTATTATTATGTATATCTTTATTATTATTTATATCTTTATTATTATTTATATCTTTATTATTATTTATATCTGTATTAATATTTATATCTTTATTATTATTTATATCTTTATTATTATTTATATCTGTATTAATATTTATATCTTTATTATTATTTATATCTTTATTATTATGTATATCTTTATTATTATTTATATCTTTATTATTATTTATATCTTTATTATTATTTTAGTTTCCTCCGTAGACCTCCATATCAAGCTTAAACAACAGACCTCAAGAACCGCCTTCAAGATAAATGTAAAAAAAAAAAATATCCTGAATTACAGGCTCGATATCGTTCAGCAGGAAAATATCGACACCTAAATGGCACGAAAGGTCTTAATATTGACAAAGAAATGGGGCGAAAAGTCGTATAATCGCCAAACTAATGGGCCGAACGTCTTAAAATCTGAAAACTAATGAGGCTAAACATGAGGGAGAAGGGGAGCCTTAAAATGTGTGTGTGTGTATATAATATGTATTCTTTATTTACCTTACAGTACAAACACCAACACTTACGGCAACAGTGTAGGCTATGTGGTTTAAGGGGAGGTTTTTAGTTAGTCCCCTAGACATCCATCAAGCTTAATATTACACCCCCTTGAGCCCCTTTCAAGATAAATTTCTACATTTTTCGGTAGAAAAATTTCCCGGCCGAAGGCCGGTTCCTCTTAAATTACAGGCTCGCTATCGCTCGCCAGGAAAAAATCGACACCTAAATGGCACGAAATGTCTAAACAGTTACAGAAATGGGTCGAAAGTTCTTAAAATCGCCAAACTAATGGGGCGAACGTGTTAAAATCTCAAAAGCAATGGGGCTAAACATGAAGGAGAAAGGGGTCCAGAAAAAAAACCTCAAAGTGGAAATCTCCCCTTAAGGCCTTGCAGAAACAAAAAGATAGTATATTAACCCTTAGAAGTTATGATGACGCATTTCGTTGTTGTTTTCTGGCTATTGTTAAACGAATGTATTCCGATATGCCTGGGTACATGGAAGCCAGAGGGTTAATTGATATAGTCTCTACGGTGACCGGTCAACTCAACCAGTAGACCATTTCAACCAGTACCAAATCAACCAATACGGTTAGGTTAGGTTAGGTTAGTACTATATGTTGGTACTGGTTTGGTTGATCTGGGTTAATTTGGCACTGGTTGAGAGCTACTGGTTGAAATGGTCTACTGGTTGAGATGACATGGAACCAGTCTCTACCCTTATAATTCTCATAGGTCCCTCCTAAATTGTTAAATCATCTAATGATAGCCGGAATTAGCTGTCAAAATGTGTCATAATCTTCAAAGGGTTAAATGTAATTAGTATGGTATATGCTAAACACATCGAGGACAAAGGCAATGATATAAAAAGTACAACGAACATTGCAGAACCATCAACACATATGCAAAAGAGTGTATTCTTAGCAGTATTCATCCACATTAGCTCCGGACCTCCCTATTACATCGAAAAAGGATTAACATTAATATACCGGTACCGTACTAGGCTATGTCATTTCCAAAATCCAAGTGACTTCCATTTTTTCAATATAGCTAATGCCAAACGACATTATGTTGATACGCAAGCAACAAAGACCTAATACTTCTCAAACTTGACTACTTCCTTTAACGTGACGATAGTGCGTTGTTATATGTGCGATTAGTTTGCTTGGGAAACAGATTAACTTGCTCATGTAGTAATGTACACCCTATGTGGTGGATTGTGTTCTTTTATTTAATAATTTTCATTTTAGTAAGCGTTGTTTCCACATAGCGATTTTGATAATTTAATTTGACTTTATATTGTCCTTGTCCCAATTTTGGTTTGTTTAGTTTGCAAGTTTTACATTTTAACTCTAATAGTCAATAAATAATTAGCACTCTGAGCTATATTACAGGGGAATCATAGAAAACGTTGTGGCGAAGCGAATAAGAGAAAACGTACTACTCACAAAGCTAAGGGGTAACTATTCCTATATTACGGCAAAGGGACGTTTACAGTCCCTGTACCAGCGACGTCGTTTTAATTATATCCTAGCTACATTTAGACAATTTTATGAGGATTTGGAAGAACATATTGCAGCAGAAAGACTAAATTGAGATAGTCTGTTGCCAATAAATGGGTAGACATCCTTCCTAAGCTGAAGAAAATCGTCTAGTAGTTGCCAGAACATAATGAAAAGGATGATGTCACCCGTACAGAAAGGGTTAAATTGTTCATATACTGTATATACTCTGTACTTTGTGTATGATGCTGCCTGGCCACCACCAACAACTGTCTACGTAGTATTGGGGCTTGTACCGGTACTAATTAATACATATAATAAGTAAATGATGATTGAAATAGGCTGTATATAATGAAATAGGCTGTATATAATGAAATAGGCTGTATATAATGAAATAGGCTGTATATATTGAAATAGGCTGTATATAATTAAATAGGCTGTATATATTGAAATAGGCTGTATATAATGAAATAGGCTGTATATAATGAAATAGGCTGTATATAATGAAATAGGCTGTATATATTGAAATAGGCTGTATATAATGAAATAGGCTGTATATAATGAAATAGGCTGTATATATTGAAATAGGCTGTATATAATGAAATAGGCTGTATATTGAAATAGGCTGTATATAATGAAATAGGCTGTATATAATGAAATAGGCTGTATATAATGAAATAGGCTGTATATAATGAAATAGGCTGTATATATTGAAATAGGCTGTATATAATGAAATAGGCTGTATATAATGAAATAGGCTGTATATAATGAAATAGGCTGTATATATTGAAATAGGCTGTACATAATGAAATAGGCTGTATATAATGAAATAGGCTGTATATAATGAAATAGGCTGTATATATTGAAATAGGCTGTATATAATGAAATAGGCTGTATATAATGAAATAGGCTGTATATAATGAAATAGGCTGTATATAATGAAATGGGCTGTATATAATGAAATGGGCTGTATATAATGAAATGGGCTGTATATAATGAAATGGGCTGTATATAATGAAATAGGCTGTATATAATGAAATAGGCTGTATATAATGAAATAGGCTGTATATAATGAAATAGGCTGTATATAATGAAATAGACTGTATATAATGAAATAGGCTGTATATAATGAAATAGGCTGTATATAATGAAATAGGCTGTATATAATGAAATAGGCTGTATATAATGAAATACTGTATATAATGAAATAGGCTGTATATAATGAAATAGGCTGTATATAATGAAATAGGCTGTATATAATGAAATAGGCTGTATATAATGAAATAGGCTGTATGTAATGAAATAGGCTGTATGTAATGAAATAGGCTGTATATAATGAAATAGGCTGTATATAATGAAATAGGCTGTATATAATGAAATAGGCTGTATATAATGAAATAGGCTGTATATAATGAAATAGGCTGTATATAATGAAATAGGCTGTATATAATGAAATAGGCTGTATATAATGAAATAGGCTGTATATATTGAAATAGGCTGTATATAATGAAATAGGCTGTATATAATGAAATAGGCTGTATATATTGAAATAGGCTGTATATAATGAAATAGGCTGTATATAATGAAATAGGCTGTATATAATGAAATAGGCTGTATATTTTTTTTTTTTTTTTTTTTTTTTAAGAGACAATGAACGGAGGAAGGAAAAACACAGATAAAAGAAAAAGGTCCATGTGCCTAAAGGCATCCTCCATTCATAAAATGTGTGTAACAACTGGATTTAAACATTTGTAGATTGTAAGTTTGTGGAAAGCAATTCGAGGGAAGTGAATTCCAAAGAGTAGTAGCTCTGGGGATAAATGAATTCTGATAAGCAGAAGTTCTGCATTGTGGAGGAGAAAGTGTAAATTCATGGGCGCTCTCAGCTGCCCTAGTTCTACGGGGAAAGATGTGGAGAGGCGGCATAATTGAAGCAAGTTCCTCGGAACAATTGCTGTGAAAATATCTGTAGAATAATGCAAGGGATGCAACGTTTCTTCGTATGGATAATGTAGGAAGGTCCTGTGTGATTGCAGGGTTATTGATTAATCTAATGGCTTTATTTTGAATTTTGTCCAACTGCCTCAATGCAACCACTCCACTTCCACCCCACAGAGGTGAACAGTAATCCATCTGAGAACGCACATGACTTTATATATTACGGCCAACTGCTCGTCAGTGAAGAATTCTCGAACTCTGTACAGGAGTCCCAGTTTTTTAGAGGCATTCTTAGCAATGCTTCTAACATAATGTGTCCAGCTCAAGTTAGTAGTTAATGTTACACCGAGAATGTCAATACTAGGGGAAGTGGGAATATTTACATCATTAAAAATATATGGGAGTCAGTGAGATTCTGTCGGTTAGAAAATTGAATGTACTTTGTTTTCTGTGCATTAAAGGAAACTAGATTCTTTTGTCCCCATCCATTAATTCTAGAAAGGTCCTGGTTCAGAGAAATTGCAGTGTTTATTTTTGAATTTATAAGATCGGGTTGGGTGAAAGAATTGGTAAATGTGAAGGAACTGTGGAGTGTTGAGTCATCTGCGTAGGAATGTATTGGATTATGAGTGGTAGATATGAGATCATTGATATGAATGAGGAACATAATTGGGGCCAAAACTGATCCCTGGGGAACACCAGCATTTATTGAGTGAAATTGAGAATAAAGGCCATCTACCATTACACGTATTTTTCTGTTATGAAGATAAGAAGAAATTAGTGGAACTAATGATGCAAGGCCGTAGTGTGACATCTTCGACAATAAGGATTGATGCCAGACTCTATCAAATGCCTTTGATATATCCAGTGCTATTGTATGTGTTTCACCATGTTGGTCTGTAGCTTGGTTGATTTGATGCGTAAGAAGGCAAAGCATGTCTGCAGTTGATCGACATCGTCTAAAACCATATTGCCTATCACTGATTAATTTATTATTCTCAAGATGCTTAATTATGTGATTATTTAATATAATTTCAAAGACTTTACCAAGAGTGGAAGTTATAGCTATTGGTCTGTAGTTTGATGGATCTGAAGAGGCACCTTTTTTAGGAACTGGATGGATGTTTGCTTCTTTCCAGGGCACTGGGAAGCATGAGGTATGAGTACAAAGACGGAAACATTTTGCCAATACAGGAGCGAGCACCAAGGAGCAATTCTTAAGTACTATTGGAGGAATTTCATCTGGACCAGGAGCCTTATCTACTGAGAGATTCTGCAAAATAGTTTTGACATGTCTGGTGTGGATCTTAAGTGAGGGAATTTCAGGCGAATTAAAATTAAGTACAGGGACATCTTGATTTATTTCATCTAAAGTTGAGTTGGTGGAGAAAATATCCGCAAGAAGGTTAGCTTTACCTCGTGGGTCACTTACAAGATTGCCAGTCGGAGATTTTAATGGTGGAATGGATGAAGCAGTAGTGAAGTTGGATTTAAATGAGTTAAGAGTAGACCAAAATATTTTGTTATCATTTGGATTATTTAGAAGTTTATTTGCCTGCTTGTGGAGAAAGTTTGATTTAGTTAGGTTTAATACAGTTTTGGCATGATTTCTGATGTTTCTAAAGTAATTAAAGGCTTCATGTGTTTTTGATCTTGTGTATGCATTGTAGGCTATTGCTTTTTGTTCAGTTACTCTAGCACAATTATGGTCAAACCATTTAGGTGAATTAGATCTTTTACTGTACTTTTGATGAGGAATAAAAGTTTCCATTCCAATTTTTACAAAATCTTGTATGTGGCTCAAGGTGGAGTGTGCATCATTAGAAAAGAAAGAGGTCCAGGGAATATCAATAAAGAAACCTTGAAGACCCTCCCAGTCTGCCCTATTGTAATGCCATTTAGTCACCAAAACAGGTTCAGAGTGGGAAGGTGTGGTAGGTGATAGACAGGTGGCCTGTATCAGACAGTGATCAGAAGATCCAAGCGGGGACCTCACTGTAACATCATAATTTTCTGAATTGGTTGTTAAAAATAAGTCCAGTAGGTGGGAATTATGATTAGGATTATCTGGTACACGGGTGGGTTGGTTAACTAGTTGAGTGAGATTAAATGAGTCTGCAAATAGCTCACATTCAAGACCAGCATCATCAGTCCTGGCTGAATGAGTGAGCCATTCAACATTATGGACATTAAAATCACCCAACACAGTGATTTCAGAAGAAGCATTTAAGTTGAGGACACTAAGTTGTGAGGACAGAGAATCAAAAAGACTTTGCTCTGGAGGAGTATTTGGGGAACGGTAGATGCAACATATGTATTTAAATTTACCAGCCGAAATTAATTTGTATATAGAATAATCAAAATAGGGACAATTGAAACTAGTAACCTCCTCCAGGGCAATTTCAGATTTTGCGAAGCAACATACACCTCCTTTAGGTCTGAAATTTTGGAGCAGTTGATAACCTGGAAAATTAAATCTAGACGTGTCAGATGTGGATGTTACTTGAGTCTCTGTCAAAAAAAGGAGAGTAGGGGATTCTGCTTGAAGAAATTGGTGTACAGAATTGATGTTAGAGTGAAGTCCCCTTATATTACTAAAGAAAAAGCTGCACCGACGAGCAGCTTTGGGACGTTGCAATGCTCTTGACACAGTCGCATGATGACGACCGGGAGGGCCCTGTAATGAAATAGGCTGTATATAATGAAATAGGCTGTATATAATGAAATAGACTGTATATAATGAAATAGGCTGTATATAATGAAATAGGCTGTATATAATGAAATAGGCTGTATATAATGAAATAGGCTGTATATAATGAAATAGACTGTATATAATGAAATAGGCTGTATATAATGAAATAGGCTGTATATAATGAAATAGGCTGTATATAATGAAATAGGCTGTATATAATGAAATAGGCTGTATATAATGAAATAGGCTGTATATAATGAAATAGGCTGTATATAATGAAATAGGCTGTAAATAATGAAATAGGCTGTATATAATGAAATAGGCTGTATATAATGAAATAGGCTGTATATAATGAACATGTAAAAGTGGGGCCATAAATTGGAATGCGAGCGAGAGAAAATAAATTAAGAGGAGATTTGTATTTATGTGTATGTATTTGTGTATATATATAATATATATATATATATATATATATATATATATATATATATATATATATATATATATATATATATATATACTGTATATATATATATCTATATATATATATATATATATATATATATATATATATATATATATATATATATATATATATTCCCCAAGACCTCCATCAAGCTTTATGAATTATCCCCAAGACCCTCGTTCGAGATCAATTTGTACATTTTTCGGTGGAAAAATTCGGCCGGTTCCTCCTAAAATTTCAGACTCACTATCGCTCGCCGGGAAATAATCGACACCTAAATGGCACCAAAGGTCTAAGCATTGACAACGAAATGGGGCAAAAGGTGTTAAAATCGCCAAATTTATGGAGCGAATGTCTTGAAAAGCTCCTAACTAATAGGGCTAAACATGAGGGAGAAGGGGGTCCAGAAAAACGGGGTGTCTCCCCTTAAATGGATAATAAGCTATTTAAAACAGGGAAGGACGAAGAAGGCAAGCAATGGTAGCAAATATATTAATGGGGGTCACCTTTTTTTTTTCTTTTTTTTTTCTCCTTTATTTCTCTTTCCATTCGGCCCCATTCAGATAACTATTTTAAGACGTTTATCCCCATCTAGGTGTCGATTTCTTCCTGGCGAGCGATAGCGAGTCAGCATTATATGAAGAAATCCGGCTTCGCCGGAGACATTTTTCTATCGAAAAATGTACAAATTTAGCCTGCTGTCAAAACCATTTTAAAAATATGCTGGCTCGCTACCGCTCACCAGTAAAACAATTGACACCTGGATGGGGATAAACGTCTTAAAACAGTAGGCTGAATGGGGCCAAATGGATACAAGCCAGAGAATAGGAGAGAACAAAAGCAGGTGACCCCCCCTTTAAGGAAAGAAGAATAGCCTGAAATACATGAACATTTATGATATTTTTAACCCCAAATGAAATGAATGAAAGCATGTGATTCGAACCCAGGATTCGAACCCAGGATACCACATACAGAACTTGCACGCTCTAACCATTACACCACCAAGACAGTTATAAATACAGCACATGACCACGATTGATATCCATGTATCGAATAGTGAATATTAATCCAATATTTTTTTTGGTTTATGGGGCACATATCACATACGACCGACCTCACTTAAGGGGAGATTATCCAATTGAGGGATTTTTTTCTGGACCCCTTTCTCCCTCATGTCTAGCCCCATTGCTTTTGAGATTTTAAGACGTTTGTCCCAGTAGTTTGGTGATTTTTAAGAATTTCCGCCCCATTCTGTCAATTTTAAGACCTCTCGTGCCATTTAGGTGTCGATTTTATCCTGGCGAGCGATAGCGAGCCTGTAATTTAAGAGTAATCGGCCTTCGGCCGGGACATTTTTCTACCGAAAAATGTACAAATTTATCTTGAAAGGGGGTCAAGGGGGTGTAATCTTAAGCTTGATGGAAGTCTAGGGAATCAACTAAAAACCTCCCCTTAACACATATTATTGAACCTATTGACATTGTTCACATCGTTTTTAACACCAATAACAACCCAAATGAAAAAAGTAAATAAGGAAAACAATAAATAAATAAACAAGGAAGAAAGGAGAAACGAGCAGCAATAGAAAGCTCAACCGTTATAATGCGGATAAAGAAAATGAGTGGTAAAGAAAACCCAATGAAAGCGCTAACTGCAATAATTGGAAGAACAACACCAGAGGGGAAGCGGAATATTATGGGACGAAAAACTGAACATTGGAAGGTCTCAGGAAAAGGCAGAAAGAGAGACTTGACTTTCTCAATAACCTTTATTTAACGTCTCACAGAGTGGATGTAGACAGCAATAATACAATTTGATACAATTATTGATTTTGATGCAATAATGATGTTACAAATGGGCAAAAAGATATTATAATACGGTATATATATATATATATAAGAGAGAGAGAGAGAGAGAGAGAGCGAGAGAGAGACTATACCCCTATGACAACAACAACTGCTGCTGCCGGTGTGGATAATGATGATAATAATAATAATAATAATAATTCTTTATTCCAGACACATAAGATAGATACAGTATAAATACAGTACGACCTAATGGTCCATATCACATACACTTCTCGTCAGAGCACAGATAATAATTATACACAAAGATATATTAATAAAGAAACAATAAAATAAAATATACAGTAGGCCTATTTACAGAATAGAGCACATATCACATTTTGTCACAATATAACACAGATAGGCTAACTAAGGCTATGGCTCAATATTGGTTAACACCTATTGCACAGATCATTGCTCATAGTTCAATTAGACCTATATATTACATTACATACTATGTGTGCAGCAGCTTCTGCCAGTGAGATATAATACGGGATTCATAGATATGATCACTAGACCAAAGAGCTACAATCAGCGTGTTACTGGAGGATTGCAGTCGCTGCGAAAAGCTGTACACCAGTCTCCTGATGACAGTCCGACAGCACTGCACATCCAACAGTGTGCACACCATACTAGTGCAATAACCCCGAGGAAAGGAAGGTAAAGAGAGAGTAAAAACAACAACAACAGTAGTGATCCTGACCTCTACACTTGACCCCAGAGAGTAGAGGGAGGAGGGGGGGGGGAAAAGAGTACCTATAAGTAAGCAAGGATGGGGGCATGTCACCTCAGTCTCACTCATCCCCTCCACTTGACTTCACTCCTTGTCCAGACGTCACTCGGTATAGCTTGGAACAACATCACCCACTCCACCGTCACAATGAATATTTATGGTAAACATTCTTAGATTATTGCTTCCAGTGAGTGCATAATCGTTGCAAGGAACGTCGTCATTTCTTGGGAGAAACAGTAATGGAACACGAACATACTATATAGAAAACGTAACTATACCACAAATGTTAAACAACTATATTCTGATTTTGTTTCAACTGGCGGTAAATTGCAAAGTTCCCAGCAAGATTTCTCAGTTATTTGGAAGATTTTGTAGTGAAGTATGGTGCTGATTATATACATTTGGTCTTAATACGATGCAGAGACATAGACGTTTCATATTTGTCCATAACTATCGATAAATTAGCTACTATAATGGCTTTAATTTATCGCCAGCTGAACAGAAACAGAGTATAGTTAGTGCTCACTGGCTCATGTTTATCACACACGGGTGGTCGAGGCTGTACTAATATATATTTGTTTAAGGGGGGGATGGGCCGGTTTTCTGGATCACTTTCTCCCTCATGTTTAGCCCCATTAGTTTTCAGATGTTAAGATGTTTGCCCCATTAGTTAGTCGATTTTAGGACCATTCACCCCATTTCTTCGTCAATATTTAGACCTTTCGTGCTATTTAGGTGTCGATTTTTTTCCTGGCGAACGATAGTGAGCCTGTAATGTAGGAAGAACCGGCCTTGGGCCGGGAATTTTTTCTACCGAAGAATGTACAAATTAATCTAGAAGGGGGATCTAATGGATGTTTTTTTTTAATTTGATGGAGTTCTAGGGAGGAAACTAGACAAATAATGAATACATGCCAAAATCGCCCAAAAAGTGAACCATCCCCCCTTAGCCTAAGTGATTGAATACGACTTGTACAATGCCTGATATCTAACTTTAAAAAAAAAAAAAGTAATGTAATTAAGATTTCTTTAAGCATATACTGTATGTGTACACAAATATAATATCGACAAACAATTCTATGAACAGACACAATTATCGGCCCTTGCTATGATAAAAATATAAATGTTGAGGATTGGTGCAAAGTATGTGAGGGTTGTTTGGTCGCCTTAACCATTATATCCTGTCTAATGTTACAAACAAAATTACTATGCCATTTAATTTATAATTTACTACTGATCCTGCTGGCCTTAGTATGGGTCAGTGAAGCAGTGAGAGAGTTCGGAGTATGGAACAACTTCGGCGACACCTGGCATAAAGGACAAGAACTGAAACCTCCAAAGTATGACTTGACGAAGGATGCAGAAGAGAGAGGTCATTTGGGAGGCAGGAAAAATACCAAAGAAATACAAGTAAAGCGTGCAATCTGGCGTAATGAAAGACGACCCAATTCGGAATCTGAAAGAGCTATTTATACAGGAGGGGGGAGAAATATTAACTCGGGCAGAGGGATATATACTCAGGTAATATAAATAGAAGACCGTACAAGACTGCAAGCCGACGATCCCAAATATAACACCAACAATGAAAACACCAATCACTCAAGTACTGGTAACCCAAAACACGATAACAACATCAAGGACAGGAAGAATGATGAAAGCAAAAATTACAACGACCCAAGTAGCAATCGCCAGAAAAATTACACCTTCAGTAGCATCAACAGTGGCAACAACAGTAACGCCAACAGTAACAGTAACAGCAACAGTAATAGCAACAACAGTAACCCCAACAGTAGCAGTAGGGGCCTAGATGCTCTGGGTGATCTGAACAACGTGAGCATAACCTTCAACTTGGGAGTCTCTGATGTCCATGGTGGTGGTGGGGGTGGTTGTGGTGGCTGTGGTACCGTACTCTTCAAGCTGGGCATCGGGAAATCACTCAACGGTGACAAGTAAGGACTTACTGGAATAACTTTTTTAAAACGTGTCTATAAATGTCAATAATTGGCTGGATTCTAGCACTCAGGATTCTAGTGAAGCACTGAATACAATTTATATAGGACTGCTTAAAAGTTTATGTCAGTCTCATAAATGTAAGACTGTAGGCCACTTCTATACCTCTATGGGATACTTTCTACCTAGCGGCGTCATTGCAGAATTTTTGTCATCATTCAGCAATATAAAAATCACATACATTGATATTATAGAATCTGATGATCCCTTGACCTAGTGCAAAATACCCTCCGATGTAAATATCTCTTCAGTATAGCAATTGCAGTGGATGGTATTATTTTGAAGACTCTGTAATGAGCTTAGTGCACTGTACAATTCCCCTCCTTTCACGTACACCATACAAATTGTGCGTTCAATGTAGCAAAAATGTATATATAAAATGTATTTCAATTATGTATGCGTGCAAATAGTACTTGAAACACGTCATTATGTGTATTATTGTTGTTACACTTGAAACACGTCATTATGTGTATTATTGTTGTTACACTTGAAACACGTCATTATGTGTATTATTGTTGTTACACTTGAAACACGTCATTATGTGTATTATTGTTGTTACACTTGAAACACGTCATTATGTGTATTATTGTTGTTACACTTGAAACACGTCATTATGTGTATTATTGTTGTTACACTTGAAACACGTCATTATGTGTATTATTGTTGTTACACTTGAAACACGTCATTATGTGTATTATTGTTGTTACACTTGAAACACGTCATTATGTGTATTATTGTTGTTACACTTGAAACACGTCATTATGTGTATTATTGTTGTTACACTTGAAACACGTCATTATGTGTATTATTGTTGTTACACTTGAAACACGTCATTATGTGTATTATTGTTGTTACACTTGAAACACGTCATTATGTGTATTATTGTTGTTACACTTGAAACACGTCATTATGTGTATTATTGTTGTTACACTTGAAACACGTCATTATGTGTATTATTGTTGTTACACTTGAAACACGTCATTATGTATTATTGTTGTTACACTTGAAACACGTCATTATGTGTATTATTGTTGTTACACTTGAAACACGTCATTATGTGTATTATTGTTGTTACACTTGAAACACGTCATTATGTGTATTATTGTTGTTACACTTGAAACACGTCATTATGTGTATTATTGTTGTTACACTTGAAACACGTCATTATGTGTATTATTGTTGTTACACTTGAAACACGTCATTATGTGTATTATTGTTGTTACACTTGAAACACGTCATTATGTGTATTATTGTTGTTACACTTGAAACACGTCATTATGTGTATTGTTGTTACACTTGAAACACGTCATTATGTGTATTATTGTTGTTACACTTGAAACACGTCATTATGTGTATTATTGTTGTTACACTTGAACACACTTTAACCCCTTCTGTACCGGTGATGTCTTTTAACTGTATTATGGCTGCTATTACACGATTATATTCAGTTTTGAAAGTGCCTCCAGCAATGAACAGGCTCCGAACTACCTCACTTAACCCTTTTTACTACCTTAGATCCTGCTTAAACTGCATAACATCGTCTAAATATAGCAAGAATAAAATGATTTAGACGTCGCCGGTACAGAAGGGGTTAATTATTTGTACGTCAGTGTAGAGTATGACCCAGGAATATTTTGATACTAATAATTCGTTGTAATTCGTTGAAACAGCTCCTACAACGATTCCAACTACGACTACCACAACTACGACCACCCCGGCCAGAGCTCCTACACCTCCTACAGGTCGCTGCAGAAGGCCAGGGAGAAGTACGACTAGGGGAACGCACGCACAAACGCATACGTACATGCATATATAAAAGACAATACACACACACACACACACACACACACACACACACACACACACACACACACACACACACACATACGTACATACATATATAAAAGACAATACACACACACACACACACACACACACACACACACACACACACACACACACACACACTCATACGTACATGCATATTATACAAGAAAATACACTTGGATTTCTCCATACAATGCAGGCTAGCTATCGCTCGCCAGGATGAAATCGACACCTGGATGGGGATAAACGTCTTAAAACAGTTGGCTGAATGGGGCCGAATGGATACAAGCCAGGGAAAGAGAGAAAAGGAGAGAAAGATAAACAAAACAAGCAGATGACCCTCCCTTAACACATCCCATATGTTGTTGTCTCTTATAATTATGTTAATAGCTTCCAATTAGTATCATTATAGTAACTAGTTATACAATTAGTTTTATGACGGAATACATCATTAAGTACTGCTGAATAGATTAACATTAGTGTAGGCATAATTAGGTTATATTAAGGGGGGGTCACCTGCTTGTTTCATCTTTCTCTCCGTGTCCCTCTTTCCCTGGCTTGTATCCATTCGGCCCCATTCAGCCAACTGTTTTAAGACGTTTATCCCCATCCAGGTGTCGATTTTTTACTGGCGAGCGATAGCGAGCCAGCATTGTATGGAGAAATCTGGCTTCGCCGGAGACATTTTTCTATCGAAAAATGTACAAATTTAGCTTGCTGTCAAAACAAAAATATATATATGCTGGCTCGCTACCGCTCGCCAGGAAAATATTAACACCTGGATGGGGGTAAACGTCTTAAAACAGTAGACTGAATGGGGCTGAATGGATACAAGCCAAAGAGAGAGAGAGAGAGAAAAAAAAAAAAAAAAAGCGAGATGGGCTCCCTTAATAGCTAATTAACTGTATCCCACAATACGTATCAAAAATAAGGCTATAATTGGTTAATGATTAGTATTATGTGTGCCCTAATAAATACTTTCCTCAGTAAAAGCAATTTAACTTTATGATAAGGCTATATTACTTGCCAATACGTCTTCTGGTATGCTAATATGTCTTATTAACCCTTACAGTACCGGTGACGTCCTTTCCATTATATTTTGGCAACTATCAACCGTTTTTTTTTTCTTATATTAATTTATTTATTCCTTTATTTCTTAGTGTTCTCGCTAGACCTCCATCAAGCTTAGAAAAACACCCCCTAGACCCCCCCTTCAAGAATTATCTATCTATCTATTGACTGACGCCGTGATCCCCGAAGGGGTGGCCACGAACGAACCGCCCCATGCACCTCTGTCCCCAGTCAGTCGACGCCCCTCCCCCCAACCAGCACCGCCTTCGTTCATATACTTCCTCACTCCATCCTTCCACCTCTCCTTCGGTCTACCTCTCCCTCTCTGTCCCTCCACCTCGCTCTCGAGATAAATTTGTAATTTCTCGGTAGAAAAATGTCCCGGCCGAAGGCCGGTCCCTCTTAAAATTTCAGGCTCGCTATCGCTCGCCAGGAAATAATCGACGTCTTATAATCTCAAAACAAATGGGGCTTAACACGAGGGAGAAAGGGGACCAGAAAAACGACCCATCTCCCCTTAACTTCAACAGTCCATCAGCCTCACCTTACCATTATAGTTCAAAGTCTGGTTAGCTTAGGTTAGAAGCCGCTGGAGAACCGCTGGATAAAGAGGAGAGATGCTTGCAACAAAAAGAGGAGAGATGCTTGCAACAAAAAGAGGAGAGATGCTTGCAACAAAAATAACGACTTAAATTACTCTGCCATCAATCATCTTGCCAACAAAACCAACACTAAGATTACAATCAAACGCCTCTTTAAATGTATTATCCTCACCACCCGCCTCTCTTTAACAGACCCTTGGATAAAAGAAACTCCCCATTTATCATGCTCAAATAATGATGCTATAGCTTTCCTTGGCGTCCATACCATACACCACACACACACACACACACACACACACACACACACACGCCACACACCGTCTGTTTACCGCAGTCATTAAAGTAGGGGAGGGAAAAAAAACACACACGTTAGAATTATAGTAGAAAGTTTATGTGTGAGTGAGAGTGAGTGTTTACCGGGGGGGGGGGGGGGGGTTGGAGAAAGCGATAGTAGGTTATTAACAATAATACTCGGCTGTGAGGAATAAGAAATGAAAGGAGAAGGTTAATTATCATGGCGGTGACTCAGTTTATCAGTAGGCTAGTACAAACGAATATGAGTAACAACAGTTTTACTGATCCTCACGAATATATTTGTGATATGGTCAGGATGGGTGGTGTAATGGTGTAATGGTGTAATGGTTATAGTGTGTACAACTCTGTGTGTGCTCACCCGGGTTCGAATCCCGATGGATCACATATATGATTTCATTAATTTCATTGGAGGTGTTTGGTGTCGGGGTGAAATTAATAACCAATAGATTAATAATGTAATACCACGGACTGAAGTTGGCGAGGTAGAGGTCGTAGGTCAGCAGTAGGTGAATCACTTACATATGCAACCTACAACGGTAACAATAATTGCAGAATTGTCAGAAGAATGGCCAAATCCAGGATACCCACACTAGCCTAGAACACCAGATGAGTGATTTTTGTTTTTTTTTGTTTTTTTGTGTGTTTCAGATAAATGTATTGATGCCTAGAACACCAGATGAGTGAGTTTTGTTTGTTTTTTTGTGTTTCAGATAAATGTATTGATGTATTGCACTGTCATCTTGAGTATTGCAATATATTCTAAGTGAGTCATTGAATTGCTAAAGTTGAAGATAATATTGTATGATTTCCATTCCAAACACCAATAAAGCCAGTACAGGTACTTGTGTTTCCCTCTGTGTGTTGCTGCCTACCGCACATTGTTGGCTGGGTTATGTACTTATTAGCAAATGTGTTTATCTAGTCACTTATTTCTCTTAATAGTTTCCTTGTTCACAATTATAAAAGTCTCCTCTTTTGTCTACATAGGAATTAAGGTCGGAATAACAATTGACAAGAAAACATAGTACATGCACTCGTAGGTGTCCTTAAGGGGGGGGATCTCCACTTGAGGGATTTTTTTTTCTTGACTCCTTTCTCCCTCGTGTTTAGCCCCATTGCTTTTCTAATTTTAAGACGTTCGCCCCATTATTTTGACGATTTTAAGAACTTTCGACCCATTTCTGTCAATTTTAAGACCTTTCGTGCCATTTAGGTGTCGATTTTATCCTGGCGAGCGATAGCGAGCCTGTTATTTAAGAGGAACCGGCTTTCAACCGGGACATTTTTCTACCGAAAAATGTACAAATTTATCTTGAAAGGGGCTCAAGGGGGTGTAATCTTAAGCTTGATGGATATCTAGACCAAACTAAAAACCCTCCCCTTAAATCATGATTAATAGTATAATGCTTGTTAGTGAAATATTTTGCATTCATCAATGTTGAAACTCAGTTTTATATATTTGGGGTTAAATGTGATAGTTTCTCTAAATAAACTTTAATATCTACAGGTACTGTATTTCAACAATGGTGTATTTACAATGTTTGAAAAAAGATGTGAGTGAGTGCATACGCGCGTGTGTGTGTGTGTGTGTGTGTGTGCGTGTGTGTGTGTGTGTGTGTGTGTGTGAGAGAGTGAGTGCATAAGTGTGTGTGTGTGAGAGAGTGAGTGTTTGTTTGTGTGTGTGTGAGAGAGAGAACGTGTGTGTGTGTGTGTGAGAGAGAGAGAGAGAGTGTGTGTGTGTGTATGTACCGGTATGTGTGTTTAATAATAATAATAATAATAATCGGTTTATTTCAAGCCGGCAGCCAATGGGGCTGAAAATATACAGACTTAACCTAGATCTTATCCTAAGGGATCAATAGACTGATCCTGGCTGCTAACGAGAGCGCCTACATATTCCCGAAGGAGTAGGACGTGGGCAGGAGACTTTGTGGGCCCCCCGAGGCGGTCCGTCCAGACCTTGCCTTCACGGCCAGGGAATGTTTTTGAGAGAACTTCCCCTGCCGGCGCGTGGGATTGAACCCCCGACACCAGAGCTAGCGCTCCCAATACAGAGTACTAAGCGCGCTCGGCCACCGTGACCGTTGTGTATGTATGTGTGTTTGTGTATGTATGCGTGTGTGCGTGTGTGCGTGTATGCGTGTGTGCGTGTTTAAGTGTCCGTGTGGTAAAGTTTCCCTTACAACCCTCCCCCAGATGGGTTGTGGTTTACAGGTAAAGAAAAAGAGGGCGGGGTGGTCAGAGGTGGCCCACAGAAAGAAGACTAAAGTGTCCAAGAAAGTTAGGATAAGATATACATAAGGAGAGAGAAAGAGAGAGCGTAAGTGTGTGTGTGTGTGTGTGTGTGTGTGTGTGTGTGTGTGTGTGTGTGTGTGTGTGTAAATAATAAAATAATAACAATAGGTTTATTTCAAGCCGGGAGCCAATGAGGCTGAAAATACACACTTCCTAACTTATCCCAAGTAGTCAACAGATTGACTCTGTCTGCCACAAGAGCGCCTACATACCTCCAGAAGGGGTAGAATGTGGGCAGGGGACAAGGTGGAACTCAGAGGTGGCGCATCCACACCTAACCTCCACAGCCCGGAAAGTTTAAGCTTCACCTGCAGCAGGTAGCTGGGATCGAACCCGCGCTACGCTACCCGAGTCAGGCGACTAGGTTAAGGTGACTTGGTGCGCTGACCAAATAATAATAATAATAATAATAAACGGTTTATTAAAGAATGGCAGCCTCATGAGCTGAAAATACACATTTTACAATTTAGTGGATGAACATGAGATGTACACACTGTGTGTGTGTGTGTGTGTGTTATTCCGTCCTCACTAAGTGAAAACCGTCCCCAGTCAGCTCTTCCCCAATTACCCACCAAGTCACCAACCACAGAAGTTTAATTACGGTACCTACCCACACACCTGCAGGTATTCATCAGGTGTATGGGACTAACAACACGTATACATAGCACGGGCCGGGGGGGGGGGGGGGGGTTCGAATCCACGTCCAGATGGTAACGTACTGTACAGTCACCCATAATAATTCGTGGACCTCAACTATTTTAAAATACGGTATGGAAGTACCTCCTAAATGTGTGTGAATTTGTATTTTGTTTCTGTGTGTTCATTGTTTTCTGTTGTCCCTATTCTTGCTCTGTCTGAGTCGCCGCCACCCCCCCCCCCCCCCCCCCCCCCAAACAAACAAAAGAAGGAAAAGTGGGTATTGGGCCTGATTATATAGATAGATAGAGAGACCGTATATCTCTGGAAACGAATTAATGAGTACAATTTTCTACACATCAACTACAAAACTATATACAGTACGGTACCCTACAATGTTTATTGAAAAGCTTATTCCATCCAAAAATTAATCCAGATAGTTAGATGTGTCTGAATTTATATTTTGTGTGTGTGTGTTCATTGTGTTCGGTTGTTTTGTCCCTATTCTGGCTCTGTCTTGAGTGCCCCCCCCCCCCCCCAATGTATTATAACCGTATTTTAGCTGATAATTCTGCTAAATATTGATGGCCACAGCTCCAACTTCCTTATAGAACAAAACTCGCAAATCATTAATTCCCCACCCACGATCCCTCCAAGTAAACCTTCCCCTTCCTTAACTCCTCTTCTTCTTTCCTTCCAATCCTCCCCCCCCCCCCCCACCCCTCATCTACCCTCCAATCTCACTTTCCTCCTGCCTTCTTTCTCTCCACCTCTCTTCTCCTTCGCTTTATTTCCCATTCTCTTCTATCCACACCTACTTCTTTTCGGCCTAAACATTTCCTCTCATTTGGCTCACCTCTCCTCCTCCCCTCTTAGTTTCCTCCCCTCCTGTTCTTTCCGTACCCCCAATCTACTTGTTTCTCCCCTTCCCCTTTCCTTTGCTAGGCCTGTTGTTGCTTGACTTTCTTCGTACTCTTTTTATACTTTGTACTCTCCCTTTTCACTCCCTTCTATCCACACTTATAATACGTCCCTCCTATAGTCTATTTTTTCCAGCTGAGGGTAAATTGCCATGTTACTAGCTTGGTTACTCAGCTATTACGTATATTTTATACCGAAATAAGTTGTTAATTATGAAAACTTGGCATTAATAGGACGCAGAGACTTACTAGTTTAATAATTGTCCATTAAGTATCGATAAATCAGTTGCTAGGGAATTCAATTTACCATCAGCTGAAATATAATCAACTAGCCTATAGTAAGTTTCCCTACCCCCTATCCCTCATCCCTCCAACGTTTCCCTCCCTCCTACTAAGTTTCCCTACCCTCCTACCTCCAACGTTTCCCTACCCCCCTACCTCCAACTTTTCCCTACCTCCCACCCTCCCTTTAAATTTTCCCTAACCCCCTCCCTCCAACTTTTCCCTAACCCCCTCCCTCCAACATTTCCCTACCCCCCTCCCTCTAACTTTTACCTATCCCCCTCCCTCCAATTTTTTCCTACCCCCCCCCCCCCCCTCACCCCTTTCCCTCCCACTTTTCCCTAGCCCCCTCCCTCCCACTTTTCCCTCCCATCTAGGCAGTTAAACCAGCCATCACCATCTGTCACCCCACTGGTTATAACCAGCCCTGTATTTAAAGCCTAGTCCAGCCTGTCTTGTTCACCAGTCGTCTCAGAGCAGGCTTTACCAGAACACACACTTCCAGTCTTCAAACAACCCTCGTTAAATTCTCAAGTGCTACCAGTCCTCGAAACACAACACTAGTTCTACCAGTCTTCATCTGTTCTTCCAATCTTCACCAGTTCTACCAGTCCTCGCCAGTTCTACCAGGCATCACCAGTTCTCCTAGTCCTCAGGAGATCTCACCGGTTTCCCCAGTCCCCACCAATCCCCACCAGTTCCTAAGCTCCCCTCCTCATCCTTAGCCACCCCGTTTCGACATGGCTTCCAACGGTACTAATCTCTTTTAACGTTTCCAACTCAGGACCAACGTTTTCAATACCCTTTTTTCTTCGTTTTTGTCTTCTTCTTCTAGGGGTTGAAAGAAACGAAGGGCAAAGCTGCATGTAACAAGTGTCATCCCAAAAGTTGAAAGTGATAGATCAATTATTCTTCCTAACTATGCACACCTACGGTACCCACTTCTATGTTACCATACCTAGTAATCTACTAAGTTGTTTAATCTGCCTAATTATTTTCCTAAATAACCTACCAAATATTGTAGCTTAAATATAGCCATCGACCTATTTACCAACATAATGCCTTATATAATAATAACCCTACTAACCTATCTACCTACTTACTCAATCAACCTACCAAATAGAATACCTGAATATATCCATCGACCTAATGCCCCATCTAATCACCCTACTACCCTACCTACCCTACCTACTGTGCTTACCAACCCAATAGAATACCTACATACCTCCATCGACCTATATACCAAAATAATGCCCTATTTAATAACCCGACTAACCTACCTACCCTACCTATACCTACCCAATAGAATACCCAAGTCAATCCATCGACCTAATAACAACATAATCACCCTACAAACCAACCTACCCTACCTACCTACCCAATAGAATACCCAAGTCAATCCATCGACCTAATAACAACATAATCACCCTACAAACCAACCTACCCAATAGAATACCCAAGTCAATCCATCGACCTACTTACAACATAATCACCCTACAAAGCTACCTACCCTACCTACCCAATAGAATACCCAAGTCAATCCATCGACCTACTTACAACATAATCAACCTACTAACCAACCTACCCTACCTTTGTATCTACCTTAAGCTGGTATTACACGAGCGCTTTTTCCCTCAACATTTATCCTCAACACTGGTCTGGCAGCTTATGAGGTCAACATTTACAATATTACGGTCACCTAAATTCATCTAGATTTCGATACCAGTGCAAAATACTCCAGAAATGCTGCCAGAAAAATGTTGATCATGGAATGTTGACTATAAAAGCTCTCGTGTGATACCGGCTTTACTTATCATCTACTCCCATACTTGAAGACATCCTGTAGGTCGACCCCACCGTAAACCTAGATCCTCTCTATTTACATACAGGAGGCTGTAGCTATGAGAGGGAGGGGGGGGGGGGAAGGAGAGGAGTGGAGAAGGAAGGAAGAGAGGGAGAGGGATGAAAAGGAGAGACGGGGAAAGGGTGGAGAAAGAGAGAAGGGAGGAAAGGAGTTAATGGGGGAAAAAAGTGAAGAAAGAAGGGAGGGAGGAAAAGGAGTCAAGAGCAGAAGTGAAAAGGGAAGCAAGGGAAAAAGGGAGAACATAAAAGGGAGAAGAGAACGCGATAGAAAGGAAGAGACTTGACACCAAACGAGAAATGAGAGGGACAGAAGAAGTGAGCACATAGTAGAGAGAGAGAGAGAGAGAGAGAGAGAGAGAGTAGAGAGTAGAGAGAGAGAGAGAGAGAGAGAGAGAGAGAGAGAGAGAGAGAGAGAGTAGAGTAGAGAGAGCAGTAGGACAAGCAGCACTAACACCCCTGCTGTACAGTCAACTTCCTGGAGACACTCATACAGGAGAGAGAATGCGGACACAAGAGTTTCTATGGTGACATGTAATTAGACCCTCATTAACTTATAACAGGTCCCTTTTAGCACCCCCCCCCCCCCCCACCACCACCACCACCACCACCACCACACACACATTCCCCATCCCAACTCCCCTCTCAGTATTTCAGAAGGCTCTAATGTTTTATCGTCTACAGGTTCTTTCGGCTGCGATAATTTCGCTGACGTTTCGAGTGGAGTCACCCTCACCTAACCTAACCTAACTATGTATAACCTAACCTAACCATTTTTAACCTAACTTAACAGTTTGTAACCTAACCGAACCATTTCTAATCTAACCCAACCATTTCATACCTGTAACCTAACCAACCATAAATTTACCTAATACTCCTCAATCTACCCTAATCATAACTAACGTAACACAACCTAACATACCCTATCCAACCCTACCCCTACACTAACGCAATCCTACCCTTACCTAACCTAACCTATATTTTAGCTATAATAACTTAACTAACTTATCCTACCCTGTCCTTATGCTAACCTGAGTGGAAATATCACAATGCCATTAAGATAAGACTTGATATTTAAACCCACAGAACGAAAACGTTTATTGTAAGAACACGAACATTTTAGTTTTTCTCAAAACTGGTGTGTCTTTACAATAAGCATTATTTTAGCTGACTTTAAATTTATCCTAGCCTACTGTATACAAACTTAACTCAAACCTAACCCATCTAAGTCAAACCTTACCTTATCTACCTGGTACCCTAACCAACCCTACCCTAACCTACTCTACCATAACCTAGGCCTATGTTAACCTAACCTAACAGATTTCAGGGAATGTTCAAATAAGTCCACTGTAGACATAAGGGAAAAAACCTTGAGGATGAAAAGATTAGACTGCGAAATACTAGACGGCAAAAGTACTTGAGAATGAAGTGACAGACATCTCTGTAGAAGGCGGGGGTGGACAGCCCAACTTATTAGCTTGGTTTTCGTTCTAAAAATTGTTTTTATTAGGGAGGAAGCTCTTGTTGAGGTTGATGATGATTGTATAGGCAAATACAGCATTATTATACCGGTATCATATGTGTGGTGCTCTACTTTAGTGGCTCCCTGGATATAATGGAGAACGCAATACACAAGCACAATATATGGGTTTTATGTATCAGGACTAATTTGATATACACAATTCATGATATAAACATATGCAATGTGTTCGAAGGAAGAAATATGTACGGTACTGTATACTCTGTCCTGGGTGGCAGCTGACTGTCGTCCAAAAGATGGATCTTTTTGCTCTCCTTGAACAACACTCAGAAATTAATCATGGGTCCATAACAAAAACTTGGGACTTATCATGGTTATACATTCAGGGGCTTTACCACGAACCTGGGAAAATAATGTGTTCCTTTCCAGTTTCCAGCTTTATGTGGATGCACTGCTGGTCAGTCGGTGACAGCTGGGGCATAAGAGAGATCCAGTGGCCAGAAAAAGAGTAGACTAGGACACTTCTAAGTTCTTCATTGCTGCATCATCCAGTAACATACAATACAATAATTTCATCAAGGATACTGTCCTTCAATTGAAGCTACTGGTACAAAGATTGCAATGTACGTTTTATCCACAATATTTATGGTGCTTCAATAATCTCTCTTGTTAGGTTTCATCGTGCTCCTCCTCCTGGCTGTGGTGGCCGTGAGCAGCGCCGCCAGGAGAGATGCAGCCGCCACAGATGTACGACACCAGCAGAAGGCATTGCAGCAGGGGGCGGAGAAGGGCCGATTATTTATATACCCCCAGAGCAGTGACACCAGCGTCACCATCGGCACCTCCTCCCTGGCCCTCATCCTCCTAATGGTTCTGGCGGTGGTGGCAGTCGTAGCGGTGGTATCACTATTGGACCAGCCCACAAAGGAGACAGGATCATATGCGCCACCCGTCGCAAGGTCTGTTATATAGTCGTACAGACGTTACAGTAGTCTCAGTGTAAAAGATTGTCATTGCAACCAAGGTAAATTAGAACTAACAGTATTCTCAACAACAACAGACTTATTAACAACTATAACCAACTAACACCGTATTCTTCCTACCCCCTAACAGCACCTACGAAACCGTCCACCGAATTCTAGAAAGTGCTGCCGCGAAGTTCGAATAGGCCCCCCAGCAGGAGAGTGACGCCCTTCGAACATGATGCACATACACAGAGATCCTTCACAATGCAGAGATACCAACACATTTACTATAGGCCTAGTCATTTTTTAATATTCAATATCAAAGCGTAAAAGTTGATATAAGGCTTATTATTCCAAACAGATATTCCTAAGTTGATATTGTAACTGTTTGGTATTAAAAATATCTGTCAAAATGTCAATCACAGAGCATGCACATTAATCATAACTGATTATCATGAACAGAACAGTAATCACAGAGTTCATACAATCAACATTAATCACCATAATGCACAATAATTCTGTATTAACTAAGAACAACGTCTGTAGCTGTTGAATCTCTGTATATGAAAGGGTCTCAACACCTGACTACCGTACTTGTTAACACTCATCACCTTAACCCTTCCAGTGCGGGTGACGTCATTTGTTTGTATTATACTGTAGTTATATGTAGACGATTTTGTACAGTTGAGGAAGGTTTTGTGGAAGCCAAAAAGCTACTTATGATAACTTAGGCCTATATGCTTTTAATTCCAAGAGGTCACTCCTAAGTTGAATACAATCGTCTAATATCAGCCAGAACAGCATGGAACTTGTCGTCATGCTGAAGGTGTTAACGCTTTACCTCTGACACATCCAATGACCTTAAACTTGGCATAGAACACCTTGACACTTGATCTCTGAAAAGACTTTTTTTCTAAAACTTCTGTAAATATTTATTTTCTACAAAAATAAAAATGTAAATAAAATCAAGAGATAAAATATGTTTATCTTTTTCCAGTGTATATTTATGTATTATTATTTTATCTGCAGGTATTAAAGAAATATGAATATCATGTAAGAACGATATAGCAGAGCCTCTCTGAGAGGTGCCCACATGAACGTTGAAACAAACAGTAAAGTTAAGGGGCTCAGGCGGTATTGTGCAGCATAATTTACTGGTTCGGCTCAATGGTTTAAGGAAGGGGTTTAGTTTGTTCTCTAAACCTCTATCAAATTTTTAAAAAAACACCCACAAGACCCCCCCCCCCCCTTCGATATAAATGTTTACATTTTTCGGTAGAAAAATATCCCCGCCGAAGGCCGATTCCTCTTCAAACACAGACTCGCTATCGTTCACCAGGGATAAAATCGACACCTAAATGGCACGAAAGGTCTTAATATTGGCAAACAAATGGGGCAAAAGGTCTGAAAATCGCCAAACTAATGGGGCGAATGTCTTGAAATATCATAACTAATAGGGCTAAACATGAGGGAGGAGGACTGGAAAAAACAACTGCCTCCCCTTAAGACTAGCATTACAGCACACTGAAACAAACAAACATACATGACCCATTCAACACATCTGTTAAGGGGAGGCAGTTGGTTTTTCCAGTCCTCCTCCTCCCTCATGTTTAGCCGTATTAGTTATGAGATTTAAAGACATTCGCCCCATTTTGTTGATGAATAGGCTATGGTTTTGACGGTGGTGGTGAGGTGGGAAGTATGGTGGGTTGGTTGGTTACTTGGATGAATACAGGCCCTGGTATATTCTTGGTAGGGGGTGGTTGATAGGCAGTCATACATACATACACACAGCCCGTAGCCTAGTGGTAGAGCTCTCGTCTCACACACGAGGGGTCGGGGGTTCAATCCCCGGCCGGGCGGAGACAAATTGGGCTTGTCTCCTTTCATGTGTTAGCCTCAGTTCACCTAGCTGTAAATAGGTACCTGGAATAAGTGGACGACGTTGTGACGTCCCATCTGGGGTTGGCAAAAATGGTACAAGGCGAGATGGGTATCATATGGTTCACCTAAGCTGATGGCTACCTAAGCCTTCGGGCGAGACGGTACCGTCTATAGTGAGAATGGTACCATACAGATCCACCCTAAGCCTTCGTTTCCGATGTCGCCAATTGGCTAAAAATACAGACTACACACACATCCACAGCCATTCCAACGATACATATAACACCTACACATATAGGAGGCGGGAAATAATGAGCATGCTCACTCCCGCAATACAACTAGAGTAAGTACAACTAGAGTAAGTACATACATACATACATTCATACATAATTACACACATACCGGGTACATACATACACACATTCATACATACATACATACATACAAACATTCATACATACATACATTCATACATATATAAAATACAAACATTCATACATACATACATACATACATACATACCCGGTACTGACATACATATTTACCCTTCATTGTAATCAACTATGTCGGTTATTATCACTTTGTCTAACCATCTAATGAAACACTTTTAATCATTTCGTACTCATGGTGTAATTAATGATAATGGTATCACTATTACTTTGTCAGAGGAATGTTCTTGGGGAATGAGTCATCGCTGTAAGGCTTAGGGAGAGAGAGAGAGAGAGAGAGAGAGAGAGAGAGAGAGAGAGAGAGAGAGAGAGAGAAGAAAGAAAGAAAGAAAGAAAAAAAGAAAAAAAAAGAGCGAGAGTAAATGTGTGTGTGTGTGTGTGGGGGGGGGGGGGGGGTATGTGAGAGAGATAGGGAAAGAAACAGATACATGTTAGGTTAAATAGGGGTACCAGTATTCTAGAATAATGCATAGGGAAAAGCATAAACAAATCATTACGAAGAACATACCACAGTACCCTATACAATTAACCCTTGGAGTACCAGCGACGTGTGTGATATATTATTCTAGCTATATTTAAACGATATAATACAGCTTGGGAAGGATCTGTGGTAGTTAACAGGGTTGGTTGAGATGGCGTGAAGCCTTAATATTGCTAGAGGTCCTTCCTAAGCTGAATAATATCGTCTAATAGTTGCCAGAATAGGATGAAGAGAACGTCCCTGGTACTGAATGGGATATAACATACGTAAAGCTTTATCAGATTTGTGTTAAGCCCTCGAGGATTATGACTATTATGACTACTTCACGCTCCATGTGCCCAGATATTTTGACTCTAACGTACCTATAATTTGGTTAATACAAAAACGAATAAAATAGCAAGAGGAAGAAAATACAACGGGGGGGGGGGATGATATAGAAACAGGAAGGAAAAAAAAGTGGGTGGAGGGGGGAAACGATGATACATAAACGGAGAAACTATACTGTAGATAAAGGAGGCTAAGGAAGGGGGGAGGGGGCCAAATCTACCTGGGCTTCAAGGTCAAGGACAGGTGCAGGTACCGTAATGTGTCCTGCTTCACCTGTCCTGTTTCACCTGTTTGTCCTGTTTCACCTGTCCTGCCTCACTTGTCCTGTTTCACCTGTCCTGTTTCACCTGTTTGTCCTGCCTCACTTGTCCTGTTTCACCTGTCCTATCTCACCTGTTTGTCCTGTTTCACCTGTCCTATCTCACCTGTTTGTCCTGTTTCACCTGTCCTATCTCACCTGTTTGTCCTGTTTCACCTGTCCTATCTCACCTGTTTGTCCTGTCTCACCTGTCCTATCTCAATTGTTTGTCCTGCCTCACTTGTCCTGTTTCACCTGTCCTGTTTTACCTGTTTGTCCTGCCTCACTTGTCCTATTTCACCTGTCCTATCTCACCTGTTTGTCCTGTTTCACCTGTCCTATTTCACCTGTTTGTCCTGTCTCACCTGTCCTATCTCAATTGTTTGTCCTGCCTCACTTGTCCTGTTTCACCTGTCCTGTTTCACCTGTTTGTCCTGCCTCACTTGTCCTGTTTCACCTGTCCTATCTCAACTGTTTGTCCTGTCTCACCTGTCCTATCTCAATTGTTTGTTCTGCCTCACTTGTCCTGTTTCACCTGTCCTATCTCAACTGTTTGTCCTGTTTCACCTGTCCTATCTCACCTGTCTCACTTGTCCTATCTCAATTGTTTGTCCTGCCTCACTTGTCCTGTTTCACCTGTTTGTTCTGCCTCACTTGTCCTGTTTCACCTGTCCTATCTCACCTGTTTGTCCTGTTTCACCTGTCCTATCTCACCTGTTTGTCCTGTTTCACCTGTCCTATCTCACCTGTTTGTCCTGTCTCACCTGTCCTATCTCAATTGTTTGTCCTGTCTCACTTGTCCTGTTTCACCTGTCCTGTTTCACCTGTTTGTCCTGCCTCACTTGTCCTGTTTCACCTGTCCTATCTCACCTGTTTGTCCTGCTTCACCTGTCTTATCTCACCTGTTTGTCCTGTTTCACCTGTACTGTCTCACCTGGCCTATCTCAACTGTTTGTCCTGTTTCACCTGTACTATCTCACCTGTTTGTCCTGTTTCACCTGTACTGTCTCATCTGTCCTATCTCACCTGTTTGTCCTGTTTCACCTGTACTGTCTCACCTGTCATATCTCACCTGTTTGTCCTGTTTCACCTGTCCTAACTCACCTGTTTGTCCTGTTTCACCTTTACTGTCTCACCTGTCCTATCTCACCTGTTTGTCCTATCTCACCTGTTTGTCCTGTTTCACCTGTTTGTCCTGTTTCAACTGTTTGTCATGTTTCACTTGTCCTGTGTCACCTGTTTGTCCTGTTTCACCTGTCCTGTTTCACTTGTCCTGTTTCACCTGTCCTATCTCACCTGTTTGTCCAGCCTCACTTGTCCTGTTTTACCTGTCCTGTTTCACCTGTTTGTCCTGCCTCAACAATATTCCCAGTAACTTTATATAAGATAAATAAACACAGGATACCAACTGGGACCTTATTATGCTAAACAAAAATAATACCAATAACTGTCGAATATAATAAAAATATATAGATAGAGCAAAACACAAAACCCAATTACTGTAGGCCTATTCCAATTTTTTTTTTAGAAAGAGCGAGGGAAGCCAACATTTAGCCATTTAACAAGCCGAGAGAGAGAGAGAGAGAGAGAGAGAGAGAGAGAGAGAGAGAGCGAGAGCGAGATATAGAGGGAGGGAGGAGAGAGAATGTGTGTGTGTGTGGGAGAGAGAGTGTGTGTGTGTGAGAGAGAGTGAAAGAGAGAAAGCACAAACAAAGAATCGAGCAGGTTATTGTCGCCAGGGGGGCGAATGAAAAACAAAACCCATCGTGAAAACAGAAAACGTGAAATTCCCAGGTTTACTGTATATACAGCACCACATAAAAAATAACCCATATCAGTAAAAAAAATAACAAATTACCGTTATAACAGAGAGAGAGAGAGAGAGAGAGAGAGAGAGAGAGAGAGAGAGAGAGAGAGAGAGAGAGAGAGAGAGAGAGAAATGGTGAGAGGAGATCCCTAGCCCGTTCAGTACCGGTGACGTATTATTTATTTTATTTCAGCTACATTTAGACGATTTGATGAAGCTCAGGAAGGATAAATGGTAGCTAAAATGATGACTTTATTTGATGAAGCTCAGGAAGGATAAATGGTAGCTAAAATGATGACTTTATTTAGTTTGTAGCCTATTAACGGGTAGACATCCTTCCTAATCTGAATAATACCGCCTAATAGTTACCAGAATATAATGAAAAAGACGTCGCCGGTACCCTATTCCAAATAAGTAGGCCAAAACTCCTGACCACTAACCTCTACAACTCACTAACGACTTCAGTAATGGAGCTAATATGTGTACCATTTGGGAAGGGTCGACCAGGGACTATGTGTGGCAATGTACAGCCCATTTGCTCTAGCCCTTTTTGAGTTACAGAGGTTAGGGTTTAGGATTGCTGACCTGCCTACTTGGAACAGGGTATAGGTATGAGGATGAGGAGGGCTGGGCAGGTAGAACAGCATATTCCCGAAGTGTGTACGGTACCGAGTTCAGACACGCCCCCTGTTACGCCAGACTCTCAAAATGGTGCCTTAATTGTCTCCCTACGACAGTCATGCAATCCCATGTAACCTAATCCCACCTAAATTAAACTGGCATCTAACTTAATCCCACCTAACCTAACATGGCATCTAACTTAATCCCACCAAACATAATGTCACATAACCTATTCTGGCATCTAACCTAATCCCACCTAACCTAACATGGCATCTAACTTAATCCCACCAAACATAATGTCACATAACCTATTCTGGCATCTAACCTAATCCACCCAACCTAATCCCACCCAACCTAATCCACCCAACCTAAACTCACTCAACCTATACTAGCTCAACGGTTAAGGTAGGTCTCATTCGATTAAGTTAGGTTACGATTAGTTACTGCATAGTCCTAGTCAAAGAATTGTAGCAAAAGTGTCTAAACTCGTCCACAGTTCGAGAAAGTGCACCCCGGCGTCTGTCCTATCCTGCCTTGACCCAAAAACATCAAGCACAGGCCTACAGACCCCCTCATGCCCCGAGGCCCCCTATATAAGGCAGAGGACAGGTAGGGTATGGCTTCAGTGCTTGGCCTATAGTCCTACCTGCACCAACCACCACACCTTTACCTGTCTACAACCAAACACATCCTAACACATCTACAACATGAAGCTCTACGGTAAGCGGATTAATTATTATTATTGTCATTACTATTATTGTTATTAGTATTATTATTATCATTATCTATATATATATATATATATATCTCTCTCTCTCTATATATATATATATATATATATTATTATATATATATATATATATATATATATATATATATATATATATATATATATATATATATATATATATATATATATATATATATATATATATATATATATATAATATATCCACACTTAAAGGCAATCAAGAAAAACCCTCTAATTTCGAATATGGAACCACGGTATATAAAATATATAACACTCCTGCTTTAAATATTCAACCAATATACTCTTTTTTAATAAGCTATTACAATAATTGAACTGACCTCTAATAATTTTACGTTCAGTCAAATTGAATTGTTTTTGGATAGGTACCGGTATAATGGGTATTTGAAAAATATGTGCATTAATATTTCAGTTTCTCCAGACAGTATTACCAGTACCGGTAGTTTATATGAGACGTACCGAGATCCTATCCTATAATAATTATATTGAACAAAATTAGAACAAATTTACGAACATTCGAAAGGGTAAGACATTTGATGGTTTTCGTGACCAGTGCTACGTTACCGATATGTCTGAACAAAAATCCGGGGACCTAGGGTTAAATTCCCAGTTCAAGCATTCAAATTGTTATCCATCCTTAGATTATAATTGGCAGTCGGGCATTGGTGAAGGAATTATTGGTGTCGGTAACCCGAATGTCACTCTGGTCTAATGTAGTGGCGAGTAAAGAAATATAACTCGCCACACAGTCAAAGATCAAGAAGAGGGGTAGGTGGAACACTGTGGCAACAAGCAATTACCCGCATGCATCATGAGTTTTTCCAATAGACCATCTTGCTGCGGTTTCGGCCAATTTCAAATCACCGATTCATTCAATTACTATACAAGTAGGCTACCTTCTATAATAGGTAGCAACACTTTTTTAGTATTTAAATGGTGGTTTAGATTCTTTCTTACGATTCTAGCAGTTGTTTTCAGTTTAAGCTATAATGTTCAAACCCCATAGGCTCTAACTCCCCGCGTTCCTCTCTTCACAGTTGTCCTGGGGTTGTTGTTCCTGACGGCGACGGTGCAGCAGGTGAGAGCCGCCGACGATGACTCCAGCGAGGCCACCACCGAGACCAACGAGGACAACAACAACAAGGAGGAGGGCACTATCATCAAACAGACCACCCTGGAGAGCTTCTTCCAGTCAGACAATGCCCTCAGCTTGGGCATGGAGTCCATTGGGATCTTCCTGCTGGTGGCTGGGGCGGTGGCCTTCATAGTGCACCTCCTGCTGGGCTTCGATAAGGCTCCCGCTCCAGCTGTTGAAACTTATGGATATGCTGCTCCCACGTAAGTTTAGGAGTGTTTGGTAAATATTTCCTTCTTATCGACTGAGGAATGTACGTTATCGGTAAATGGAAAGTGATAGCCTGATTTAAGAAGGATTACGGTATGCTGCTAAGGTACCGTACAGTATATAAAGTACGGTAAGTGGGAATGTGTACCAGTTGTGCAATAGAAAATACATACGCCTATAGCTTTATACCTCCAAATCATGACCCGATAAACCTTAATCAGCTAGTTCATTAATGAAACAAGGTCATTCCCTCCTCCCAACAAATATTAGATACATAATAATAATAATAATAATAATAATAATAATAATAATAATAATAATAATAATAATAATACACACACACACACACACACACACACACACACACACACACACACACACACACACATATGGGATTAAAGAAGCCTAGGTTTGAACACACAAGGATTTGCACTGGAAGTTGGAAGGTACGGTACTCCTGTTCTTGATTATATAATATATACATATATATTTGTGTATTTTATTATCATTATATTATTATTTAGGCTATATATGTATGTATGTATGTATGTATGTATGTATGTATGTATGTATATACTCAGGCACCTACCCCATTGCTGGGGATGGCCGACACGAGAAAGAGCCCGAACAGAAACAATGTTTAAAAGTTCCTATTCTCAGGGTCCGGGACCACTTTCTCAGGGTCCGGGACCACTTTCGCGTTCCCGCGCCCCTTTCTGAATTTACCCTGGTTTACTAATGAACTAGGTGAACAGATTTTATAGCTTTAGGCTATGGTGCAGAAGACTAATATAGTGCATGGGTTTCACAACTCGTACACAGTACACACATCTATCAACTTAATAAATTATACCTTAACAGTTTAACCCCATCACAATTCCCACCGTTACTGTCCATCTGTGTCATCCCCCCCCCCCCCCCAAAAAAAAAAAAAAAAAAAAAAAAAAAAAAAAAAATTAACCCCATACAACTTGCCTGCTCCGGTGCTCGTGTCTGTCTGTGTGTATAATGTCTGTGTGTGTGTGTGTGTGTGTGTGTGTGTGTGTGTGTCAGTTCGCAAAGTATCCTAAGAATGAAGAGTTAATCGTATGACAATTTGGCTTCATCGGATGAATTTTCTAATGTAGGCTATGTTATGCTATAACTAATCTCTCCTCCCCCCTCCCTCTTCCCCAGTGGGTACGCCGCTTCCGCCCCCTCCTACAACACTGCCGGGACAGGGTACGCCGCCCCCGCCTCTGGGTACCCCCAGGAGGAAACCACCTACAACGTACACAGGACCTTGGAACAGGCCGCCAACAAGTACCAGTGAAAAGGACTGAACATAACTTCAAAATCCTAAAGTTCAATTATCAGTTCAGCAGCGACTAATAATGTAATGGACTTTTTTTGCTCACTTCCTCACGTCTATTGACCTCTTTGTCAACCTCACGAAAACCGTAGCTAAAAAATCCTCTTTTTTCATCAATCCTTTATCTTCCACTTCACAATTAAGACTATACAGGTAGATTAGTCACACTTCAAATCTTCTATTCTAGCTACATTAGGCTATATGATTATAATAATTTCCAGCACTATCTATATCTAGCTTATCTCTTGAATGTCTTCGTTTAACAGTTAACTAGTGTAGGATAGGTATGCCATGTGCCAGTATATATTTAAGTGTTTTAAGTTATTGTGAAATTCAGTGTATATAATAAAGTGTGACAAAAACTCTGAATTAGTCTTTATTACGGTACCCTTATGTATTGTGCTGTACACCATGGCCTAATATAGATGTGCATATATTATATTTGTAGTATACCGGTATTTTCAAAATAAGTGACGTACAATAATATACAGTAGCATTTAAATATCACGTATCGATAACGGGAACGAGCATTCAATTCGTATTAAATTTGACAATAATAACCCGTGGGCTTAAGATCGTGTGCTTTGCTTTCTAACTGTACATGTTGAAAAGCATGTGGGATATTATTATCGGTTTTGGAAATAATGATCATTATACAACGTGAAGAGGCAAATACACAACTTATGTTTAGTTTAAAAGAAACACCCAAACATCAACCAAAGTGGTCTGCCCAGTAAGATTGGTTCGTATAAACTAACTAGGGAAGGTTCGTATGTAACTAACATACAGTATGTTGTATGAAATATACAACAATTAAGGCATCAAAGTGTGATTTGTTCTGAAGTTTTGTTACAGTAATTAACATATACCGGTACGTTATTCTTTCTGGATTAAGGGGGGTCACCGGCTTTTTTATCTTTCTCTCCTTTTCTCTCTTTCCCTGGCTTGTATCCATTCGGCCCCATTTAGCCAACTGTTTTAAGACGTTTATCCCCATCCAGGTGTCGATTTCTTCCTGACGAGCAGCGATAGCGAGCCAGCATTGTATGGAGAAAACCGGCTTCGCCAGAGACATTTTTCTATCGAAAAATGTACAAATTTAGCTTGCTGCCAAAACAAAAATATATATATGCTGGTTCGCTACCGCTCGCCAGGAAAATATTGACACCTGGATGGGGTAAACGTCTTAAAACAGTAGGCTGAATGGGGCCGAATGGATACAAGCCAAAGAAAGAGGGAGAGAAAGAGATAAAAATCGAGGTGGGCTCCCTTAAGGGTGTGAGATTGGATTCTATAAACCCTGGCTGGTCCATGGACCTACTTATTGCTGTGAAAAGTGGCAACGGAAGATTGTAATGAGCAGAGACAAATAGGGCGTGTGTGTGAAGGGAAAAGAGAGCATAAATGTGGGCAAAGGACACTGTCCATCTGTCCCACCTTGTCCAGGAATAAAAATTACCAAACCCGGGGTCTTTCAGTTGAAAACCAAAGTGCTAACCACAGCACCACAGATCCCCCCCCCCCCCCCCCCTCATATACGGTACATACCGTAGCTGTTAGTCACATTAATTACTGTTGTCTCATACTTAATGAGCTATTATATATCGGTAAATTAAGCTACGTTAATGATTGTATTGTCTCATACTGTGTCTTATATATTAATATCCTGAAGTGTAGCCTACCAATGGGGGGCCAGTAATTAGCTTCAAATAAAACACGAGGTCAATGCTCGTCTTCGGTATCGATAAGTGTTTTGAAAAGGGAATAGCCTATTCCTGAAATGTGTATATAAAAGTATGAAAGCCACAATAAGGAATTTGTAGTACCGGTAATGAATTATACTCTGCTGGTCCACACTAGATTATAAAGAATCTGTATTAGAGTTCCATTCCTATCCCTGGAAATCGTGATGATATGCCCTATTATAGACCCTCTGATCTCTAACCTTTTATCCTTTGGTATAATACGCAAAGAATACAGTTTAAAGATTGTTAATAGAAACAGGCAAATCGACGAGGGAAATTATACAATCAACTACTACATTATACCCCCAACTCCTTACCAATAGGGAATAGGGGTTAACATCTGGAGGAGGGGAGGGGGGGGGGGGTCCTATGGCAAAGCAGTTTCATTAATAGACGAATTTGTGTATACAAATATTTACTGATGCAAGTTGAATAGCCTACCGTTTTTAGCACCCCCCCCCCCCCCCCCCCCCTACCCCCCGCTTCACTTCATCCCACAACCTCGCAATTTGAAACAAAGACAGTACCGGTATTTGAATTCACAATACGGGTTCCGACATTGAAAACTAGTCACGTTTACTCTATTAATGGTATGGCAATCTGATCAGAGTCCCACATTTCGTTTTCTGGCATGCCTAATTACTTAATTCAATGTATTATCCTATCATTCTGGGTTTTTTACAATCCGATTATAATAAATGTTGATATCCATCCATCCTAAGAGACAGCTGTTGGAACAAAGGTCTGCGTCGAATGAAGGATGAGAGATTTGTAAAAAGGCTTCCAATGTAGAAAAAAACAGAGAAAAAGTCAAACAATAGGTGTATAGATGAACTGTGACGGAGAGGCTTTGAATCTTAGGGGCCTGAACACCTCAAGGGGATAAGGCTTGTAAGGGACAGTTAAAAAAATATAAAATACAATAACAAGTTGTGATATAGCAGTGTCTGGTTCTCTCCACTCAAAAAGCCACCTCTTTTCCTGTTCCTGAAGAATATTGTTTGTATTGTATGAGGAAATTGAATATGTAATGTATCCATACTTTGATGTCTTCGAAAAGCCAACATGCTTCGTCAATTTGGAGAAACTGCCAACCGAGTCAAGCACACCAACTCTTAGGTATCTTGTCATACTACCGATGCATGATAATGAAACGATACCTATCCAGACAACCTTGAACCTAAACACATCACTCTGCACACCTTTAACACTATCTGGTCTGACGTCTTGGGGGGTATTGATATATGTTGTTTAATTACTAATGATTGTGTTTGTTTGTTTTTTGCCATATTCGAGCAATGTATTTTAGTTTGTCCCCGAGGCTAACAAAAACGCTTTCCCAGACATCCTTCTAAATAACAATGTCCACCCCTTTCAAGCTAAATTTCTACATTTTTCGATAGAAACAAATTGCCGGGTCAAAGATCGATTTCTTTTAAGTTAAAGGCTAACTATCGCTCGCCCCCCAAAACATCAACACATGAATGAGGTGAAGCTTATTATTATCGTCAAACTAGTGGAGTGAAACGTCTTAACGCCACCAAAGTAATAGAGCGAAACAGGGAGGTCCAAAAAGATAAACAACACTGACAAACGAGAGCATAACAGTAATTAGGCTACCTTCCTTGTCAATAACTCCTATATTTTCCCCTTCTCCTTTCTTACGTCATGCTGTGTGAGAATTAAACAACACATTACATGATTACGACACCAAGCATAAACAGGAACATCTATCTCTACGCCCTCTTTTAAATATCATACAGCATTATTAGCCTATTTCAAAACCATCATTTGCTTGCCGCTACACTCACTCTCACTCTCTCTGGGCAATGGCATCGAAGGATCAAGTCACGAATAACAAATTAACTATCTATCTATCTATCCATCTTATAAAGCCGGTGTCACAGGAGCCATTCAGGGGCGAATCTCTCCAGTCATAGATTCCGAGCCAAAAGATGTTTCACCTGTCTTTTTTTTTTGTTTCCTCATTTGATTATATTTACGTACCGGGTACATCATGACCAAGATAATATTCGATATAGGCCTAGTCTTGCATAATGAAATAAACTCCAAATACAATACTCAATCCCTCAAAATGATATACAAACTCGTAGAAGATGCCTGAACACAAACTCACGATTCTCAAAAAAATAAAAGAAAAAAAATATATACCGGTAGTAGAATGACCACTTCAGTACGATAATGTAATTTAAGTATATTTTGGTTTGGTCAAATGCTCCTCTGATTCTCATAGGCTTTTATAAACTGAATACAATCGTCCAATGATAGTTAAAATATAGTAAGACGTCATGGTACTGTAAGGGAATCAAGACTTCACTTCCCGATTACAGCAAATTACACGGTCTGCTGGCATGTTATTGTTGTGCCGTGTTTAGTAATGAAAGGGAAAACCGAAGAGGGTGAGTCGGCGAGTCTGCAAGGGAGATTGTAATGGGCAGAGAGAAATAGGACGCGTGTGTGTAGGGGAAAGAGAGAGTAACTGTGTGATCCTGTCAGAGTGGGGGTTGAGCGTCCCCTTCCTCCCAGAGCTCAATATCACTTTATCTCAAGCTAAATATTTGACAGTACTTTTTGACATATATACAGTACTGTAGTTAACGGATTTTGTCTAGTCGATATCCGTCAACGAAATGTGACTTCCCAATTTAAAACTAATTGATTTTGTCTACTCTACTTCTGACTACAAAATTGACTTCCCCAAATTTATCAACCCCCTGATTTTGACTACAGTATTTCATTTTTACTGTATCTCTATATTTTTCATATATTTCGTTTAATTTAAACTCTTTTCACATGGGGGTGTGTGTGTGTGCAGTACCAGTAATAAAGACTTGTGTAGGCTATCTAGGATATATGTAAAAATAGACGGCACGAGATAAATGTGTATGCATGTTTCGTCTTACATGTGAAACAAAGAAAAATTTAATTTTAAATTTATATAAAATTATATATATATATATATATATATATATATATATATATATTTCATTAACCAAACAAATGTGAGCCTTTTGAAAATAAGCTCTGTTAAAAAATAATGTACGGTACCTGAATGTTTTACAGAGAGAGAGAGAGAGAGAGAGAGCGAGCGAAGACTTCCTCTGTGCCTCTTTACCGTACCGTACTTTCCCTTCATTACCATATAACTACGTAGCTAATTTCTCCTTTTTATATTTTCCGTCAGGTAAATGTATAGCACAGGAACTCCAGTAATTTATTTCATGATCAAAACCTTTCCAATGAGAGAGAGAGAGAGAGATACAGGCATATAGGCCTAAAATATATAACAGCTTAGCTTTTCATCAACGTTACGGTAATTTTAGATCTACCCTTCCTACAAATATGCACTTCCTACCTACCTCTTACAAACACTTAGGCCTATAGTACATCTCTTACATAATTTGACTTACTCAATGCAAGTAAACCACCATCTATGGGGAAACACATAATTACAATCACCAATAGACTATACATTACATACCACCGGTAATAAAATACGGTACCGTAACACACGAACACAACATATAACAGAATAGACCTAGCCTAATTAACGACCACATATCCTAATAGTATCCCTAATAGCCTCTTAATTATCTTTCCGGCACTTGGTATTTACTTGACGCTGAAAGTACCGATAACAGTGAAGTGATTCCTCATAACGCCATTGTTATTATAAACGGTGCCACCTACCGGTACACGTCCACAGTATAACGGATGTAAATTCAGAAAATGGCAGACTTCCGCTCCACTTCGACACCCATGGGATTGCAATTAAAGCTAGAAATCGGCTTTCCTAACTACATTCTTAATCAAATGCATACGCAATATACTACCTAACTATTTGTTAATCGGTATTGTTATCCAGTGGGTAAAATCAGGTTCTACTGCAGTATTTTTGCAAGCCTATTCATCAGTTCCATAGCGTTTTGTTGAATGATGAGAATTGCGATTGACCCATATACTGTCCTGGAGCAATTACAAGGGCGTTGACACCTCGCATATAAGATGGGAGGAGGAAGGATGAGATGTCAGTCTTTCTTCGACACAGACACAGAACATCCATCCTTCTGTGCCTCACACGATCAAGCACAGGAGAGCCAATACCGGTACCTTCGCAAGAAAAGGAAGCTAGGCTACATACGATACCCAAGCAATTTACTCTGTACGCAAGAGTTGGACTATAATTACTTGAAAATCACATCAGGAAAGAAAAACCCGACAACGAGTGCAATTTCTGACAAATCTTCACCCAATTTGCAATCTAAAGAACACTTCCATACCATCGTTTGCAAAATGGAGCCTAAAGGTAAGCTAGTGACGAAGATGCGATGGAGCTTCTTTTTTTTTTTTTTTTTTTTTTTTTAATGCAATTGAGGGAGATACGATATGAGGTTATAAAATTATGTATTTAGGCCTAGCCTATTACTGTATATGATATGACATTGTGTGTCCAGGTAATTTGCATTTCGCTCTCCTTTAAAATAAAAGGGGCCTGGAAAACTACGACAAATCTATCTATTGCCTGGCGCCGTGATCCCCGAAGGGCTGGCCACGAACGAACCGCCCCCATGCACCTCTGTCCCCAGTCAGTCGACGCCCCTCCTCCCAACCAGCACCGCCTTCATCCATATACTTCCTCACTCCAACAAATAATGCCTTCTATTGAGTTACTTATCCGTGAATAATATTCCAAATATATATGGTTGTTATACGATTAAATATAATATTGATTAATGTATAGCAAGGCTTGTACTCGCGTTTTTTAATAGGCTATAATAATTGGGATTAGCCTACATTTATTTGTGTACTTGCCAATTTCTTAATAGCCTAGCCTATCTGAAAAATGCAGAAATAAAGTTCATAATAATTACCATACTAATATAAATGCACACACATAGTGAACCTAAAGAATGTTAATTTATTTGTGAAATTGTCAATTTCTTAATAGCCTAGCCTATCTGAAAAATGCAGAAATAATGTTCATAATAATTACCACACTAATATAATAAATGCACACACATAGTGAACCTAAAGAATATTCAGACTCGATATGTTTATGAACAATTAGCCTATAGGCCTAGCCTAGTTTAAACTATCCTAGTCAAAGAATTGTTTCTTTTCAAATTACCGGTAGGCTAACTTTATTTAGCATGATCTAAGTTACCGGTAACTAAGTAATGTAAAGTTAGGTTGGTATTGAAAATGTTCAACTTGTCCAATACTCGAACCTTACGCTTAGTGACTAAATATATTTTAGTTCATAGGCTATCTGAAAACAAATGGCGTCAGTACGATCGCATTTCGGCAATCAAGTATATGCCTAAAAGATACCCCCCCCCCCCCCCCCCCAAAAAAAAAGTCAATAGGTTAATCCACTTCAAGCCCATATCTGTGAATGAACTAATAGAGGTAGCCTGGAATGCAATTACAAAATAATAGCCTATATGGACAATGCTTACTAAACAACAATCCTTAGTAATATAATTATGCTATAGACCTAGACCTAAATCAATAGTGAGCCAACTATAGTCTATTCGCTGTAAGTAGGCGAGAAATCATGACCTCTAATCTTTGTAACTCAAAAACGACTAGAGTAATCGAGCTAATATTTCTACCATTTGGGAAGAGTCAGTCAAAGAATAGATGTGGAAATTTACAGCCAATTTGCTCTAGCCCTTTTTGAGTTACCGAGGGTAGAGATCATAAGTTTTGCCTACTTACAGCGAATAGACTATAGGCTAACTTGCTAAGTGCTGTCGCTGTCTTTTAGATCAAAATTGTAGGATTGGCTAAGCCTAATCGCTTCAAAGTCGGCAGTTTGACATAGCCTAGGCCTAAACTTACAGCCATATATTAATTTTGTTTACTAGGCCTATTCTTGTCACTAAAAGTAAGGTTAGTGTATTATATAAAAATAATCTAACCTAACTAATACGTAGCTTATCTGACGTAATTGATAACTACTGTATAATCTAACATTCTAACCACGTGGTGACCGCGTTCAGGCAAGGACGGTCGACAGTAACTTGTTCCAAAATTAGGAAAATCATTGCCAAGCTACATGTAAGCTAAATCATTGCCAACAGTAAAGCTACATGTAAGCTAAATCATTGCCAACAGTAAAGCTACATGCAAGCTAAATCATTGCCAACAGTAAAGCTACATGTAAGCTAAATCATTGCCAACAGTAAAGCTACATGTAAGCTAAATCATTGCCAACAGTAAAGCTACATGTAAGCTAAATCATTGCCAACAGTAAAGCTACATGCAAGCTAAATCATTGCCAACAGTAAAGCTACATGTAAGCTAAATCATTGCCAACAGTAAAGCTACATATAAGCTAAATCATTGCCAACAGTAAAGCTACATGTAAGCTAAATCATTGCCAACAGTAAAGCTACATGCAAGCTAAATCATTGCCAACAGTAAAGCTACATGTAAGCTAAATCATTGCCAACAGTAAAGCTACATGTAAGCTAAATCATTGCCAACAGTAAAGCTACATGTAAGCTAAATCATTGCCAACAGTAAAGCTACATGCAAGCTAAATCATTGCCAACAGTAAAGCTACATGTAAGCTAAATCATTGTCAACAGTAAAGCTACATGTAAGCTAAATCATTGCCAACAGTAAAGCTACATGTAAGCTAAATCATTGCCAACAGTAAAGCTACATGTAAGCTAAATCATTGCCAACAGTAAAGCTACATGTAAGCTAAATCATTGCCAACAGTAAAGCTACATGCAAGCTAAATGCAGCTACAAATATGCCTGTGACTAAAACCAGTGGTGTAATGTTGCCTAATATTTACGAAAGGTACATATTCGTAGTCCAATACAGAGTTTAGTACTTACCGAAGAGTATCCTAATCGTCCACCAAGGCCAAGAAGCCTTTGCGATGATACTAGGCTAACCTCGAATGCAATATCAGGGTCCAGGTTTCTATTTTGGCATTCTACAGACTCTGTGCGATAGTACTGACACTGGTAACATCTGCAATTTTCTGTGAAGCATTTAAAGATCTTGAAAACGTTTAAAACACATGCAATCGGATGCAACACACACACACACACGAAACCAAACACGTGACCGCAAATGTTCGATTACTCTTTCGGATATGATAATTTCGTATTATAAATTATTAAAGGTGTTAAGCTGCATCAAAATAACTTATTATGTTTTGTCTTATATTTGTGCCTTCTATTTATAAACTAAAAAGTAATTTAGAAATATATGTGATTTTAAAGAATATTATTTTTTTCGACACCGCCGTGAACCGCGGAATTCAAACTCTTTGAGAGGATAACATGTTTCGGAACAACATTAAAGTGTAAAAATACTGTATGTGAATAGATATTCCTGCATCATATGTTACCTACGACTAAGTATATTTTGTTCTGCTATAGAATATAACATACAAATAATATACAGTCATGAACAAATAACTACAAATTACTGTATCCCATGCAGATGTTACTTTTCGAGCTTGGCATTAAAGTTCCAATGATTCTCCCCACAACCCTAAAGAGTACCACACAATACCTAAGCTTTCATACGAATAAGTAGGCCTACCTAGAGTTGTCGTGTAGGTTACAGTAGCCTACATTACTTGGGCTTACTTATGCATTTGTATTGCGTACAGTACTATAAAGAGTGTAACACAATTCATTGCATGATTGAGTAATAATGCGCAAATATGAGAGGAAGGTGGAGAGCATAGATTATATATATATGTGTGTGTGTGTGTATATAAGCAGTGTAATGCTGCATCGGATTCATCATACTGTTTATATGATTTAGTGTGTATGTAGTAAGGCCAATAAATCACTTGTAGGCATATACAATTATTCATAGGAAGTGATGTTAGGCTACGTGGGCATGTGTAGCCTACTTGGTGGAGTCGCACGAGCACATTTTCCGGCAATTTTCGATCAGGAAATCTGAGTTGGTAGCGTTTAGGAAATCCTTTGAATTGATATTGGAAGCTAGACTGAAGATGAATTGCGTAAGGTGTGGCATAAATCTTTAATTCAAATGCTCCCAAACTAGAAATATTTTTCAATCAAATGTTTATAGAAAAGGTGTCAAGTGCCTCTGTCTTTAGCCTTGCCTACATATTATTTGTTTTATTTGGGCTCCCATTAAATAGATAGATGAAGTTAGTGTGTAGGCTGTGCGAGTCAGGGATTTGATTTAGACAGTCTTTATCCACTTGGTTCTTATAGGTCCTCTCAAAGTTCTTCAAAATCGTCTTAGATAACTTGACACATATTGTACTTTAAGTGGTCCAATCGTACGTAAGGGGTTAAATAAACAAAATATAATTTCAGGGCGACTGTTGTGTGTGGCGGTGGCTATTCTGGCTGGATGTTGTTCTCTGGCCCTGGGATCAAATGCGCTGCAGGATGTGGGGGATGCTGTGGAGGAGGCAAGATACACACCCAAAGACGCCGTGGAGTGGCTGGCACAGGACTGGTACCGGTGGGCACTCCGAGATGATGAGGATGTGGAGCAATACTCGCCCTTGGAGCCTCAAGACAAATCCGGCGGTATCAACGAAACAGAAGCCCATCCACTCAGTTCTGTAGCCCCTGCACAGACTATAGAGACTCAGCAGAAGGACAAAGCGACGAAAGCCATCACACCAGGAGATAAAATGGAAAAAAAGGCGCCTGGGAAAACGAGCAACCGACAAGGGAGGATGATGATGACAAGTGAGGGCGCGGCTGTGAATGAGGAAGGAGAGGAGGAAGAGGGCAGGCTGTTCTTTGGTACTACCGGCAACGAGCAAATCACCATCAGCATGCAGGGTTTGGTGTCCAGCATCGTCTTCGTGGTTCTAGGTATCATCCTCATCAAGGTCATCATCGCCCTCATCTCCGGCCGTGACCTCTCCTATTGGGGTAATATGGCCAACAACTGGTAGTAAGTATAACACTTCATTGGTATAACAAGTATAATCGGATGCATTCGTTTGTTGTTAGCATCCTTTCAGAACAACAACTTATACAAGTATAATCGGATGCATTCGTTTGTTGTTAGCATCCTTTCAGAACAACAACTTACAAACACTCATAAACATTCTTGGATCTTTAATGATTTTATGTGTGCAAATACAAACATCAGAATATATTTTGCACAAAATTTGCTTTATCACCTGCCAAATGAAACTGTTACCAGTACTGGTACTAATCACCTGCCTCTCTCCATACAGCTCTAGTCGTTTCGCTCCAAACTACTACCACGACGACTACTCCAGCAGCTATTCTGCTTACAGAAGACTCCAGGAGGCCGCTGACAAGTACGAATAAAGACTGGTATTCACTGTAGCCTACATTTGCCACCAGAATTTCTTAAACACTTCTAATACATCAATGCGTGTAAGCAAACCTGTGAAGCTGTTGGGTCTTGGTAGAACGGTTCTGTACTTTGCTTATGATCGATACAGTTTCAGACCAGTATCTAAGGAATTTTGAAGACGTCAGAAATTAACAGGGTGAAGGTATCAGGGATACAAACTATATATACAGTACTAGGGTAAACGCAAAAAGGTAGCAATGTAACAACAAAGTCATAAGGACAAAGTTGCGGGATGTGTAGCCTACTGATATTAAAGGTGGGGGCTCATGGGTTGAGGTAAACATGGAAAAATAATCACCAACCTGCATATAATTATCTTGGAAAATGCAATGTCACTGAAATTATTATTAACAATGGTATAAAGGATTTTGCGGATCGTCTATGCCGGGCCTGTGACGTCATAGTGACGTCACACCAGTATCCTTAGCCTAGACTGGATAGTGGACTTACACTCTTGTGACATCACAGGCCCGGTATAGACGATCCACAAAATCCTTTATACCATTGTTAATAATTATTTCAGTGCCATTGCATTTTGCAAGATAATTATGTACAGCTTGGCGATTATCATTCCATGTTTATCTCAAACCATGAGCCCCCACCTTTAAGAACATTTGGAGCGGGATTTATGTGGTGTATAGGCCTATATAACCTAACTAATGTATCCTAATAATCAGTGTGATCATCCACAGTTGCATTTGTCCTGTTACTTTATATCTTACCTTAATCCGATAAATTCGTCTAGCTTGTAATCAAATATATATATATATATATATATATCCGATGTTTATAATTATGTAGGTTAGCCCAACGCCAATTTAAATACAGTTCACAATTCCCATTATAACTTCATGGCTCTCTCGCATCAATTCCACACTTGTAAGATACTTGTTTTGTACTGTGTATTTCCGCTGTTTCTGTTTCATACATGTTCACTTGTCTATCATGTGGACTTCACACTTTGCACATCATACTTACCTTGGTTCAGTGTCTCTGCCTACTTCATTTGTTTTCATTATAGCACCTTACTATAACATTTTAAGTGCATCGGCTGACTACTTTTATACCCGATAACCTTATACATTTATCACGAGTTTTATCCTCATCACATATCGGTCTATTAATTACTTACATATTCTTATACTTAACATTTTCCTACTTCATACATATCCATACTGTTATCATACTCCTCTCATATCATCCTCATAATTATATCATACTAACATCATACTTATATTTATACCATATCATCCTCATAATGAATTAATTCGTTCATACTTACTGTATATCATATCAGTTTCATATTTAAGCTACCGACTTCATCTTTATATTTCAGTACCTCATATCATACCGACCTCATGCTTGCATCGTAATTATACTATCCCAACCTCATACTTTATCATACCAACCTCATACATATATTATTCCAACTTCATACTTATTCCATGCCAACCCTCATACTATATCATACCAACCTTATACTTATATCATATCATAATCATTATAAATCATACCAACCTCATACTTATATATCCTACCAACCTCATATTTATTACATGCAAATATTACACTGATATCACACCAACCTCATACTTATATCATACATACATCACACTTTGTGTATATCATACCAACCTCATATTTTACCATACAAACCACTCTTTTCGCATACCAACCTCATACTTATATCATACACACTTCACACTTGCTGTAGATCATACCAACCTAATATTTATATCATACCAACCTCATACTTATACCATACCAATATCATACTTATAGACCATACCAACTTTGTGCTTGTACCTTACCAATATCACACTTATTCCATACTTGTACCATACCATACTATCATACTAACTAATGCTTAAATCATATCAGTCTAAGACTTAAATATTAGCTTTATAGATTACTCATAATATCCTCATACTTTACCCAGATTAATCCTATTACTTGTCTACTATCAACCCTCATCTTGATCACATACCAATTCATACTCACATCATACTTATATCATACTTGCATCTTATCAGGCTCATAGTTATTTCCCTCATACTTCCCTCATGTCATGTTCATATATATATCATACCGTCCTCATACCAATCACAAGACTCCCCTAATCCTTCCCAGACTATCCTAATCCTTCCCAGACTATCCTAATCCTTCTCCCAGACTATCCTAATCCTTCCCCAAACTATCCTAATTCTTCCCCCAGACTATCCTAATCCTTCCCCCAGACTATCCTAATCCTTCCCCAGAATATCCTAATCCTTCCCCAGAATATCCTAATCCTTCCCCCAGACTATCATAATCCTTCCCCCAGACTATCATAATCCTTCCCCAGAATATCCTAATCCTTCCCCAGAATATCCTAATCCTTCCCCAGACTATCCTAATCCTTCCCCAGACTATCTTAATCCTTCCCCAGACTATCCTAATCCTTCTCCCAGACTATCGTAATCCTTCCCCAGACTATCCTAATCCTTCCCCCAGATTATCCTAATCCTTCCCCAGACTATCCTAATCCTTCCCCCAGACTATCCTAATCCTTCCCCAGAATATCCTAAGCCTTCCCCAGATTATCCTAATCCTTCCCCAGACTATCCTAATCCTTCTCCAGACTATCTGAATCCTTCCCCAGATTATCCTAATCCTTCCCCCAGACTATCCGAATCCTTTCCAGACTACCCTAATCCTTCCCATACTATCCTAATCCTTCCCCAGACTATCCTAATCCTTCCCAGACTATCATAATCCTTCCCCTGACTATCCTAATCCTTTCCCCAGACTATCCTAATCATTCGTAGACTATCCTAATCCTTTCCCTAAACTATCCTTATCCTTCCCCCAGACTATCCTAATCCTTTCCCCAGACTATCCCAATCCTTCCCAAGGCAATCCTAATCCTTCCCCCAGACTATCCTAATCCTTCCCCCAGACTATCCTAATTCTTCCCCCAAACTATCCTAATCCTTCCCCCAGACTATCCCAATTCTTCCCCCAGACTATCCTAATCCTTCCCCTAGACTATCCTAATTCTTCCCCCAGACTATCCTAATATCCTAATCATCCCCCAGACTATCCCATTCCTTCCTCCAGACCATCCTAATCCTTCCCGAGAATATCCTAATCCTTCCCTCAGACCTCCGCACATAACATTACCCAAGAACAGCCTTGTGCGGGTCTCCTAAAGAACTCCACTACACTTCTGCTAATTTCACAGCTCACATACTTGCCTCTTAATAAATTAGCTTCCTAGCAAGTTATCACTTACTAAAGTTTTATTATAACCAATCTAGAAATCCTCACACTCAACCTCAAATAACTTAACCCCTTGAGTATTACGCCCCATAGCCAGCATAACACGAAGAAAGGCGTCATCCAATACTGACAGGGTTAACTGGCTCATTATTCTTATTATAGGCATTTATAACTTGGTAGGACGGATATAACTTATTATTTTCCTGGATGGCACACCCACCAACTGTCTTATTATAATATTTCCACAACGGTAACTTTGTATTTATCTTCGGAAATATTTACTGTATAATTTATGTACTTACAGTCGACTACGCAGAGACTCAGAAATTGTAGTTATGAAATTATACTTATATATTTATCGCTCATATAGTACTTGATTCATCCTTTTTTTCATTTTATATGCTGCAAATTTATTTCATACATTAACTTTCGAGCTTATACAATTAAGCCTGACTAATATTCTGAGACTCTGCAGATTAATTAAACGATTTGGTTGTACAGTCGGCCCAGGGCTTCTTATATTTATGGTGTTTAAGCTATTTACAAATATAACAATGAGAAATGCAAAAGATGGAAATGAAGAAGCTAGTGGGTAGGTTAAGTATGTATATTTCATTTAACATTACTCTACTGTATTACTCTATATTAGTATAAACAATAGAAGTCCTAGCAAAGAAAACAATCGTGGCATTGCTAGTGTTAAACAAATAATAGGTATGAGCAAATATTTATGGATACGAGATCATTATTTGTTTATATTGTAGATGTAGATGATCTTTGTTGTTCTTGTTCTTGTTCTTGTTAATTTCAGATTTGCTGAAATAAGATTCATAATGTATTCGTAGTGTGCTTTGTATTATATAAATTACTATTGTTATTATTATTATTATTATATTAGTATTATTATTGTTGTTGTTGCTGTTGTTGTTGTTATTGTTTTTGTTGTTATTACTATAATTATTATTATCATTATTATCATTATTATCATATACAACTTCTTTCATGTTCTCCTGAATCACTATAACTCTACAGTAGTATACAGAACTTAATAATAAGCATGAACTGTGAAAAATAATATAATTGTTTAGTTGAGTAGGCTGTCTTCCTATATCTAGTGTATATTTGATGATAAATATTGCTAAGTTTATCAGATATGCTACTGTTATTTGTTAATAAATTTGAGTTTAGCATATTTTCTATTATTTTCTATTCCTCGCTTATACTACATATATATTTTGATGTATTGATAAGATCCTTTCACCTCAAAATATTGCAATATTTCACATAAAACCAAATTCCTGTGCAAGAGATTATAATGAAAACAAGGAGAGGGGGGGGGGGCACTAGGGAGAGCACATACCTCCGCCTACGTTTGTGGAGGTATGTGCTATACCGATTACCTCCTACATGATATCACTTCTTCCTTGGTGCAAATCCTATCTGCCCACCAAATTTCGTGAACATCGGTTCATAACTTGTTTAGATATCTTGTTTACCAATAAACACAAAGAAAACCAGAGGCAAAAACATAACCTCCGTCCAAATTCGTTGGCAGGTGTAAATATACTGTATAATGTATATATATATATATATATATATATATATATATATATATATATATATATATACTGTATATATATATATATATATATATATATATAATAATAATAATGGAAACCAAAACAAAATCTAGGGAATAGCATTAGCATAATATAACTATATATTACGGTCTACATAATAACAGTAAGTACACTAATATTAAGTACCCATTATACAGCAGAGTAAAGAGGAAGTAGAGTCCACATCTATACCGCTACCTGTTTGGTGTTATAAGTGATATATAATGAGGGAGGCTAATTGGTTTTATAATAATTAGGAACTCCGGCTGGTACTGTTAGTGTACGGTCGAATGAGGATTGTTGTGAGTGTCATATTGTATATTTGTATTAACTATGTAAGACTTGTAGATCTTCAGTATACATTCTTGATTACATGAGTGTGTATGGATGTGTGTGTGTTTGCATGTTGATATGATCGTGTTAGTGAATGTGTTTCTCAGTAGCCTTTGACCTCGCTAAGGCACGCTGTTTACATCTCACTCATAATAATGCCTGATAACTATTATATTGTCTAATGATTGATCACCCCCCCCCCCCCTCTCTCTCTCTCTCTTTCTCAGGAATGGTGACGCCTCCCCTTGGATACCTGTAGCTTGTGATGCTTTTAAGATCTTCCCTGGTACGGTTTGGTTTGTGTTTGTGTTTAAAAGTTCATTGCGGCGGTTACAATTTAATGTAATTGTTATTAATTAGCTCCACGATATGACACACAGATAATAGTTATAACAATCCATTACTATTTTAACTTTTGTCATTAGATTTTCTACGAGCAGCCTGGTGTTGTTGTTGTTGTTGTTGTTGCTTGATTTCCTCTATGCTTGTTCTGTCCGTTCTTGATATATCCTACGAGCATCCTGGTGTTGTTTCTGCTGTTGCTTGCTTTCCTCTGTGCTTGTTATCTGTTCTTTCTTGATATATCCTTCGAGCATCTTGGTGTTGTTGTTGTTGCTTGCTTTCCTCTGTGCTTGTTCTCCGTCCTTTCTTGCGGGCGTCCCTATAAACCCCCTCTAGCTCCAGGTATGTAGGTCAGCCCAGGGGTGGTGGGAGGGGCGAGCCAACCTCCGCCATGTTGGTTCCACTGGTGAAGGTATTGAGGGATAAGCCTTTACAGCGGCACCTCGTATCTACTTTTCGAGGAGTGAGGGATAAACCTTTACAACGGCACCTCGTTTTTACTTTTCGAGGAGTGTAGTTAGGTCAGGTCAGGTATTGAGGGAATTAAGCCTTTACAGCGGCACCTCGTATCTACTTTTCGAGGAGTGTTGAGAGAGGAAAAGGGGTGTTGGAGAGAGAGAGAGAGAGAGAGAGAAAAGAAGAAGCTGTTGGAGTGGCTTTGTTGTGTGTGTTATTAGTCTGTATACGTCGTCGAGGTGTCGCCAGACTGGATGTGAGCATGTTATACACGCTAGGACGTACTACCACACCCACTAATCAACAGCCTCTCTATAAACACAACATCATACCCACAACGCAACTTTGACGATACTGCTACAAGATGAGTAGTTTGGTATTTGGGTCTGAATTCTACATGACCAATAGTAAAAAATCAGCTGTTGTATAATTTAACCCCTTATTTACTACGACGTCTTTATAACTTTATTTTGGCTACTATTAAACGATTTTATGCAGTTTAAATAGGGCCTCCAGCAATTACCAGGCTTCGAACGATCTAACTTAACCCTTTTTACTCCCACAAATCCTTCTTAAACTGCATAAATCTTCTAAATATGGAATATAATAAAAAAGACGTCGCCGGTACAGAACAGGTTAATAAGGCCCCAAAATGGCGTCCACAGAAAAAGGTGGTCCCTCTCTCTTACTACAGGATCTCTATTATCCACATCCTGTAGTGGGGGGAGGGGAGGAGGCCTGCTGGAAATGGAAAGGAAGGAAAAGGAGGGTTTTAGGAGGAGAGTGTGCGTGCGTGTGAGTATGTATGTCTTTGTGTGGCTGTATGTGTGTGTGTTTGTTTGCATGCATTTGTGTGTACTGTGTATGTATTTATGTGTGTGTGTGTACGAATAAAATATCGTAGGCTAAGTAAAAGGTGTGAGATCATTAATAAAGAGTGAATAGAACTGTAAATAACCAAGACAGTAAGAAAAATGTAAAGAAAATGGATAAGAAATGTAGTATCAATAAATTACACCAATAATAATAAAGCATAATTGATTCATATTGAGAAACAGTTAAAGATATATTATGTATATCATATACAGTATATTATGTGTATTATACAATATAGATCAAAGACCTTTCAATCAATTAAAAGGAGATACTTCAAATTACATAGCCTGCATTAAGAAAAAATAGACATGAGAGAAAGAGTATGTATGACATCATTAGGACTATCAAAAACACCTCATCAGCTTGGAAAAATCTACAGGTATAGACTTCCTCATACTTCCTTTATCTGAACTCTCTATCTCTCTCTCTCTCTCTCTCTATTATATTAATGACAGCCACATCCAGGGACCTCCTCAGGATGAAATACGCAATCTGCCCCCTTAACCCTATTTGGTACGCCCGAAGGCCGATTTTTTCTAAATTTCAGGCTCTCCATCGCTCGCCTATAAAAAATGGACACCTGCATTGAAAACATTCGAAATAATCCTTCACAACTACAATGACCCATATTCTACCCTTCAGTTCCAATTTTGTAAACGTAGAATTGGAACATAGAAAAAATATATAAACAAATGTACAATATCTCCCCAAACTTAAGAACATAAGAACATAAGAAAATGGGAGTCTGCAGAAAGCCGATTGGCCTAAGCAAGGCAGATCCCTGTCCCACACAACCCCAATTCAATTACAAAGCCCAATTATAGGCTTCACACTCTAATACCCTGAGGATCATCTTACCAAAACGGTTAGAGATTAACGCAGGATTATGGAGGTCTGCAGAGCGCTGATTGGCCCAACCCGGCTGATCCCCCTTCACACCCAACCCTTCTCGTCCATATGCTTATCCAATTTTATCTTAAAGCTCCCTACAGTTTTAGATCCCACTATAGCACTTGGTAGTCCATTCCACCCATCTACAACTCTGTTACCAAACCAATACTTGCCTATATCTTTTCTGAAACGAAATTTATCTAATTTGAAACCATTGGTACGAGTTCTTTCGCTATCACTGAGCTTTAGTACATTTGCCATGTCCCCTTTGTTAATCCCACTAACCCACTTGAACACCTCTATCATATCCCCTCTAACTCTGCGTCTCTCTAACGAATGTAAACCTAATTTCTTCAACCTTTCTTCATACGAAAGATTTCTAATATTATGGATCATTTTTGTCATTCTACGCTGTACTCTCTCCAATGAATCTATGTCCATTCTGTAATAAGGACACCAAAATTGGACAGCATAATCCATGTGGGGTCTCACTAATGACAAGTAAAGTTTTAAGATAACATCAGCAGTTCTGTTACTCACACTCCTAGAGATGAACCCGAGAATCCTGTTTGCCTTATTACGAACGCTTATACACTGTTTTCTAGGCTTCAAATCATTGCTAACAAACACACCTAGATCTTTCTCGCAGTCTGAATTTTCTAATTCTAAATTAGCTAGTTTATATTTAACATTTGTTTGCATCTTCCCTATCTTTAATACCTTGCATTTGTCAATGTTAAACTTCATCTGCCAATTTACTGACCATTCATGTAAGGTATCTAGATCCCTTTGGAGGCACTCTATATCGCTATCTGAATCAATTGATCTCCCTATTTTAGTATCGTCTGCGAATTTACTTATCCTACTAGTTATACCTAAATCTAGGTCATTTATGTATATAAGAAACAACAGGGGACCTAATACCGATCCCTGGGGGACACCACTTTTGACTGCTCCCCATTCTGACTTGGTACCATTTATGCTGACTCTCTGCTTCCTACCAATTAGCCATGACCTAATCCATCCTAACAACGCCCCACCTATTCCATGTGCCTCAACCTTTCTCATCAATCTCTCATGAGGGACTCTGTCGAAAGCTTTACTGAAATCTAAATATATAATATCATATGACTTGTCATTATCTACTGCTTCATATACCTCTGAGAAAAAACTAAGCAAATTAGTAAGGCAAGACCGTCCCTGAGTGAATCCATGCTGAGAAGAATTGATTAAGTTAAATGTTTCTAAGTGGTTTCTCATTTTCCTAGCAATAATTGACTCTAGTAGTTTTCCTATGATTGAAGTGAGACTAATTGGATGCTATCGATTTATCACCTTTTTTGAAGATCGGAACTACATTTGCAAGCTTCCAAGCTTCTGGAACTATACCTGTTTCTAATGACTTGTTAAATAGAAATGTTAATGGATAACTTAACTCATCTCTGCATTCTTTTAATACTCTAGCATATACCTCATCAGGACCAGGCGATTTATGAGGTTTCAGTCTGTCAATTTCCTTAACCACATCATTTCTACTTATAGTAACCGTACTTAACCTATTTTCTATACTATCGCTGTATACCTTACGGACTTCTGGAAACTGTGCCAAATTTTCATTAGTGAAAACGGAAAGAAATTGACAATTTAATGTACTGCACATTTCTAAATCACTTTCTGTCAATTTTCCTATCGAAGTTTTAAGGGGACCAATTACATCTCTAACCTTGGATTTATATAGTTGGTAAAAAGCTTTAGGATTATTTTTTGAGTCATTGGCAACCTTAATTTCATAATTTCTTTTTTCTTTCCTAATATCCTTTTTTACCTGTCTTGATAGATTCTGATAGTAAGCAAGTAGGTGAATTTCGCCTTTTCTAATTTTTCTATATATTCCTCTCTTTTGTCCTAGAAGATCTAATAGTCTATTATTCATCCATTTGGGTTGGTTCTGTGTTGATCTAAATTTTCTTTTGGGGATATATTTATTTTGCGCATTGAATACTGACTTGATAAAATTATCGTATGTATCTACCAAGTTTGACGTCTCCTCCTGACTTAAGATGACAGGTGCCTGAGAAAGGATACACTCATTTGGACACCTGGATCGACTTAATTTTTTGACCATAGGGTCCGCTAACAGGGCTTCTCTTAACCCACCATAATTGGCTTTTCTGAAGTCAGGTATTAATGTTGTATTCTCTCTGGTATTACCTTTCCATTGTATATTAAAATACACAGAATTGTGATCACTATTTCCTAGGTGGTCCCCGATTTCTACACTATTTATCATATGTTCATTGTTACTGAAAACTAAATCGAGAATATTATCACCTCTAGTTGGCGTATCTATGAATTGAGATAAAAAACTATCTTGTACTACCTCAATAAACTCCTTTGAATCAGAGTCGCCTATTTGTTGCTGCCAATCTATATTAGGGAAATTAAAATCCCCCATAATGCACACGTTGCTAAGCCTTGATGCTATTTTAATTTCCTCCCATAATGATATTCCGTCATTTCTACTCATATTTGGCGGTCTATACATAACTCCAATAACTAAAGTCTCACTAGCTTCGTTAACTTCTACCCAAACACTTTCATTTTCATTATTTACTCTAATACCTGATTTAGTACAACTTATCCTGAGTAAATTGGTCGAGCCATGAGTTTGAAGGACAAATTCATCTTTTTGTTTTCACCAACCAACTTTAATTCTAAACTCAATTAATGAAATCAACAAATACATGTGGCAATCCAAGGACTCGAACCTAGGATACTCACACCGATGCACACACATGCACTAAGAATAATGCCAAAACGTTTATTCCTGCGTCTGCGAGTGTACCGATGGAAACACTGAGGATATGTTTGGAGGGCACTGTAATTTTCGGTCATCTTTACTGCGCCCACCTATGCCTTACACACTGCATTAGCTAAACACGGAGTTACACCTGCGCTTTTCCACCATTGTATTATCGGCAAGACTCCCATTTTCTTATGTTCTTATGTTCTTATTTCCGTAAACCTCTGTACTGGTATCGGCAAATAGGCTGAAAGGAACTTACTTGCGGTGACTACACTCTAGGAAAAAAAAATACAATTTACAAGCAACCAAACTAGAATTGCCGTCAAAGAGTTGCCGTAAAAACAGCGATGTGAGCATGCCCCTCCCTATCTCCTGTTCCTTTCTACCTGACTTTCTGTATCCTTAATCTGTTTTCTACCTGCCTGCCTGTCTGCCTGATTGTCTGACTGGAGGGGGGGGGGGGGGGGGGAAGGGGGGAGGCACACTTATCTGCGCTTTTGTATCCGGGTTCAGGTGTTTCTCCCATTCTACTTCCATGGTTTCTCCCCCTCCTTCCCAAATCTCCACCATAAATGTATTAGTTGTATAAACTGTAAATACCTAACAGCACTAACCAACATTCGTATAAATAAATAAACAAGAACATCAACAATCAGATAATTTATTTACCTGTCGTTCAAGGAGATAACAAGTGTAGAAGACAAAAAGAGACAATAACAACAATGATAACAACAGCGACGACACAGAAGAAGAAGAAGCAATAGGACATGGAAAAACAAAAAGACAAGAGCAACAATAACACTAGCATAAGGAACACAGCAGGTGAGGGTGAACAACAAGAACAAATAAGAGAAAAAGAAGAAGCAGAAGAAGAAGGAGGAGGAGGAGGAGGAGGAGGAGAAGAAGAAGGAGAAGATGATAATGATGATGATGATGATGATAAAGAAGAAGAAGGAGAAGAAGAAAAAGAAGATGAAGAAGGCAGAAGGCAGGCCAAGTAGGTCAAACACCCCCCCTCCAGGCAGCCCATACATTATACCCTGCCTGTAGCCTGTGCCTTCGTCTTCACACCGCGACCAGCCTCCTCCTCTCCTCCCACTCCTCTTCACACCACCACCAGCCGCCTCCTCTCCCTCCCCTTCCTCTTGTTATAGTATCTGCTTATCAATATCAATATCAACAAGCAATGATAACAACAAGCTAGAACAATATGAATACTACAAGTAGAAATCTAGAAAAAACAGTATATATGGTTGAGAAGTAGGCCTACAATAAATTTAACTGAATAAAATTATCATTATGGTAGTTAAAACAAGGTAACCATGGATAAATAGAAAGGAAGACTGAAAAGCATTATTTGCAAAACTTTGTTTATGCTAAAATAAAGATATTGACAATAAACAAAATCTTATCTTTGTATCAGCAAAATAATAGCAATAAATATTATACTACATACCCAAAGATCTTTATGATATATTTGACTTAATTCCGTTTCAATTCTTCTGTATATATGTTTGAAAAGGGTTATACTATATCAGCAGTGTAAGAGCTGTGAGGACTGAGGAACTTAAGATCCTATGAACTTTGATATAGATAGGGTGTGCTTAATTCACGAGGTCAATATCGCATTCAAGTCCTGCCTCCGCGACAAGGTAGGCTAATATACAAGCCCCTCTATAATAAATAGATTTATAGCCACTGTTTATGTCCTTGAAGTCTTTTTAGGAACTGAAGATCATTTGTGACTGCTAGCCCCCAAAATTTACAAGAACATTTATATTCACTTGAAGAAACTATATAACAATAAGTGTATGAACACTTTGTTTCTAATAGTACTATATAATCTAGATCGTATAATTGCAGTACGGATATTCAATTGGTTATCAATTTGTCAAGGTTAGTCTTCTTCGATCAATCTATCTATCTATCATCAGACGCCTTGATTCCCGAGTTAAATATCGAAATATTATCGATGGAAATTGACCGTTAAATATATTAGTTATGCCAGTTATATATACATTTTCTTTACGTATACCAACGATACGCTATGACTAACTATTTTAAAATTCTTTGGCTTCACACACAACAAAGACCCTCACCGCAACTACACAGTCCACACTGCTATACAAACATTACATAACACGTGAACACATAACATAAACTTACACTGACATTGGTGAGTTCTTACTTTGCCCCTATAATTCAGTACCAGATGAAACAGACTGTAGGTTTTACTGATGGTTTATGATTTGAGAGAATAAGTAATTTATGTGATGGTAGTGTAAGGAACCAGATGTCTCAGCCATCTTACTGCTGCTAATTATGATTGCATATATTTTTCACTCAGAAGACGTGTGACGTTAACCACTCCGTTAGAACCGCATGGCTTGTCCTACAGTGACTCGCTAGGATCGCCAGGGCAGTGGATGGGGCTACAGTTTGTGTATTAGAGTGTGCTTTATTTCATATGAAAGCTCGTGTCATGGGCAGTCCAGAAAGGCTCTTTGTTTTCGCCCATGTCAAGGCTTTATATATTTAATTGTAAAGTATATATTTTATCATTAACTAGTAATGATAGGATCTGGGAGAGAGAGAGGGAGTAGAACAGAGTGAGAGGGGGCGCGCAGTGTTTTTTGTCCCGCTCGATGACGTCACGGCTGGCTGCCTCGCGGGGGTTGGTGGAGAGAGGCCCTTACCATGCTGTAAGCTTTGCTAGTGGTTAGATGACTTGTAACTGCTGTTTTCCCACGCGGCTCGAGCTAGTGCGAGTATATATACAGTTCCTCGCCACTCTCTCCCTCAGATCTGGTTTCTAGAACACACCCATCTTTTTTCCCTTGCTATCTGTCCCCGCTCCGTACCTGAGAATCTTTTCCTCTGCCTATCTCTCTCATTTTCCATATCCTTCACCACCTTTTATTAATATTATACCCCCTCTGGTTAACTCTGCAAAATCAGCTTTATGCTGGCCAGTTGTATTGTGTGTTAAGGTCTGATATAGCCTATGTATGTTAGTTGTTAAGATAAGTGGATCACGAAACATTGGTTGGCATTTATATTGTTTAGTACTGCTTCCTTTAGTTATTAGTGTTCTGCTGGATTAGATAATGCTAGACTAGGAGTCTGATATTATAGGTATTGTTTCCTATGAGTGCTGGCTTCAGTTAAAAGCGGCACGACATACCTGAGAACTGGAGTTGATTGAGTAAATTCTAGTCTGTGTGCCATTGAGAGTAGAGCATGCACGAATGAGGGTTTTTGCCTATACCATTCTGCACTGTTCTAGTCTCGATTGTTTGTCTTTGAGGTACGCCAGGAGAACGCTTAATACTTCGGTATTAAGGTTTCTCAAGAGAGCTACCCTTCCCTATAACGTAATATTTGACGCACAGACTTGTGATTTACACTAGGCTATGCGGCATGCCATGCGCACCAGTATCTCGTATCATTGACTCTAGCTAGACTTTATCAATCATAGTAGACATTAAGTATATTAACCTAATTACTCTTTTTATGCATACCCATTTATGATTACACAAGCATTTCGCAGCCTAGTTTGATGTATTGAGACACAAACGACTTAGGCTCTTTTTGTTGATAGGAATACTGCATTGTCGTGGCGATTATTATTATTGTTGTTGTGTTTAGGATATTCTTGGCTCCGACGGCATTATATATTCTGCCTTTTTATGTGCATAGCCTGCACGAGCATTGTTCCGCTGCCTGCCTTTTTGGGTTCCATTTCCGATACGAGCATCTTTATAGCATCTAACATTTAAAGAAGATTCCTTGTTAGTGTTGAAGGACTTTAGTGCACTTTCTTTCATGCAGGAGTGCCTGACATTTATTGATTAAAGTAACGTAAGCTGTAACTTCTCTTACCACCTTACTTTGCATACCATAACCAAGCACCTTCGGTTATAGGTAGTAATAGGCTGTTTTCACATAACATTAAGCCTAGAGTAGACGCACATTTATTGAGAGTTTGATAGCCTATTATTGTATATAGAACTCTGTAGAGTATTTGTGTTCTTTGTTCACTGGGAATATACATCAGAGGTTGGAGCTAGCGCTTTCCGTTGTAACATTTATGCCATTACTAGTCCAATGAATAAGAGCCCTGATATATTTGAACCCCAGTCGTAACAAATGGCGACCTTACCTAGGATTTGGTGAACCTACATTTATTAGCAGGGAACATTTTGCGGGGATCAGCAAGAATATTTTTTTTTTGCAACATAGTATAGCCCTTGAGTGTTTCCAAGAATTGTTGTGTGTATATCGAGGTATAAGAGTTTGGGGTGCTTCTTTTCTGAATATTGTGGTGAGAAATTTTTGTGAGCATCATGTCTTATACCGGATCAGAGGAGAATGGAGACACAGTACGTAATGTCGAGACCGAGGAACAGCAGTATGATGATATGGTTAATCAGGTGAACTGTGAGGAGGATGCTAGGATATTTTTGCAATGGCCTGTTACTGCCGAGCGGTTGGAGGGTATGGAGCGGTACGGTCTTCAATGCCTGGCCACAGCTATCGGTCATGCGGGTACTAGCGGCATGACCAGGGATAACTTGATAACGTGTGTACTGGGCAGGGTGACTGGTGAGCGAGATGGGTTGAGTGCTCAGAGCCCTTCGGCCATGCTTCCCCTACACTCGACTCCCAGCCATCCCAGTAGTTTGCCGACCCCGGGTACGCTTCCACAGGTGGGTGGTGACTGGCAGGGTTGGGTTGCCCCTGGGGGGACCACCGGTAATTTCAAACATTGTAGCACCACCTCCTCAAGGGTTAACTCCAGAATTATTGCTTCAGCTCGAATTAGCTAAGATCGAAGAGAGAAAGGCTATCAGGGTATCTGTGGTTCAACAGCAACAAAGGGCATGTGAGCTTCAGCAGCAAATAGAATTAGCCAAGATAGAAGAGAGAAAAACTATCAGTCAGCAGTCTCAGCACATAGAGCTAGCAAAAATCCAAGCGGATTTAGAGTCGACTAGGTACTGTGCCGACATGGACGTAGAGAAGTCGCGAGTAGAGGCAACGGGACAGCGACTTGGGGCTGGTAACCGTGTTCATGAGCAGTCTCTCTCGCACTTATTGAAACTGGTTCCGGTGTTTGATGAGAGTGGTGTAACAGAATTTTTCACACGCTTTGAGAAGAAGTGCCAGGAACACCAGTGGCCAGAGAATAAATGGGCAGCACTTGTATCCTCTAGATTAATAGGCAAGGGTCTTAAAGCCTACGATGCGTTACCTTTGGAGTTATGTATTGTGTACGAGGATCTCAAGGAGGCTGTCCTGAGGGCTTACGAACTGCAACCAGAAACGTACCGTTTGAAGTTCCGGGGTGTAACTAAGGGAAGAGATAGCACCTTTTTGGAACACGCCCGGGACTTGTCCGATGCTATGGGGAACTGGCTCCGATCTGAGAAGGTAACAACGTTTGATGGAGTTAAGCAGTTGATGATGTTGGAGCAGTTCTTTAAGAGCACGGGCGGTGATCTAACTTTGAACTTAAAGGAGAAAAACCCAAGAACTCTAGTCGAAGCAGCAGAAATGGCTGATCGACGGCTGTCGTTGATTCGGGGTTGCGGGTCCTCACAGAAGTACGATGTAAGTGCTAAGGACCGTTATCCTCCCCCTCCCCGGAACAATGACACATTTAAACAGAAGAGCCATGAAACTAAAACTGAATCCAAACCTTACACCACACCGTATGTGAAAAGTCAGGGGCCTTTTACATCACAGTATAAGCCGAAACCAAAATTTATGTGTTTTAGTTGCCACCAGGAGGGTCATAAAGCAAATGAGTGCCCTAGTCGACCTCCTCCGGCATCCGTGTCTTTTGCTCACGGCATTGGAGTGTTCAAGAGGACATCGGAGTTTGTTAGAGGCAATTCTTCCGAGGTAAATACACTGCCAGTGCAGAAGGATCCGGAAGGCTTATTCCCTGTCCGTGATGCCTTTAGTGACCACAGGGGACTCGGTTGTGTGGAGTGGGGGGGTAGAAGACATGAGGTGAGAATTTTGCGTGACACTGGGGCATCGCTGTTGAGAAATTTCACTGGTAAACCTGTCAATACGGTGCGGGTGGTTGTGGTTCAGGGAGTTAATGCGACAAGGTCATACCCGCTTGTGAGAATGAAGGTGGAAGTTGATGGTGTGACTCGTGACCTGGATGTAGGAATTGTGGAGAAGTTGCCTGTTGGGGGCGTCGACCTCCTTCTTGGCAACGACTTTGCGGGGCCTACTTCTGAGGCTCCACCCTTAGTCGTTGTCGAGAAGCCGGCCGACGTGAGTAGGGAGGAGCAGGAGTGGGTTGAGAAGTGTCCGGTGCAGCCTATGGCGTGTGTTGTCACCGGAGATTCTGCATCCAGGGAGTCACATTCTGGTCAACAATCTTTAGATCAGCGGAGGAAGGGTACCGAGAAGGGGTTGGAAGTTGATGCGGTTGAGAGTTTAGTATCAACGGACCTTCTCGGGGACTCATTATTAGGACCACATTTCGAGTCTGGAGAGGACCCAGTAACTTTTCCTGAAGGGGCAGAGGATGGGCTTAAAAAGACGAAAGAGTTGAAGGAGGACAGTGATGCACAGTCGGGAGATGTAGCAACAAGGTACCCTGACGCGTACCCTATGAGAAATGGGTCGGCGAAAACGGTGGTCCGAAGCTTGCTAGTGTATTTTTACCGGTATGGTTACCCGCAGGGGATTCAGTCAGTCCGGGGACCCAACTTCACTTCTAGCCTCTTTGTACAAGCAATGCCGCAGCATGGGATTGTTGGGGTTGTGTCATCTGCATATCATCCGGAGAGCCAGGGTGTGTTAGAGCGATGGCACTCAGCCTTGAAATCTGTGCTTCGTTGTTGTTGCTTTGAGAGTGGGAGGGATTGGGATCTTGGCCTGCCATGTGTTTTGTTTGCTGTGTGGGAGGTACCTGGGGAGAGTTTGGGATTCAGCCTTAATGAGCTCGTCTTTGGACACCGTGTCAGAGGGCCTCTCCATATGGTTGAAGAAGTATGGGAGGGCGCAGAAAAACCTTGTTCTATGCTCAATTGTGTCCTCAACAGTCGAGAACGGATGTTGCGCAGTCTGGAGTTGGCTGGCCGTAATTTGACTAGCTCTCAGGCCCTCAGGAAGGACAGGTACGACCTCAAGGTTGAACTCAGGGAGTTTCACGTGGGTCAGGTGTTGATTCTACTGCCCCTTGTAGGTCACCCCTTATCCGCGAAGTACGCTGGTCCTTATAGGGTGGTGGAGGAGCTATCGGACCTGGTTTACTTGGTAGCCACTCCAGACAGACGGAAGCGCAATCAGTTATGTCATGATAATCCCGTGAAGGAGTATGGGAGGCACCCCCCTGAGCCTCTCACTGTGCCTGTGATGACGTTTAGCAGTCAAGGTGGAGAAGGAGAACGGGACAGTCAAGCTCAGGTGGAGGATAACTGGAAGGATAAGAAGTTCAAATGGGCGCCTGAGTGTGAGAAGGTGTTTAGGGAAGTAAAACACCTGTTGTGCACTCACCCGATCCTCAGGGCCCCTGACTTTATCCTACCTTTCCAACTAGCAACGGAGGCTAGTGGTGTGGGGGCTGGTGCCGTCCTTGTGGAAAAGGACGATGATGGGCTGGAGCATCCTGTTAGTTTCTGCTCGGGGAAGTACAATTCGGCCCAGGGGAGCTGCTCTGTTGTCAAGGAGGAGCTGCTGGCGGTTGTACTTGCTCTGAGGCATTTCGAGGTCTGTGTTCCAGCCTATGGTCCGGTCGTTGTAGTTTACCCAGATCATCACCCTCTCAAGTTCTTGGACCAGTTTCACAATCGGAATATGAGGCTGACCAGGTGGTCACTAAGGTTATTGGTATATAACCTGGACATACGCCATATTGCCGGTTGTGACTACGTGGTTGCAGATGGTCGTTCAAGGGTATATGATCCTGGGTAGATTGACACACGGGTAGCCTCCTGCTTTAGTTTGAATAGTATTTTACGCTTGGTGCTTGTTGGCTCGCGGTTGTAGCCCAGCGTATTGGGTCGTAAAGCAGGAGTTGAGCGTTTGGTATAGAAGAAAAAACTAGGCTTGCCCCTATAGTGCAGCCGAAATAAACAAATTATAAACATAAAAAAATCAAATAAAAACCTCTTTCTTTGATAGTTGAATTTTTTTAGTATGTTATAGCAGTAATTCTGAGTTGCACTCCTCTCAGAATGCTGGGCTAGAGAAGCTCGCTCTTGAGGAGCATGACTACATATAATTTAACCTATGGTGTTGGGGAGGGTTATAATTTTGAAAAATGTTTTGTTGAAGAACTGTGCCAGATATTTTACTGCCGCTGGGTGATGGGAAGTGGAGATATAGCAGGGTTCTAACCATCAGATTTTTGTGAGCCTTGGGGCCTCTGAGAAAAATCTTGGGGGGGTGTGACGTTAACCACTCCGTTAGAACCGCATGGCTTGTCCTACAGTGACTCGCTAGGATCGCCAGGGCAGTGGATGGGGCTACAGTTTGTGTATTAGAGTGTGCTTTATTTCATATGAAAGCTCGTGTCATGGGCAGTCCAGAAAGGCTCTTTGTTTTCGCCCATGTCAAGGCTTTATATATTTAATTGTAAAGTATATATTTTATCATTAACTAGTAATGATAGGATCTGGGAGAGAGAGAGGGAGTAGAACAGAGTGAGAGGGGGCGCGCAGTGTTTTTTGTCCCGCTCGATGACGTCACGGCTGGCTGCCTCGCGGGGGTTGGTGGAGAGAGGCCCTTACCATGCTGTAAGCTTTGCTAGTGGTTAGATGACTTGTAACCGCTGTTTTCCCACGCGGCTCGAGCTAGTGCGAGTATATATACAGTTCCTCGCCACTCTCTCCCTCAGATCTGGTTTCTAGAACACACCCATCTTTTTTCCCTTGCTATCTGTCCCCGCTCCGTACCTGAGAATCTTTTCCTCTGCCTATCTCTCTCATTTTCCATATCCTTCACCACCTTTTATTAATATTATACCCCCTCTGGTTAACTCTGCAAAATCAGCTTCATGCTGGCCAGTTGTATTGTGTGTTAAGGTCTGATATAGCCTATGTATGTTAGTTAAGATAAGTGGATCACGAAACATTGGTTGGCATTTATATTGTTTAGTACTGCTTCCTTTAGTTATTAGTGTTCTGCTGGATTAGATAATGCTAGACTAGGAGTCTGATATTATAGGTATTGTTTCCTATGAGTGCTGGCTTCAGTTAAAAGCGGCACGACATACCTGAGAACTGGAGTTGATTGAGTAAATTCTAGTCTGTGTGCCATTGAGAGTAGAGCATGCACGAATGAGGGTTTTTTGCCTATACCATTCTGCACTGTTCTAGTCTCGATTGTTTGTCTTTGAGGTACGCCAGGAGAACGCTTAATACTTCGGTATTAAGGTTTCTCAAGAGAGCTACCCTTCCCTATAACGTAATATTTGACGCACAGACTTGTGATTTACACTAGGCTATGCGGCATGCCATGCGCACCAGTATCTCGTATCATTGACTCTAGCTAGACTTTATCAATCATAGTAGACATTAAGTATATTAACCTAATTACTCTTTTTATGCATACCCATTTATGATTACACAAGCATTTCGCAGCCTAGTTTGATGTATTGAGATACAAACGACTTAGGCTCTTTTTGTTGATAGGAATACTGCATTGTCGTGGCGATTATTATTGTTGTTGTGTTTAGGATATTCTTGGCTCCGACGGCATTATATATTCTGCCTTTTTATGTGCATAGCCTGCACGAGCATTGTTCCGCTGCCTGCCTTTTTGGGTTCCATTTCCGATACGAGCATCTTTATAGCATCTAACATTTAAAGAAGATTCCTTGTTAGTGTTGAAGGACTTTAGTGCACTTTCTTTCATGCAGGAGTGCCTGACATTTATTGATTAAAGTAACGTAAGCTGTAACTTCTCTTACCACCTTACTTTGCATACCATAACCAAGCACCTTCGGTTATAGGTAGTAATAGGCTGTTTTCACATAACATTAAGCCTAGAGTAGACGCACATTTATTGAGAGTTTGATAGCCTATTATTGTATATAGAACTCTGTAGAGTATTTGTGTTCTTTGTTCACTGGGAATATACATCAGAGGTTGGAGCTAGCGCTTTCCGTTGTAACATTTATGCCATTACTAGTCCAATGAATAAGAGCCCTGATATATTTGAACCCCAGTCGTAACAGACGCCAGTATGTACGTCAATCTATAGTTACATCCTGACGATTTTATTCAACTTAGGAAGGGAATGTTGGCAGTAGAGACTTAATTTGTAAGAGTATTTAACAATTCCATTCCTAGAAGTTCTTCCTAAGCTGCATACGATCATCTAACAGTAGCATTAATAATCTAAGAAAATTTCGTCTGATAGAAGGGGTTGAAATATAGCACATCTCTCCAGAAGCTATATTGAGAAAATCACAGAATACTCAAGTTGGGAAAAACCTAGTAATTATGAAAGGAATAATAACAGAAGACCTTTGTCACTATTACAGAGTCATTACCACAACAATAAAGCTACAGGAAATGCTATCGTCATCACGATATATGAATAACTTCCTCTCTACTTTTTAGTCTACAATAGTGTAATAGGTTAATTTGACAATATTGCCACATTTTACATTCTTTACCATATAGTACTCTATGAATAGAAAGCATTAGGGGAGTTTCAATAATATTTTATTTACAAAACAAAATAGATATATTAAAATTTGTTTAAGGCAGGTGTGCGTGTGTGTGTGTGTATGTGTGAGGGTCATGAACCACTGACACACACACCGTTATAATAATTGTCCCTCCTACCATCACAGACTTTACCACACTTTAACCACAACCTCCTCCCTTCCTCTTACCACCATTATTAGCATCACTAAACTTATCTTCCTCTTCGTCTTCATCACCATCCCTTCACTCTCAGCCATCACCATCACTTCTTCCACATTATATTATTATACTATATTATTACACCAAGCGGCTCGCTTGGTGTAGTGACTAGCGACTCGGACTTCCACCCAGAAGGCCCGGGTTCGCGCCCACGCTCGGCGCATTAAAGATTTTTCACAAGCACTGAGTCGTTACCATCCCTCATGAGCAAAGGGATGGGGTAGTAGTACAGGACCCCAATGGAAATACGCCTAATCGGCCTTATTGAGCTATCCTTAGCTAGCTTAGCATGCGCTAGCTTTAAGAACTATTATTATTATTATTATTATTATTATTCTTCCCCATCATCACGAATTCCCTGTAGGTCTTCATCGTCACCATCATGTCTTCAGTCTATCTCACCCATTCTTCCTTCTCGTAATCCCAATATTCACCATCACCAGCCCCTTTTGAACCCTTTCAGTATCATTATTGCGTGGTGTTTGCAGCCCCTTTCGGATGAGCTATATTATCTATTAGTTTGTGTTAACCTGTTTATATGGACCTGTGGGAGTGAGAGGGTTATATTGTTTATATTTTACCAATTTACTTATTAAGGTCCATCCTAAACCGATTCAAATAGTCTAATGTTAACCCGAATAGTCTCACCACTCTATCCACAACACCTCTCTTCCCATACAACCGTTACCCAACCTGCTACCACCACTAGTCTCACCCCCACTAATAAACCTCCCCTACCTCCATACCCATACCCATATACACATCTACATACAGGAAATAGAGACATAAATCATGTGGCCCGTTTGTTCCATCCCTAATACCCTACCCTTCCGTTACCCCCTTACTGTGTCAGACCTCCAGTGTGTGGCTCCGTGTGTGTGTGTGTGTCTGTCTGTGTGTCTCCGTGTGTGTGTATGTCTGTATTCTTGTCTGTGTAAGTGTGAGTGCTGATATATATGTGTTCGTATATGTGTTTTCATAGTTTTGCAAGTGTGTGTTCATTTTGGTGTATGTGTGTGCATATGTCTGTATTCTTGTGTGTGTAATTGTGTGTCAGTGTTGATATCTATATGTGTTTGTGTTCGTATGTGTTTTCATATTTGTTGTCAGCGTGTGTTCATTTTGTGTATGACTGATATGTTTGTGTAAGTTTGTGTGTGTGTGTGTGTTCGTATCTGTGTGTGCACATTATTGTGTCATTATGGGCGAGAGAGAGAGAGTATGTGTGTGCATATACTATAAAAAAAGGTATCGCCAACGAACTTGACAATAATTTTGACCCCTTAACTTCTCATAACTCAAAAGGGCCTAGAGCAAACTGGCTGTACATATATATCCACACCTATTTCCTGGTGGGTTCTTCCCAAATCATAGAAATGTCAGCTCGATTGCTTTCATTCATGTTGAGTTGACAAGTTAAGGAGTCAAGATTATTGTCAAGTTCGTTGGCGCTACCTATAGTGGGTGGATGTGTATGTATGTGTTGATGCATGTGTGTGTTCCCACCTTAATTAACTACATCGATCAACTGTCGCCAGCAGGAATACAGGTTAATTCTGGCAATTGTGTGGAGTGTGCTTACCGTCACCTCCTCCTCAATCAACCCTTAAAATGCTGTTACAATGTCAGTGTTCGGCAACGATCATCAATTGTACCTTTTGCTAACCATGTGAACTGTTCATCATTACGCTATTACACACAACAGCGACGGCGGAAGGTCTTAAAATCGACAAACTAATGGGGCAAACATTTTAAAATCTGAAAACTAATGGGGCTAAACACAAGGGAGAAGGGGATTTAGAAGAACGACCCATCTCCTCTTAAGTGAGCATCTCTAATGACAGGAAAGGTGATAGTAAATGTTAATGGTGACAGGTAACTGATGCTTCCTTTGCCTCCGCTGGCAGTTCTCAAATTAGAATAATGACTCCAGCACTCGTATATCTACGACGAGATACGGTACTGTCTGGAGTCGTGACGAGCACAGTAAGGTGACCTGGGTTAACTTGCCTGGGTACGACTTGACCCCATGACCGTGACCCTGACCTCCAGTTGACCTCCCTGCCATCCATACCCTCATCAGCACGCCCACACGCCCCCCAGGCTCACCCTTGTAACTCACCTCGCCCAGCCTCCCACCATATACGCCATCCTTTGCCTTCTGCCATACACTTAACCATACTCGTTCCGTGCATCATAATTAGTTTGGCTCCGTTACTCACCCGCCCAAGAGGAGATTATGTATTCGCCAATATTTGTTAACCTTTTTGTCTACTAGTCTATTTACGTGACAACATTTTATGAACAGATGTAGATGAACGTTGGTGGGCTTCTCGGTCAACTGTAATGATATTCCTATAACAACAGTGTCACAAGTTAAATATCTCGGACTAAAACTGGACTAGAGTTTGTCAGGTGAAACAATTTTGGAATCTATCCTGTGTAAGTGTAGAGCACGTATAAAATACCTGTATAGACAGGTGGGATGCTTGCCAGCGGCGACCAAAACGACCCTTTGCCAAGCGCTTGTTCAATGTCATTTTGACTATTCTGTGTCATCCTGGTACTCTGCATCATCTAAATCAGCACAGCACAAACTTCAGGTCACTCAAAATAAAATGGTTAGGTTCATGCTGAACCTAGGACCCAGATCACATGTTGGCCAGGAACAACTTCAGTCACTAGGTATGCTCAATGTTTCTGACAGGACCAAACAAATCAGGCTCACTAATGCCTTCAAAATTTTCTATGACAGAGCTCCGGAGTATCTTAAGAGTGATTTTGTTAAAGCAAATGAGAGGAGTGGACATAATACAAGAAACAGGATGTTTAATTTTAAGGTCCCGAGAATCCAAGGACAGGGTAAGCAAACATTCTTCTTCACTGCCATCAAAGACTGGAACGACCTACCCCAGTCAGTCCGTGAAAAGAGAACACTGCATTCCTTCAGACGTAGCCTGAAGGAACACCTGACCCGGACAGCTGCGAGAAGGGAGCACCAAGCTTATGTCTACTACTAAATACGACATATGAGATAGGCAAACCAAACTGAAATGATTACTGATTACGGATTACTGATATTTACCATAGGATGTAAGGTATCTTAAAATAACCCCCTAGAAATACTTTCTCTAAAGTATCTATTTCTTTTATCCTCCCCTTTTCCCCAGCTAACCTAATCCCACAAGGAACCCAATGGAAATACGCCTAACGGCCTTATTGGGCTATCCTTAGTTGGAATTATGCAAAGCTGGTACATGTCATATTTGTAACAAACTATGTGGTACCAACTCTGTAAATTGCTAACTGAATAAATATTATTATTATTATTATTATTATTATTATTATTATTCAATGTGTATATAGCGTGGTGATGGGCATTAGTAATCGAACCACCTTACACCCCCATTTAATAACCCCCTTCTTCAAGCATGACTACAGACACCCTCATCCCACGAAGGTGTATATATATATATATATATGTATGTGTGAGTGTTTATTTAAAAAAAAAACATTAATCTTTGCATTTGAAAATATGCAATACCGTATATATCTAGCTCTATAGAGATAACAAGATATAATGCAAACGCAAGAGGCCTACAATTTTCACAAAGTAACTATACCTTTCATGTTTTATGCCCTCAAATACGTTTCCCAGGACTGTAATAAATAAAGGAATCGTTGCGATATCGCCGGCCGCCACCCCACTACTTCCTGCCTCTGTACAACATCAGCCTGGAGGAGGGGGTAATACTGTGCACAAATATTGTATACCGATGTACAGTCGCGCTAATAAGTCATGTACCAGCTGTCATTACGTTTGGCTTGCTCTGTGCTGTATTACTGTATGTCAGATGTTGAATAGGGTGGGTAAGTGTAGGAACATGTTTGTATATTTCCCTCGATATGAAGAAATGAAGCTTAGATATTGCTGATGCCAATTATTGATCAAAACATACTTGGTGCCGAGCATTCACTTCTTAGCGCGACTGTACAGGGTGATCCATAAGTCTGTTAGCACTCTTATAGGAATATTTATTGGCTTACACACCGCTGTGTGTTAGCCTCTCAGTATGGCCTCCAACTATCCGGAATGTGGCATGTATTGCAGCTTCAGACACTCAGAACAACAATCTCAAAGAGAAAATTTATATAAATACACAATTTCCATAATAGTGGTAAAAGACTTCCAATTCATCGTGTATGTTCTTCTTGACCCTCTCCTCTCACGATCCTCCCTATCGCAGCACTTGACAAAACTAAGCAAAACGTAGTTAATGAACATAATTAAGGTATAGTCAAAATAAATAGTTCCTCGAAAACATTTATGATATTATGTGTGAAATCTAGAGAGAGGGTCATTAATTCGACACTTCTATGACGAGAAACGAAGTGTAATAGTCCCCACATGACTACTAGAATCATATGAGGATTGTCAAGGATAAACTATCGTAAATTAAACTGACGCAGTTTATGAACAATAATGTAGGCAAACTATAAATCTTGATTGTGCTTATTATAAATTTATATGACTAAGTTAATAATGATTAATAATAAATATGATACAGGAAGGGAGGAAATAGAGAAGCAGTCAGTGAAATATAGGGCAATAAAGCAATGAAGGCAAGGCAGAAGTAGGTGAACTCATAAGGCAAAGGGAACCGAAGAGTGTATGGCATGACTGGTTGCCGCCCCTTTATTCCCCCCCCCCCCCCCCCACCCACCCTGCTTGAGGTGAGTGTGTGAGTGCCTGGTCCCACCCTGCCCCGCCCCTTGTGGTGAGGTGGGAGCGTGGTGACCTTGCGGGGGGACAAAACCAATCATGACCTAGTCTAGTGACCTCACACCAACATTATCTCACACACACACACACACGCAATATAATAAAGTATATCCATGATTATTGATTTTTATTCCTTGAACTTGATCTCCTATAATTTAATCACACCCACTCCCCCCTCTATAGAACTTTTATCTATTGTTACATGTGTTTTGGTTCTCTAACTTCTTGGATATGAACGCACTTCCTCATTAGCACAAAACACATAATTCACACCTGTAGGCACTATGTGCTTCATAAATGTTAACATAGTTTTCGCAAGACAATATTCACATAGCTTTGGGAATGACACTATTTTCAAGGATGTAAACATTGGTGCAGTGTGGTCCCTCTTCCAGTGTGATCAGGATTCTGATTACACGTTTCTATAGCACAATAATACTTCCAACATAGCAGCCACGTCTATGTATAAGATACATTTTAGTGATTTACAAGACCATCTTCAGGTTTCACTAGCCACCAGAGTGAAACGTCAAGTAGCACAGTATATGGATGGAAACAAACTGGTGGAACCCCCCGAACAGCAACCAAACAGGGCCCAGAAGCACCAGGACAAGGAAGAGGAAGAGGCTGAACAGCTACGTAAGAGGGTCGCGGCGAAGCTGGTGGATAGTGACATCAAAGGGGCCGTCAGACTGTTGTCCTCTTCAGAAGGTTTTGCTGGTCAAGGCACCGAAGTTGTTGAAGCCCTACAAGAAAAGCACCCACCTACACCTAGGGACCTAAACCTCCCCCCTGGCCCAAATGACCAGATGCGCCAACCTTTAGTTGTCACGAAGGAGCAGGTGGTTGCCGCAGTGACTTCATTCCCAGCAGGCTCAGCCGCGGGCCCAGATGGTATCCGACCCGCCCACCTCAAAGGCCTCTTGGGTCAGGGATCAGGAGCTGCTGGGGAGGCACTCTTGGAAACCCTCACCAAATTCATCAACATGGTTTTAAGAGGGGAAGTACCCGACTGTGCCACACCCCTATTTTTGGGGGCATCACTCTGTGCACTGGCAAAAAAAGATGGCGGTGTGCGCCCAATAGCAGTAGGGAACACCTTCCGCCGCCTTGCCACAAAGGTGGGTTTGAAACCACTCTCGAATGGCCTAGGTCAACACTTAAGACCAGTTCAACTAGGTTTCGGAACTCCAGGGGGGTGTGAAGCTGCTGTACACGCAACCCGCACCTACATCAGCCAAGCCCAAGAAAAACGAGTGCTTCTAAAGATTGACATGCGGAACGCATTCAACAGCATTCGCAGGGATGTCTTCCTCCGTGCAGCTCAAGAACACATCCCCACTCTGTACCCCCTACTTTGGCAGGCTTATTCCAAACCTTCAATCCTGATTTTTGGCGAGACGGTAATCCCATCAGAGACCGGGTTACAGCAGGGAGATCCAGGTGGTCCTGCTCTTTTCTCAATAGGGGTGGATGCAGCAGCTAACAAAGTAAGGTCAGAACTGAATGTATGGTACCTGGACGATGCAACCTTGGGTGGGTCAGTAGAGAACGTTCTAACCGACCTAAATAACATCGTAACTGACCTCGGCCAGGCCGGGCTAGTGATAAATGACACCAAATGTGAACTTGTCCTCCTCAACCACACACGTGAACAAGGAGAAGAGACTCAGGCCCTGTTTGAAACATATTGCCAGATATAAAGATCCTTCAGGAGCACCAGCAAACCCTATTAGGTTCCCCACTAACTCTGGCAGCAATCCCACCAGCACTTCAAGTTAAAAAGGAGGAGCTTCAACGTCTCGTGAGTCGCCTGATACACATCGATGCCCACTCAGCTCTGGCCCTGCTCAAGAACTGTTTCTCCATCCCAAAACTCCAATACCTCCTGCGCACATCGATGACTTACACGAACAATGGTGGCCTCCAAGAATTAGACAGCATAATCCGAGAAGCAGTGACCAGCATCACCAACGTGGAATTTAAAGAACGGGCCTGGACACAAGCCACCCTTCCTGTTCGCCTCGGGGGCTTGGGCATACAGAGAGCCTCGGATATTGCCTCCCCAGCCTTTATCTCTTCCCTCATCGCGACCAACGACCTCGTATTGTCCATCCTTTATTCTCAACCCGGAATGACACTTAATGGGGACGTAACAGCAGCGATTAACACCTGGAAGGGAAGTACAGGAGTAGAGGAGGAGCCTCAGGGTACCTCCAGGAGCAAGCAGAAAGCGTGGGATACCATCTCGGCGAAGAAAACTCAAGAAAATCTCCTAACCAATGCAGACCAGGTTGCAAAAGCACGCCTCCAGGCAGCCGCCCATTCGGAGAGTGGCTTGTGGTTACACGCCATCCCCATCCCACCTCTTGGAACTCACTTGGATGCTGAAGCGCTCCGGGTTGCCATCGCGCTCAGAGTGGGTGCGGCAGTTTGTCACCCACACACCGGCAAGTGTGGTGGGAGGATGGATGCTCAAGGTCACCATGCCTTGTCATGTAATTACAACGCAGGCCGCCTGCCAAGACACTCTGCACTAAATGATGTCATAAAACGGGCCCTGCAGAGTGCTAACCGTGCATCAATCCTCGAACCACATGGACTTCACAGAGAAGACGGCAAACGGCCAGATGGGATGACCATTTTCCCTTACAAGAATGGCCGGTGCCTCGTGTGGGATGCCACATGTGTTGACACTTTCTCCACAACCAACATCGCCAGAAACGCCGACGAAGCAGGTGAAGCCGCCCGGATAGCAGAAAATAAAAAGCGGGAAAAATATCAAGCCATCGCCAGAAATCATCAGTTCGAGCCCCTGGCATTCGAAACATCAGGAGTCTTCGGCCCTACCACCCTTAAGATGGTGAATGAAATAGGCCGTAAAATCAGAGAAGTTTCAGGAGAACCCCGGGAAACCCTCTGGCTCAAGCAAAGACTAGGGATGGCTATCCTCCGGGGCAATGCCACCAGCGTCATGAGCTCAGTTCGACAGGACTGGGATATGCCACTGTGTGAGGCCCGGGCAGGAGTGGTGTATCCGTAGTCTTTCCACAGTAGGGTAAAACAAAACATAAACTTTATTTGTATGTAACATGTGTGATGCACATAAATAAAAGGGGATGTGTCGGATGGTTGAAAGCCACAGTTGCTCGCGCGTTTGGGGCTAGCAACACGTATTATGAAAAACATGCATCCTCCTTCATTCACTGTCCCCCCCTTCACTCACTCAACCCCACAATTTGCCGGAGGATAACAGGTTTTTCACAATACGTAGACGGAGGTCTTTAAAAAAAAAAAAAAAAATTTGTTTACTAGTTTTTCATAATATCCCATTGCTCTTTGTTACTTTAAACTTTATACTTATTATATGATCGTTCCAAGACAGCTTAGAGTCAATAATAACCCCCAACGAACCAATACTTTATGTCCTATACAACATTACGTTAGGTTAGTCCTTGAAGGTTTACCTTTTGTGCTAAATATCATGTAATGTTTTCGACACATTTAATTAAGAGTTATTTAGATTATGCCCTTTCTAGTATGTTTGTTTCAAGTAACTGTTCACTCATGTAAGATCGTCTCTTTGTCCACTAAAAACAGTGTTGATATGTTTGGCAAATACTATCGATAATACAGTGGAAGAAACAATAAGCAAGCAATCAATAACAATACATAGAACAGAATTAGTATGGTGCCAAGAATATTGATTAAATTATTACTTTCTGCAATCATACTATAGCCTAGGTATGGCAGCGTCTGTGTGGGTGAGGGGAGGGGACATGGCACCCCCACTCGCCCCCTTGATTACTGTAATCGCCAAGAACCCACTGCTTCCGGGACAACAGGAGGGGGAAGGGGGGGGGGGGGGGGGAGAAGTGGGACATTTGCTTGTGTGTGTGGGAGAATGCAAAGTCTGCTCTATATAGAATTATCATGACTTAGTGAATGGCGGGGATATAGCCATTGCAAACCTCACTTGACAGGTAGTTGTCTCAGTTGGTAGAATCTGGTCAACCGTAGATTCATGGATCTCACGTTTGTTTTTTGTTTTATACAATACACAATAATCTAATCCCAATACGTTTCATTAAATATAATTTCAATCACCTGGGTGCGAGTTGCGAGAGGTTATGTATAAAATCCGTGTAATGTGTCTCTCTCTCTCTGTGTCAGGTCAGATCGTTCCACCCAGACATTAATAGCGGTCACGGTCGTACTTCTTATAACTTCCTCCCTCATACTTTCTTTACACGTTCTTCCTTACGTCCTTTCCTCACATCCTCCAAACACTGTTAAAACCTCACACTCACCTTTCATTTTCTTTTAGCAATTCTTATGTTCTCTTTCATAGTTTCTTTACATTCTAATCTTTAACACTTCCTTGCATATTATTTTACATTTTTTGCATACACTCTCATCAAGGCCTCATTATCTATCTGCTTTCTAATTCATACTTCCTTTACATTCTATTTAATACTTCCTTACATATTATTTCATACTTCCTTCACAAGCCCTCATACTTTCCTTTCATTCTCTATCAATTTATCTTTCATACTTGTTGACACTCATTCGATAGTCCTTCACACATATTCTTACACTTGCACACATACTTCCTCAACACACTAGCATAACTTCACTTTCTTTCACAAGTCCTTACATCACTTTTCGCACTTCCTCACACACTCAGGTAACATCACACTTTCCTTATAGTGTTGTTTGCATTTTTTGTTGACGGTCTCCTTCTTGCACTTTTGCACTTCTCAGTCATGTTCCCACTTATTACTCCTCACTCAGTCACACAGCCTCACACTTCATTTATACTGGTTACTTAGCACTTTATTTTATCATTGTTCACATAATCTTCCACACACTGTCATAACATCACACTTTCTTTCACCAATCACTGTATTATCTTCCACAACGCCTATTTTTCCCACGCTTATATTCGCATAGCTCACACTTTGTTTACACTCTCTTTTACAGTGTCTTTGCATTCACACAAGCTTGTGTTTTATCACACTTCTTCACACACTCACATAACCTCAGACTATGTACACTCATTCACACTTTCTTACATTCTTTCACAGCTGGAGAGAGAGAGAGAGAGAGGGGAGGGGGGGCGACATGGCGTAAGAGGTGAGGGTAATATGGGTGTAGTGGTAACCCTCCTGACCCCCAAGACCATACGGAATTGCCACCAAGCTGTGTATGTGACCCAGAGACTGAACACTCACAGGTATATAACGCGCCCCCCACCTCGCCTCCTGCTCACAGCCTTACTGAACACTCCAAGGTGCATAACAGAAGGACTTGTTCGGCTTGGAACATTTATAAGCCTACATATTGAACAGCCTCATGTTCTATAATTGCCAAGTGATCAGTGGAAAAATAATACATTAAGTGGCTGAAACATGTGAAATTATCCTAATGCAACTGTATATGTGTGTGAGCTATAATATAACATTGCAACAATCGTACCAACATTTTTCGAGTGCTACAGTCGGATGCAATCATGAAAAACTCATTACTACTAATCTTGTTGCTGGTGCAAATGGTTCTCATGTGTAAGTTTTGTATTTGTTCACATTGTAAATAAAGCGAGTATTCAATAGAGTACATACCTTGGCCATGTGTGCAATATATGGACTGGTATTATAACGATTATGTGCTAACCTTTCACATTTCCCAAATGGAATGATTACAGTCTCGTGAGCAACAACAAAATAATTAAGAAAAACGTGGTCAATTATATTTATGTAGGTATTCATGAATTGCAGTTCAAACATATATGTTGTTGTATATAAGGTTAGAACCATTTAGAGTTCGAAGGAGGTGAAACCCACAGTCCTCGATGTGAGAACAAGTAATCATTACCAAAGGTTAACCAATTATTTGTAAATAACAAAATATTGTGCTTATTAAATGTAGTATAATTCCGTACATACTGATATTGCCATGTTGACATCTTTGCGTTCACCTAATAATAATTAAATTTATCAAAACTTGGTAATTATCCTAATAAGTGGAAACCTAATTCATGTAATCAGTAGTTGTGTGTTATTAACATATTAGGAGATAGTAGTGTACCTATAATTCTTAATACAGTATGTTCAAGGTTCCCATGCACCACTGGGTTAAAGAAATGCTTAACAAAATATGATTAATTATTTGCAGGCATGCTTTGAGTTGTTCGGTGCATACATTTTGTGAACGAGTTATTATTTCAAACTTATATTTCATTAAATTTTGTTAACATGTGTTTTCGTCTTGGTATATTTATAATATCCAAACCATTACAGTTTTATTTGGAAGGCTATTGGACAATCGAAATAAAAAATTTAAAATATGACCCTACAATATACCCTCACACCAACATACTTTGTTCTTTTATTTCAAAATCTATTCTGCTAAATCGTTATTTCCACATGGTGATTTTGATAAGTTTTTTTTGTCTCTACATTGTGCCGTTCCTGTTTTGGTGTGTATATTTTGCAAGTATTACATTATCATTACTGTATTATTATTTATTATATATTTGTCTTGTTTTAGTAATTACACAAGTGAATTTCAAATCACATGTTTTCTTAATGTAAGCGCGTTACCGACAATTAAAACTATATTGATAATTCACAAGCGTTCAATTTAAAGTACTTGTAAGTGCAAATGTAATGAAGGATTTTATAAAACGTGTATCATAGATCGTATGAAATTATAATATTGCAATAAGACGTTTATCATAGTTCATGTCAGACTTCAGTATAGGCCTACTGTACTGTATATTAAAGGATGTAACCAGAAAATTATGTAAGACTATATACTCAGGCAATACCCTATAGCTGGGGGTGGCCGACTCAAGACAGAACCCGAACAGAAACTAGTAACAACTATGAAACAACATTCATAGTTCCAATTCTTAGGGTCCGGGACCACTTTCGCGTTACCCTGTCTCATCTAGTAGGTGAATTTTACAAGGGGAGGAGGATTCATATCCCCCTGTCCCCAGAAAGAGAAGTAGGACAGCAGTAAAAGAAACAGACAGAAACGGCTAAGGTTGGGTAGAGGATGCCAAACCTCACTCTGGATAGGACCAGCCCTCACCCAAGTTTAACAAATACTTGAGGTTCTGAACGGAAGTGACACGGAACTGCAAGTGGTGAGAGTATAGGCCTATATATATATTTAATGGGGTGACCTGCGTTTTTTCTCTCTTAGGCCTACTCTGGCTTGTATCCATTCGGCCCCATTCAGCCTACTGATTTAAGACGTTTATCCCCATCCAGGTGTCGATTTCTTCCTGGCGATAGCGAGCCAGCAATATATGAAAAAATCCGGCTTCGCCGGAGAAATTTTTCTATAAAAAAATGTACAAATTTAGCCTCCTGTCAAAATGTTGTTTTTAAACATTCTGGCTCGCCACCGCTCGCCAGGAAAAAATCGACACCTGGATGGGGATAAATGTCTTAAGACAGTAGACTGAATGGTGCCGAATGGATACAAGTCAGAGAAAGAGAGAAAAAAGCAGGTGACGCCCCTTAAGTCTTGGTGGTGTTCGATAATCTCTGAATACTTTCCTATGTTAGGTACGATAATCTGGGGTCATCTTTTACTACTTCCTTCCAGTAGCGTGTTAGGAAGCCAATTGTCTGTTTTGGTTTCCAGCTGATGGTAAATTGCTATCTAGCTATCCTGATTATTCGGCTATTACCCAGATTTGGTAGTGAAATATATTACTAATTGAGAAAACTTGGCAATAATGTGACACAGAGACATAGAAGTGTCACATTATATATATATATATATATATATATATATATATATATATATATATATATATGAAGTGACTGATAATGACACGGAACTACTGTAGTAAGTTTATTGTTGAAAGATAGGGACATGAATCTAATGTAGTGAGTGAATGTAATGCTTTCTACGTTAATTTATTTCTGGCTATGGTCTCACAATTTAGTTAAAGCTATATAATATATATCATAGTGTTGCTGACGTTAGCTAATCTTTATTTTAATGTTAATGATGTAAGATGATCTCTGTCTACGTTTTTATATTATTGTATATTTCTTTACAGTGGTGTCGGAGGTATTGACCGGGAGTGACACAGAACTTCTGGTGGATAAAGAAGAAGAGAGGGTTGGTAAGGCTGGTGGTGACTTTGGTACCAGGACCAGTGGTGGTGGTGCCTCAGAGGTCACCGCTACACAGGAGCCAAGCACCAAGCTGCTTTCTTCACTACAGGAACTATTCTCGCCGTATGTTAACTCTAGGTTTTGTTATTTACCCTTTCATTTACCCTGCTAAGATGACAAATATAATGTGAAAACCATATTGAAGGTAAATTGTGATAATACTACATTTGATATTGGTGGTAGATATAAGTAATGAAGCTGGTTTATATATATTATTATATACATATTACGTATTTATTTACTTATTTATTTAGGAATGGTTCATGCTAAGCTGAATAATACCACATTAACAAATATAATGATGCATTGGTTAGTGCACTTGGCTCACAACCAAGATAATTCCTACAGATCCCAATACCTGAATATGAAGGTCAGGCTGTTAAACGAGGAGCTATTCATTCCCAGGCCAAAAAGCAGACCTTTAATTTTATTCATTATTAATAGATATGAAAAGTTAAAATTATGCTTTATATTTTCCTTTATAATTAGTTATTAAATAACCAAAATAGCACAACTTCATTTAACGTTAACAGTATTTCCTCTCGCACTCAACCTAGTCCAAAAACACCATTGCCCTGGTTTGACCCCCTAGTGATGGTTAGGGGTGTGGTGTCGTCCCCATACATACTTCGCATTTTAACAGCAATGGATATAGACTTGTGGTACGTTGAACATATCATTATTATTATTATATATATATTTTTTTTCTTTTCAGGTTGGATAGTTCTGGCGTACGTATTTTCTTCCCTCTGGTGCTGGTGTCAACAATGTACCTGGGCCTGGTGCTGTGGGCGTCATCAACACTACACTGGGCAGACCAACAACTATACTCGTGAGTTAAACCGAATATACAGTATTAGTGAAATTCCTTATAATCAGGTGGTTGTAAAATATGGACAATTATGTCCGTAGATTTTAATTATTTAATCTCAAAGCTTTTCGAATTTTCTATTTATTAGTTTTCTAAATATTTCTTTCTCTTTGTCATCAGAACCATCTCCGAGTTAAACGCTAAGACGGACCAGATCTCTGAGGGTATCGCGGCACTGGCCCAGATCTATATCGACAACTACCCCTTCAGTTACCGCAGTCGCCAACACGTCAACCTCGGCATCCTCACCAACAGACAATCCAAAAAGTCGCCCATAACACCTACTTAAGCTTATTCATAAATAAGTGAAGGTTGAAACCCAACCCCTTATACGTAGCCATTACAAAGTGCCATCATAGATCTGTGTGTATTTTTGATCATCAGTAAGAGGGAAGGTTAGCTATGACAAAGAAGCAGCTAAGCTCATTTAAGGCACTACAAATGCTTCCCTTCCTATACCTTCTTCGTTTTGGTGCATCTACTCACACAATGGCAAAAGCTTTTTAAATTGAGCCCGTGACTCCTCCCCCCCTCCAAAAAAAAAAAAAAATGTACACTGCAATACATATACAGTATAAACAGGAAAGAGAGAAAATCCATTAATCAAGTTTGGAAACCCGAATATCTCGAAGAAAGGGCAAGGGTGGAGGAAGCCTGTAATCTGTTCCATTCTGCAATAGCAATTTTCAACCCATTGTGTACAAATTGCATACATGTATTCAGCTTAGTAATGATCTCTCACAATAACTGAGTTAACTCTGAATTGAGTAACCCGTTCAGTTTGATGCTGTCTTGTTTGTGTATTTTTTCTTCCTGGCTAACATTAGAGATTACTCAGCTTAGGAAAGACCTATCATTGTCAAGGAGTTAGCTATAGCTTTCAACTGTAATACAATTTATTACACTCTTTAATTTTGTGTTATCAATGAGTAGGCCTACAGACGTTATTGTTACCTTCTTAGCAGAAAGCTTCTTGGAGACTTTCCTGGCACATGGCAGCAGGTTTCTTGGATGCTTTCTTGGCATTTGGCACCAGGCTTCTTAGGGAGTTTCTTGGCAGTCTTCTTAATATCAAACTTATACAGTAGTTGTATTCTTAGACTTGTGGGATTGGTGTTATCCAACCCATATTGAACGAAGATATTGAAAATTAGCCTTAATTAATGCAAGATAACTTGAAATTTCCCAAGTTTAAAAGATACAAATGTACTGCGTCTTATTTGGTTCATTAAGGAATAAGATTTCACGGTGGGAAGGTATAAGAATACGGATATTAGTGCTCCTTTCTTTAGAGCGAACAAGAATTATTGTCTGACAAGTTGTTACGAAGTGCTTAGTAGCGGCAGCAACTATTGCAGCAAACACTATGGCATTAATCTTATATACATAAATAATAAGCAGCTACAACTTACAACATGTAGGCCTATTATCTTATAAGGATAAAACATAGAAAAGTTATTAATTAAAGCCAATATATCAAATTCTCGCATGAATCCTGAATCAGTACAAATATGGTCTTTCTTGTACCCTGGAAATAACAATGTCCAAGTATACTCCAAAACATCAAAGCTATATTGATACTCCTCCAAATGTAATAATGTAATGGAATTTAGATATATGTATAGTGGCATGGTAGGCTATACATAGTTCTATGTAGAATTTGAGGCATTATTAAATATTAATGTATAATTATATAAATCGAAAGAATAGCTAACCACACTTATATTAGCAACAATTATTCATTATAATTATATAGTTAATGAGCAATCTAAAATAGCATATAACAATTTAATTATATGTTGCTTCTATTTAACTACCGTATCTGTAAAAATAGTATTTACCACTACACGCCTTTTTACCCCCGTCGCTAAAGGCGACCAGAATTGAGGCGAACAATACAGCCAGATCCCGTGTTTTCAGAGTTGTAAAGTAGGTGCAAGTGACCAAGAGTCGACATCGGTCTTCTCGTTCGTCAAGTATCCATTTCCATACTAATTACATCTCTAAATATGTTAGTGTTGTCTATAACCATGCGTTGTGCTGCACATATTATAATGTGTACCAGTGTACCTGTATCTAATACCCATATAGTTTGGTAATCAAATAAATGTCCATATAAAGCAGATACAGATTTTCAACATTCTCAAAAGTCTGAATACAATGACTTACATTAATAGTATGGAACTGCATTCAATGGTTGGCATAGAAATGTCAACATACCGCATATTCTTTCTGTTTGGAAGGCTACCCAGTGATAGATAAAACCAGTGTCGACATTTAAAGGGCCCGAAGGCGGGAAATCAGCGCCAATCTGCTGAAGCGACTACTAGAGTCATTTTTTTTGGTAGGGTCTATTTACCAGTGAGCCAGATTTGACTGGTGGACCAGATTTGATCAGTGGACCAGATTTGATAGGTGGACCAGATTTGATCGGTGGGACCAGATTTGACCGGTGGGCCAGATTTGACCACTTTCAGATATGCCTATAGTAGATTAGATTATGACAGGTGGTTCAGATTTGTTCAGTGGACTAGATTTGATAGATAGACAAGATTAGATTTCCAGACCAAATTAGACCGCTGGACCAAACACAACTTCTGCTGTATGTCCCTGATACACTACACACTCGCCATTAACCTGCCAGAAACACCAACTTTCTCTTATTGTATACATTTTACAGTATTCTGGCTAACAATAGATTATTTTATCAACCTTAGCTTAGCAATGACCTCTAGAAATAAAAGGGGTAGGCCTAATAACAATCACAATTAGCTGTTTTACTCCTACAGAACTTTCTTAAACTGCAAACAACTAAATACAGCTATTTTTTTTTTAAATGCCACCCATACTGAAAGGGTTGATTACTGAATCTCTATCTCGACAAACATTCAAAAAGGTAATCTGATCTAACTTTCATCTTAGAAATGTCAATCTAGTGTGCAAACCCGGGGAGAGGAAGGAGGGTTTGGAGCAGGCTGGGTGGCTAGGCAACAGAGGTCTTCATTGCACGCATTGCCTGCTATTAACCTAATTGCAATGACTTGTCTATTTTGACTGCTATGTCGTCATCCCAACCGCGGTTAAATAAGAAAACGTCTAGAGTCTACTCCTTAACTTGCTCTAGCTCTAGGAGACGTTGTACATTAACCAAAACTACCACCGACGGTGAAAAACGCATAGAAGAGAAGAAAATGGGATTTACCTGAGATATGCCTACAGCTGATAGCCCAGCCTGTCTCCTGTCCATGTTTACATCTGGGCGAACCTGAGCGCATGCGCCGTTGGCCAACCATCATAATTCCACGTAGAGTAGACAGAGGCATAGAAACTGAAACTGAACTGAACTGGAGCGAGGATGGGCAGGGGTCCGGCTTGTGGGAGGGTACTAGCGTTGGATTTTCCAAGACTACTACCAAATAGTAGGTTTTCCTATTTGGTAGGTTGGGAGGTAGGCTACGTCAAACCACCCAATTTGTTAGTAGTCTTGGCAAATCCAACGTCAAGGCTGCGTAACAAATTGGAGGACATCCAAGCCCAATTACCAAATACGGATGCAAAGCAAAAATATGAATGACAAAGAACACAAAATAAACAAGAGAGTTTAATAAAAAGTGAAAAACTGAGGAGTAGCTAAAAAGAGCAGTTTTGTCAGTGTGACTTTGTCATTCATAGCATTGGAGGAAACTTGAAAAATCTACAACAGTAGGCTACCGTACAAAAATCCATTTCTTCTGAAGCGCAGATATTAACAGCATACCAGCGGTGGCGGTAAGGTGCTTCCATAGGTAGGAGACGAAGGGTGTGACTGTTCCTCTCTCTCATTTCCAATATGAATTATGTATACATTTTTAGTATGCTGTGGATATAATGCTACTTTAGCTTTGGAGAGACTGGTCACTTTGTGTATTATCGTAAATATTAATCTACTGTAGGCCTATTGCTATTAATACCCTATTTATAAATATAATGTTTCAAAAATCATATATTTTGTTTTTAAATCTGACTCTCCCTATAGTTAGATGAGTTTATTCTGCTTAGAAAGGCCCTCGCAGTCAAAAGGTTAACCTTATCTAATTCAACGGGTGGTCTTTCTGGAATACCCACTTCATCCTTTTAGGTTGGCAACTTTAATATATTTCATCCCATTACTTTAGTGATTAGAATATGTTTCACCCAATTCCGGTGCCAATTTGCAAATTAATGGAAATCGGTCTTTGGTCATGGCATTTTTCTAGTGAAGTGTATAGCTTGAAAGTGGCTCTAAAGGGAGTTATATTTTTAGTTTAGGGGAAAACTAAATCTAACTTGCTTGAAAATGGCAAAAAGATTTTTTTGTTTTTTTAAATATTAGTTTAACCAGACCACTGAGCTCTACAAAAGAACTCTCATAGGGCTGGCCCGAAGGATTCGATCAAGATATATAACTGAACGAGTCAAGATAGATCGGGAAGGGCAGTAGGGGAACAATTCGAGGAAGGTGAAGACACGCAGACATTTCTCGCCATTTCACCAGTTCAGCCGGACCACATGAGCTCCACATCAGAGCTCTTATAGGGCAGGGCCGAAGGATGAGGCAAGAACTGCTACACCGCAACACCAACCAAGAAGTGATCAGGGCGAAGAATGAAAGATCAGGTCGAAGGTAGAAAAAATCACACTGAGAAGCAAAGCCAGTCCGGCCACATCAGCAACCGAAGAGACAAATCAGGTCAGGAGTCTGCTACCTAGCCAGGCCAGGGAGACATGAGATATAGGCTGCCCGAGGACAGCCAAATGGGACAGAATAAGAATAGAAGGGGAAAAACATAGAATGAGGAATGAAAAACTACTCAAAATTAGTCAAGCTGAGGACGAAAGCTCGAGGGGAGATAGGAAGGGTAAGTACCACAACCATCCCCCATCAAGCTCCAGTCGCCGGCCCCGAAGCCCCCCAACCGCGTCAAGGAGAGTAGTATCAGAGGAAAAAAAAAAAAAAAAAAAAAAAATCTAAAAATTATTAAACCCCCAAAGGTCGGAATGTCCTCTATAAATTATCAACTTTGGCAATGTCTTTATTAACCCATTTTAGAATGACAAATTCTTTCATTGAATTCTAGTAAACATCAGATGATTTTATCCAGCTTAGGAAGTCTCAGCCAATGAGTTTACAACTACCTCAAGCAACTCATAGTAATTCAAAGAGGATTTACACCAGAACATTTTCCCACAAATTTTATCCAAAACTCTGATCTGGTAACTTCTCAAATATAGTTTTCGAAGAATGTTTTTACCTATAGTAATCTGTTAGAAGCCTAGTTACTGATAAAACTTGCAAAATAGCAATTTCTCATCAATTCTCCTGACATATAATGTTTTTGTCTCTGCTGGAAAGCTCCTAAGAGGGCATCACACGCGAGCTTTATCGACATTGAAGGTCAACATATCTGGGATTTTTCGCAGAGAATTAAAATACTAGAGGGTATATTGATTTATGAAACAATTTTAATAGTTATCCTCATAAGCTGCCAGACCAGCATTGAGGAAAATATTACTAGTGTGATATCCGCTTTACTGTACCAAAGTTCATTACTGATCTAGATTGACAGTCATTGCAGTCAAGCAACCCGAGTGTCATATTCTTTAACATACGGGACGTGTGTTGCCTTCCCCACATCAAACGAATAATGTATCAACTAATGCTGCATAGAGTGCATTGATTAACATTCCATTTCTAAAGGTAACACAAATGTCTAATTATTTCATCCATAAGAGGCTGGACACTGGCAGATTATAAGCTTCAATGTATGATAAAGAAAAGGTGGCTAAGAAAAATTAGGACTAATCAAAACGAGGCAACTAAAAATGGTGGCGAAGAGAAAAGGAATGAATCACAGTAGCTAAAACATTAGATGTGATAATAGTGTTAAAATGTATCAATAAAAACATCACATTTTGTGAAGGAGGTGGATTATAGTTAAAAAAATTACGCAAAGGCGAAGTCAGGAGTGTCTTAAAAAATGTCCAGTGAGGAAGGGCTACGAAAAAACCTCGGTTGTTCATGGCTGTATGTAGGACACTCACAGAGGATGTGTCGAACAGCGAGTCTGGTATCGATTACAATAAAGAGGCCGACCACAGAAGGAAAGACATCCAATACTCATGTATAAGCCTCGTGTGGTAAATGTGAAGAAGAGTCACCGGGACTTGATCTGCACATATGGTGCAGGCAGATGCTGGCCAGAAGTGAACATCGTCTTTCAATTCATATTTGTTTTCACCAACCCACCAATTAATTTACAAATAAACCTAACTAATGATATAAATGAAAGTAATGAATACATGTGGTACTACAAGGACTCGAACCTAGGATACTTGCACCGAAATTCTGCACACTAAGAATTACGCCGGAGATGGATGGAGGTAGGAAGGCCTCTCCATTCCTCTCGCCAAGCTGCAAAGATACAACTCCGGAGAACAGAGAGTATGTCGTATGGCCGATGCAAGACAGCAGAAGTGCCAGGACTGGCCTGTTTAGTAAAAAATAGGTTTTCTTATTACCCTGAAGACCCAAATGGGCAGGGATCCAGCCGTATGTGATAAGGCAACCCGCTTCACATAAGTCATGGAGCATGCGAAGAATACTACAAATCATTGGCTCATCATCACCAATTTTGCATGGTGACTCTCCATTGTCGGGGATTAAAGGTACAGTACTAATCTTTTCACCATCCTGCATTCATAGGGAAACACAGGACATTTCTTTACCACAATGGGCGATTTCACACACAGAAAATGTCCGCAATATTGTGTCGGAATTGTTTGACTGATAGCTAGATATGGGCCTTAGCAGACACTCCCAACAACCTTACTAGGGCCTATCAATGTCATTTAAAATATGTATTGTTACTACCTGTTGATCTTGGATGATATCATTGAGCAAGTGTAAGATTTAGAATGAGATCAACAAGTATCTGGCACATTACTTGAACACAGCATCCGCCTTTGTGAGCTCGCCCATTAATCCTTTCACGCACAGATGTGAATTGCTCCCTTTCTGGGCTGAGCTTGCCATTAACCCTTTCACGCGCAGGATGTGAATTGCTCCCTTTCTGGGCTACTTAAGTCTTTGTGACCATTAGGGGTGTTTAGAAACCTTTAGTTCGACAAATTTCAACCTATGCAGTTGTCTTTGAGTGAGCTGTGGGCAGAAAACTAATTTTGGAGAGGTAATTATGATATCGAGATCATTCTATTTCTGCATGCTAAACGGCAACCCCTGCGTCTACACGTTCATAAAAGGGTTAACAGCACTGCTCCTAAATACGCACAGATATCAGGTAACACATCACCACAGGTATTTTCAAGTCTGGAGGTGCCACATACAGTAGTTGTGCTATTGTTGCTTTAGGCATAAACTAACCTCTTCAGTATGGTGATAAAGTCTGTTAACATTGGGCAATTTTATTCCGTTGTAAAATAATCTCTCATATACAAGATATTATTGAAAGTCCTTTATTTTATTTATCAACACACTAGTCCTTTCTAAGTTGTATGTATGTATATACCCAAGCCACATACCCCATTGCTGGGGGTGGCCAACACGAGACAGAGCCCGAACAGAAACAATATTCAAAGTTCCTCTTCTCAGGGTCCGGGACCACTTTCGAGTTCCATCGCCCCTTTTTCCGTCTCGTTGAGTTGGAAAATTATACAAGGCGAGGAGGATTACTAGCCCCCTGCCCCCAGAAGGAAAGGTAGGACGGTATAAGACAGAAACGGCGAAGGTTGGGTAGAGGATGCCAAACCTCACTCTGGATAGGACCAGCCTTCAATGTACAAAACCATCGGCTCGCAGTTTGAATAAAATATATGTCACCTGGTTGAAGGGGTTTATGAAACCTAATGAAATATTATTGGTCTAGGCCAAACTATTGGTAAAAATATATCTATATATAAAGGATGCTAGGAAATATAAGGCTGACAGAAAAAGTCTTCTACAGGTACATTTGTATTGACATAATTTGGAGTACAACAAACTTATCAATTTCAAGCTTAGCATGAACAAAATTAAAACATATTTATACATAAAATTTTGCATTAGAGGAACTATTATATTAATATAGAGCAATGTACAGTGGGTTAAAAGTCAAGGAACACCCCTAGAAACTCAAATGATCTCTAGGTAATAGTTTAGTTATACATTTATGGATCTGGACAAACCTAACTATTGAAAGCCAGGTTCAGGGGTTTTACTTTTTTTTTTTCAATACTTTTCTGTGTTTTATTATTTCAATCTTAGTCTAGGCATAGTTTTTTTTTTTTTTTTTTTCTGGGTCTTTTATCGAGTCGGTTTCTGCTAAAACTTGAGATATACATGGAGTTGTGAAGGTGCTACAAGACTATCAAACTCATCTGTACACTTAATCCTCCTCCTCTACTGATGGTGATAAACTAGGACACAAAACCGAATCAACGCAAATCCTTAACCCTTTAAGACGAGTGAAATCTTACTCCACTTTATCTATATTTAGACTATTTTACTAAGCTTAGGAAGGATCTGTGGTAGTTAATGGGCTAATTGAGATAGTTTGTAGCCTTATTTACTAGAAGTCCTTCCTAAGATGCAGGAAATAGATTAATAGTGACCAGAATACAATGAAGAAAAACCTCACTCTTACTAAAAGGGTCAAGATAAACAATTGAGGGAGCCTATATTGACCAGATTATGCCACAATTGAATATTTGTTCTTCATTTTTAGTAGTTCTGTAGATGAAACATTATTTTTGTTAAGTGTTGATCTATTATACATGATCTTTTACTACTGTACGAGTGGTTAAATTCTCCATTATTATAGATGTGCAGATGAATTGATTATGCCTTTCTATTTAAGTCCTAGATGGGTGTTCATTGTTTTCTGTTGTGTTGTCCCTATTCGGGCTGTCTTTATACTCTGATCTGCTTTGTAGAGTAATTATTTGTATCATTACACTAGAGTGGAATAAAATTAGTTAAAGTTGTGAAAGTGGAACATAGCTTTTGATCATACTGAACATACTACACTTCTCTACAGAAACTGTGCGGCTTGATCTTCACACTCTAAGTGTCCCTTTTGCAAATGCTCACATTTTCATGAATTGATTGAGGTAAAATCAAGACTCCCATATAACTTGGAAAAAAACAAAAAATGCAAACAGACATATAAAATATTGATTAATAATCTCTTGGTGCTTGTATGTAATGCTGTAAGAATTAGGATAATTTGCAGTACAATAGATTTAGATTACTTTATTAATCTTTTAAGTGAAGAAAAAAGGAAAGACAGTTTATTATGCACCAACATAATCTGGGATTAAATTGTCTAGTAAAAAAGTTAAACTAATAAAATGCTTCTAATTAATACGTAATAACAGAGATTGCAGATTCTCTGGAGTAAAATACTGTATGCACGAATCGATATGCAATACAAAAAAGGCCGGGGATTGCTTATGAAAAGTAGTCATGAGCATAAAATAAGGTTACACCAATTTGAACCTTTAAAGCCAAGTTATGAAGCATCTAAGGTATAATAAAACATTGTATTGTCTTGCTTACATTCGATACCGTTCCAAAAGGGTGTATCACCGTTTATGCTCTTGCCCATACTTCACATATAAGGACATCATTAACCCTCCAAGTACCAGCGACGAATGATATATTTTGTTCTACCTAAATTTAGACGATAGTATGCAACTTAGGAAGGATCTGTGGTAGTTAAAAGGGTTGGTTGAGATAGTTAGAAACCTTAATATTGCTAGAGGTCATTCCTAAGCTGAATAAAATAGTCTAATAGTTGACAGAATATGATATACAGTACACAGGACGTCCCTGATACTGAATGGGTTAACAAAAAATAATGTGTCTACTTATATATTTCATTATTGATATTTGTAAGTTAGTGCAGCTTACAGAGAGAGAGAGAGAGAGAGAGAGAGAGAGAGAGAGAGAGAGAGAGAGAGAGAGAGAGAGAGAGAGAGAGAGAGAGAGAGAGAGAGAGAGAGAGAGAGAGAGAGAGAGAGAGAGAGAGAGAGAGGGGGGGGGGGGGGGGGGGTAGGTAACAAACTGAACTTATCTTCATTACACATACTAAATTAAATATATTCTCTGCATCAGCTGATTTACCTGAATTACAAGTTTACACCCTGCATTTATAATAAAGCAAAATGTTCCATTCTTATTTTAAGAAGTTGTTGTTGTTGTTGTTGTTCCCCAGGCTGTCTGACCGAAAAGCCCCAAGGTCTCGAGCAAGACCAAGGCCATAACCGAGCGCCCCACAGAACCCTCCCTGCTTACCACTAAGAAAGCCCAGGTGACTGAAGCCGCTCCCAGGCGAGGAGCTGGGGAGGGTGCGGAAATGCCCGGGACACCAAAGCCCCAGTGCCCCTCAACAATTATGAAGGGATCGTCGAGGGGCAAAGGAAAGATGTGTTATCTGACCCAGCATATTCAATAGAGCATTAAAATGGAGATAAATTTGTTTCCCCTTAAGCTTTAATGAACAGAAAATGCACTATAGACAGTAAATGAATCGTGATGAATCTTTGCCTTGATTTTTTTTTTTTTTTAATCAAACTGAAATCATAATTATTATGAATAGAAAAGAAAGAAAGAAAGCTTGTTTTTCACTGCTTGAATGAGACCCAATATCTATTATCAACAGATTATTGGGTACTCCATCAAGCTTTGTGTCTTTCCAGATCACAAACAATCTTCAATATTAAATAGGCCAATAAAAAACTCTCCGATACCGAAGCAAGAGACCAGTTAATATGCATTAAATGCGAAATATATTATCTTGTTAAAAATAATGAGTAGTGGGCAAACACAAACTATCCCCCTCTCCACATAATTTCACAACAGGGACTTGATCCTAGGGCTTCCCCAACTAACGAACTGAAAAATCTTTCACTGCCGCATCTCTGAACAATTAAAATTAAAGTAGCCAAAGTTGGGTATTGGTGTTCAAATGTTTTAAACCTCTTTGAGTAACTTGGGCGCTATTTTATATTGGTTATCATTAGATGATTTTAGGCAGCTTAGGAAGGCCCTCTAGTAATTAAAGGGGTAATATTTATCTCAATTAACCCTGATACCCTAAATTCCTTCTTAAATTGAATAAAAACACCTAATGATCGCCAGAATGAAATGAAGAACTGTGTCCTACATTACTGAGACATGACCTATCATATTGTTCTGGCATCAATTTCCAAGCTATATACATTACTGTAATAGTCCTATGGGATTGTAGTTTTCATTTTATACAAGTATCTAAATGGTAAACCCCTCCCCCCAGATTTTACGAGTTACTCCTTATTCCCAATTCGTCCCTATCTAACAGCAGCACCGTGCCTTAAAAAACATAAAGAAACTTCAGGGTAAGTGAGTTATTCCTAATGTGAAGAATGTTGGCATAAAGTTATTTTACTTTACGGTACTCCAGTAGTAGGGGAGGTGTGGCGGAGTGGTCTTGCTACTGGACTGGTAATCCAATGGACCCGGGTTCGAATCCCAATATGTCAATGGGAAGATATTATTGGGATGGAATTTGTGCTGTACCTAGTATCAGTGCATTACCACAGCACACCGAAATGCCAAAAAAAATACCCTCATTGTTCCCTGATTAAATAGCATTGTATGAATATTCCCATATTCAAAAATATGCTACAGGGGGGCAATGCCTAGTGAGTTCATTGCTCAATAGGTGGCGTTCTGAGAGTGAGGGTCCAAGTGTGGGGGATGAGACTGTGAAGCGCAGAGGCGAGGCAGCTTCAGAGATGGAGTTGCTTCGAGCCGTGAAGCTTCGCATGTCTCACTCCCTAGACTGGAGCAAGACCTCACGGGCCTCACCGTGTTCAGCGGTAGAGTGTAAAGGCTATCAACCTATGCCCGAGAGGGAGTAGTTGGGGGGGGAAAAAAAAAAAAAAAAACTATTCCGATCAAGTATAGTCACACACACAATTTCAAGTTTACATTACTCACTAAATGTTCAACTAAATTACTCCCTAACAATCATGAACTGAGTTTTTATATTCAACCTTAGTTCAGAGTGTACAGGAATAAATTATGTTTTAACCATTTAAGAACAATTCATTTTCACTTTATTATGACTATCATTAAGCAATTTTATACAAATTAGGAAAGATCTCTGGATTCAAAGGATTGAGATAGTTTGTACTCCTTATAATCCAGGTCATATCTAAACTTCTTAAAATTTTCTGAAGTGTCAACCAGAACAAAATATAAACGACACCACCATACTGAAGGCGTCAAGCATGAAGGGAGAAAACACAAAATTAGAAATTGTAGAGGGGCAACACTACTTGTGTGAGTGGCTGTACATACAATGAACATTAGTCTATTTATCAAGACTAGTATAGAAACTCCAAACCAAACCCCAAACCTCTTGTAACTCAAGTGGATTTGAACAATCGGGAGTTCGAGACCATATTTCTAAGATTTGGCATACATACAAGTTTAAAGACCGTTTTGTCCACAGAAAATGTGGTTACAGTTTCAAGTCCTAAATGGCGGCTTTTCAGGCGGCCCTGTCAAGTTCTTTACTTTGAGATCGGACCGGAGTACCCGAGCCCACGTCATTCTAGCTCCACCCACGTTCACAGTCCGGCATTTCTTCACCCAGTTCTGATCATCCATTCTCTTCACATGTCCAAACCAACCAAGTCAGCTCGTGCGTATCACTTCACTGACGCCTTTTAAATTCCTCGCTCGATACCGTCCCTGAGATTAACCCCACTCATCCATCTCCCCTTTCTCTTCTCATTCCGTTCCATTCTATTGATACCCTCCGCTTTAACCGGCTACGTCTCGAGGCATAGGTCAACGCGCTCCTAACACACGAGGTATACACCTTCCCTTTAAGGTGGGAGCCCTCTCATGGTCAGGAGTGGCAATAGCTCTCTAAACTTTCCCCCAGCCACTTCTGACTCTAGCAAGTGTCATCGTGTAAATAGGTGTGAAAATTTACAGCCTGTTTGTTCTAGCCTTCCCCGAATCATAAGAGGCTAGGATGAGCTGATATTTCTACCATTTGGAAAGTGTCATCCAGTAAATAGGTGTGAAAATGTACAGACCACTTGCTCCAGTCCTCCCTGATTTATAAGAGGCTAGACTCATTAAAACAAATAGGCTATAGTAATGGGTGTACTCCAGTATAGTGGGAATAGACTCGGCTAATATAACTTTACTAGCAAGACACTCACAATTGTATTCTCTAACAATGCTTTCCCTTCGCAGTGCCGGATACTGAACAAATACTGTAGGAATGAGTGTTGTTTACAGAAGAGACTGATTAGCATTCACATTTCTAAAGGTAAAGTACTTTTTCAAGTAATTTTGCACATTAATGTAGCTGTCAAGGGAAAGAATAGTTTAAGATACAACCGTCAGACTAATTGATAGTAAGGTCTGTGAATCACCACTTTCATTAGTGGTAACTACTTTCATAGCTAACATCAAGCCTAAACATTTCATAAATAAAACAATTAAAATTCAAATGGTGGGTATGTTAGTTAATATAATATAGGCATTCAAACTGGCAACATAATAAACATGACGCTAGATTTAGTGAATGTCTTCACTACGTAACAGAATGTTAGATGTCGACATTAGAAGAAACTTTGGCCCATATTCCTACACAAACCCTATCGTTGTTGGTGGTAATTACAATAGAGTTGTCGTATTCCTAGCCAGTCATTATGATATGCTAGTTGTTGTATTTGCAATAAAAAGTACTGGAACTTTATTACAGTACTCCTATTGCAATTATACAAACCAGTGTATCATACAGATTGACTAAGAATACGGCAATACTATAGTCTTACCAACAACAACAATGAGTAGTGTCTAGTAATACGGGCCTAAGAGCAGTGGGCGATGCTACTGTGTGTTATAATTATGGCAAACTCAAATTACTATCCAATACACTGTAAAAAATACAAACAAATGATTAAGATAGCTGACAGTAACTCCAATATTTTTCACAAAAGGATAAACACAATACCGTAAGTCATCTTGCTTTGTCTCAAGCAAAAGAAGGAAATATATATAAAGGCGGCAGTCACATGGGCAGTTTTTACGGCGCTTTCTCTAGCCTGTAACGGATTCTGGATAACATTTTTCATCTCATTTCGGCAAAATTTATATTGAATTACTTGATTTATGTATGACCATTATCAAATCCAGGTACGAACATAAGCGAACTTAAATCTGCAAAAGAGCTACTAACTTAAAACTAGAGAGCGTGACTTGTTTTTATCCAAGAATCAGAAGCCATAATCCAATATTGGCTAGAAAACTCCCCGTGTGATGCCGCCTAAAGAGGGAAGAATGGTGCGGTGGGATTGTGGAGCTCAGCAGAACTTCCAGCGGTTACCACAGGCGTTACACAACACGAACGTGGTCATCGGTTCATCAGAGCTCCTCGTCTGCATCTGTGGGGGATGGAGGACAAAATAAAATGCAAAGGTCAATCGTGGAATACTAGTCAAGACAAGCATCACAATGAATAATATAGGAGCAACTGTAATAACTTTGGCAGGTGGGGACACCCAACATCCACATTCTGTGACTAATGTTTTGGTCAAAAACGTATCTTTGCTGAAAAGTGTATCTGGTCTGTTGATCAGTTACCGGTACCTTACACTTTTCAGCATCACATCAAGGTGATTGACAATATCAGCCTGGGTCGTCTGTAAGGATATACGGCCCTCTAACTGGGAGCAGTGTAATGCTCCCTTGATTTGATTTTTTTATCCCCAATTGGTTGCGGCCGGGTGTCGGGTGTTGAAGTTGATCCAATAGATCCTAGTCTTGGACCATGCTCTGATTACTTTTCATATCAGCATACCCAAAGTCTCCTCCTATAGAAAGGAAATTAGGATCAGAAACTACAAAAATAACTGCCCTGTTCTTTCATCTGATGAACTAATCGAGACACATAACAGAGTACTAAAATCTGTTTTCGATCATCATTGCCCTGAGATTATGAAGGACAATTACAGTGCATGATGATTCACCTTGGTATGGCCCACCAGTCAACTCACACCATAGGCAACGCAGGAGAGCAGAACGAAAATGGCGCTCGCAACGAACAGAGGAAACTCGACTGGAATATAATTATATCTGCAAGAAAAGATGTAGTCTGTGTGGTGAAAGCCCAACAATTTAAGCACAGTACAGTATTATCAAAACAGAGTTGATTCCTGTAGCAATGATAAAAAAAAGCTTGCTGAAGTTGTAAATGGTTTGTTGGGTCGGAAGAACATGGCTCCCTGTCCTGCTTCCATACCAAGTGTTCGACTGGCCTCTGATTTTGCTTAATTATTCATGACTAAGATAACACACATTAGAAATTAGCTAGATAATGCATCGATCAATGACGAGTTCTCAGTGAATTTCCAACCCCTACACAGAGATGAATAGTGGTAGGGAGATTATTCCATTCCTCATTCCATGCAGTACGGACCCTGGACCCGAGCACCGGAGAGACATCAGGTAGACGAAGCAATGTGTTCTCAGGTGTAGGGTAGAAACGTTAGTATCCAATCACTTTACAGTAATAAGTTTTTAGTGTAAAAAAACTGCTACTAACAAAACTATAAAAGATACAGTGTTAACCTTATATACAGGTTATAGAGCTATGAAAGCTAATTATTGTGTGAAAAAAAGAAATTAAATGGATAAATAGTTTAGCTTCTACCGTACACCAAATGTAAACAACTGTAATTTTTTCTCACGATTCTTACGGCAACCCGTAAGGAAATTACTTTTTTGTCAGCTTAAAAATGATCGCTCTTTATTTGTTCTTTTCAAAATTTATGATAATATATTGTAGTGAAATGTTGGAATGACACATAGCAAATGCATATAGTTGATTATATTGCAAATGAGTTTGACAAAGAGAGGTGATTGGATACTAAACCCAAAATCCTTGATGCGTTCGTATCCGATCACAAAATATTTTCCTTTCAAAATGCTTCACTTTATGCTACATATTATTATTTTGAATTTTACACGTATTACAGGATTAATAATTTCCCTAGCACCTATATTTTGTTATATAATGTGGTGTGTTAGTATCCGATCACTGATCCACCACTGTGGTGGATCAGTCGACCATAGTGGTCAATCGGTTGACCACAGTGGTGGATCAGTTGACCACAGTGGTCAACCAGTCGACCACAGTGGTGGATCAGTGATCGGATACTAACACACCACATTATATAACGAATTATAGGTGCTAGGGAAATTATTAAAACCTGTAAGACATGTAAAAAAAAAAAAAATATATATAGCATGAAGTGAAGCATTTTGAAAGGAAAATATTTTGTGACCGGATACTAACGCATCAAGGTATTTGGGTTTAGTATCCAATCACCTCTCCTTGTCAATATATTATAATTGCTTTAAAAAGAACAAATAAAGAGATATTTTTTAAGCTGACAAAAAAGTAATATCTTTACGGGTTGCCGTAAGAAACGGGAGAAAAATTAGTTTTTGATCTATTGTGCCTGAAAGGGTTTATTAGAATAAAGTATGCTAGCCTTTAAAATCATTATTTTTATGTAAAGGGGTACTAATACGGATATTTGTCTATATTTCATCATCATTACAAGTTAACCCGTGAAGCCCCGGCTAGTTTTGTAATGTTTGTTCACCAGAACCCGGCCGGTTTTCAAAAAATTGTTTTATTCCAGAAACAATAGCGAATGGGTTAGGAATGAAGGGAAGAAAAACCACGAAAAACCGCTCAAAAAATGGTCCTACAGAGCCCCGAAAGCGTATTTTACAAGAGTAAAAAATTGAAGGCAATTACCCCAAAAAACCAGGTTATTGCGCGCTCACGCACGTGGACTTTGAGAGTTTTCAACCATCGGCACGGTTGCGTGGGATACGTACACAGTTCCCATACAAATCTGAGCCCTCTTGAGTGGCTACACCTGAGGTTACGGTCGGCGCAATTAGGGTGACGCGTCAGACGCGTCGCTGGGGCTGTGCGTTACATACATCGCCGACGCGTCAGACGCGTCGCTGGGGCTGTACGGGTTAATAACTCGATAATTTCACCTTTATTCATCTTGTTTTGTTTTTCCAATTTTTTTAAATTTGCTTAATTTTGTCATTAAGGGCAAAATAATGGTTATATTTTGAAATAACTTGGACTAAATGTAGGTTTTATGTAGCAAAATAATATACTAAAGGGAATAGCTATAATATATATATTTGGATTATTAACCCTTGTCTAGCGGGGGGTCTGTGGCCGTTTTGGGCCTTTTCAGGCCATTCTGACTGCTATATCAACCATCAGCATGAAAGGAACTGTATTGTGCCGAAAACTAGGCGGAAATCGCTACACAATGACACCACATACAGCTACGTAGCACTCATGGAGCCCTGACAGTGTTACCTCAAAGATGGAAGTTTAGCTGATTTTGCTACATTGTTCACTTTTCGCTAACTATTGGTCACACTGTCATCCACCCGTGCGGTGGGGGAACTGGAGTTAGTGTGGGCCGGGAGGCCACAGATGTCGGACGTATGGTTCATTACTGTTCCACCCATTTTCACTCGATCTTCACCCATTTTTCACCCGTTTTCTCCCAGTTTCTTTCACTCGACTTAAGTCGAGCGCTGCTAGTAAAGGGTTAATGGTATGTGATTGGAATTAGCTGTCAAGTGATTGGACTTAGCGGTATTACCATCAAGTCCAATCAGGTAATATAAAAATATATATATAAAAAAATATGTTTCACAGACACTTGACATTACTCTTAATATATACTTTTATTACTGGTGTAGGTGTTAAAGGATAAACAAAAGTATTTTTGTACTTCATTCTTGTTGGAATTGGCAGTCAAAATCAGTAAATGGCACTTTTTGATTGGATACTAACGATCCTACCCTACCTCTCAGGAGTACCTCGTCTCTCTAACTTAGCAAGAGAGTCAGGAAATGTAACATCGGACCTGAAAGTGTAGGGGAGCTCTAGGCACACTGAGGGACACCTAATTGAAAAAAACAGGGGTCCTAGTCTTTTCAACAAAATTCCAGAACATGAGAAACCTAATGAACATGCCAATAAAAGTCTCCAAGAGAGCCTTGGACAACTATTTCCAGTTTGTGCCTGATCAGCCATGCTTCATGGGGGAGAAAGCTGATCCCTTGAATAGTCCGGTTCATCAAGCACGGGCAGCAAACGGAACCCGAGGGGGAGGGGGAATAGCTCTCTCAGAGGCCACTGAAAGATGGCCGAAACAACAAAAGGTAAACCCAATGTAGAATACTACTGACCTGGTTATAAGTACAGTTGCGTTGACCACACTTGCCGCACTTGAGGAGATCAGTCTTTGTGCCCTGCGCTATGGCAAGCTGGTGATCATCTATGGCCTCCTTTGTGAACTTTTCTCGTAGCGCCTTCATCTCAGTGCTGGCCATTTCCTGCAACATAAAAAGCATTAACATTTACGCTGCGGGCTTATTTGCGCTATTTAGGGCATATTCAGGCACTCCTGAATGATTAATCAAGCATCTGCATTAAATGAACTGTATTCTGCCGAAAACTAGGCGAAAATAGCTTCAAAATGAGACCAGAACGAGCTTCGTAGGTGGCGAGGTTCACCCGCAGCGTTGCCATAGACATTCGGGAAAACTCGCTAATTATTAGCTCTCGCTCGCTCGGTAACACTATTGTGAGACACAGTCTCCCTCAGTGAGCGGCTGGCTGCTCTGAGGGTTGGAGGTGGGTCCCTCATGCTCCCGCCCACTGACACTCGATTTCTACGGCTTTTACAGGCTTTTAGAGCCTGTAAATTGCCTATGCGTTCCAGAACGTCACCCGCAGGGAAAGGGTTAAGGGGTATCACACGAGAGCTATAGTTGTCAATATTTCTGAGACTTTATTTTACTACTAGATTGAATTTAGATTAATTTAGCTGACAATTTTTGTTTAATAAAGTATAAGCTGCCAGACTAGTGTTGAATATAAAAATTGAAGGAAAAAAATATATTACTTACATCTGAGGTCATACTGGCCATCCTCTTGGGAGATATGACGCCCCTGAGCACGTTCTCCCGCAGCTGTAGGTTTTTAGAGTCCTTAAGGTTATAGACGCGGGACCTGAGGCGGTTCTTGTACGCAGCATCTGTGTTGCGGAACTCCTGGAAGATGGCGTCCTCGATCTTCTCCGCCAGGCTCTCAGGGGTGTCCACTACTCCGTCAGGCATTTCTGTTTGGATGAGTTAGATTAAAGGAAGACTGGATATATATATACATTTGTGAAATTATAATGTAAAACTTGCAAAATAAACAAACCAAAACTAGGACGATACAAGATAGCAAATGTTCTTACATTCCAGGTGTTAGTCATACCTCACTCATGTGAGGATAACATAACAGAATGACCTTTTTCCAAATTATTGTAGCTGTCGGGTCTACCTAAGGAGCTACTCTATGAGATGACCTGGAGTTAATTACCAACACTGCGGCTGAGATAATGTTTACGGGTTTACGTACCAACATTGTAAAATGCTAACTGAATAAATATTATTATTATTATTATTTATTGTTTAAGAGTAAAAAGAGTCCGAGATGGCGGGGGTTTACTGTACAAGCAAGCAAGAGTCAGCTGACTGACTGGCTATGTGTTTTTGTTCTTGTTGGTTATACGGACCATCTGCTAAGACAACAAAACTTTCTCTAGTGCAGTTTTAGGTTATTTTAAGCCATGAAATAATGCAATGGAGCTATCAAGCACAGTCGTGCGATGCGGGGATAACTTGGTATGGAGCTATCGAGCCCAGCCGTGCGATGAGGGTAAAGTCAGCTAAGAAAAAACATACTATAGTTACCTGACAACTTGAGTGCGTTGGTGATCATCTCACGACACTTGAGCCTGAGAGAATCTGTGGTGGGGGGTGCCATGGAGGGGAAGGAGGAGGGGCGAGCGGAGCTACTACTACTGCTGCTGCTACCGTTGTTGCTGCTCCCGCGGTCCTTTTTGTCGTCCTTGTCCTTCTTCTTGTCCTCCTTGCTCTCATCCTTATCATCTTTCTTGTCTGCAACAATACAGTACAAGTTGAAGAAATTGGTAAAGTAAATAGAACTACCTATTAAACATGAAACTTGATAATGATTCTGAATCCTAGACCAGTTCACTGCCCTGGTTGGACATTTCACCCCATTGATTGGACCATTTGCCTCACTAGTTCAACAAGCTATCTAAATATCATAGGTCTTTCTTAAACTACATAAAGATGGTAGGTTAAGTATAGTAAATCTTACCAGGAACAAACTTCTTCCAATTTTTAATGAGCTGCTTGGCAGTTGCAATCACTTCTTCATCAGAGGAGGCCTTGCGGAGTGCATTAACGGTCATCCCAATACGAGTCTTGGACAGGACCTGTACAGTAACACAAAATAGACATGTAAACAGTACTGCTTAGCTTAGAATATTGTATCATATAGTTAATACAATTATATAATATTATAGAAAATAATCATAATAAAGTTGAAATAGTGGTTTGTTTATGTTTCACTTGTTGATCTGTAGCTTTGTTAATTTGATGTATAAAAGGCAAAGAATGCCTGCAGCTGATTGTTCGACTTCAAAATACCCTATAAGGTACGATACCTTATTTCATAATAATTTAATGCTACGAAATCATGTCATTATTTACTGTACTGTATAAAGAAATCTCTTATTATTTTTAATCTCAGCAAAGTATATTAATTACAGGTAGCTATTTGTCTATCAATATTTTATAAAATGGTAGCTACTAAATAAACCATTCTTACTTGGAAATTTATTGGCAGCCCCTGCAATGTCTTCAAGATGTCCAAAGCTTGTGTTTGATCCTGAAATAATATAGAAAACAAATTAATAGAATACTGTATAGTATAACAGATGAAAATATTTAAAAGTAATATTACAATCTCTGGTTTCTTTCATATGTGACTCCAAGAAAAATGCAACCATGGTTTAAACCTTTCATGAAGCACAATCACTGCATACCATAAAAATAATCTACATTTATCACTGGTGTCAAACTGCAATATTAGTGAACACCGGAATAGGGATGATGATGCAGTTTTTACCACCATGAACACCCTGCTCAATACAAAGGAGTACAAAGGAAATCAAGCAACAACAGATCTAGTGACCCTTCTAGGTTGCTTGTCCTCCAAAACACTGAGGATCAAGTGTCCAAACAGTGGTTTAGAGTGGGTAAGGGAACATTGGAAAGGGAATTACTGCCCTGGAACTAATGTCCGTGGCAGGATTAGGAAGTTAGTAGGGGACAGATGGGTTAGTAACTGAGGGGGGGATAAAATAAAGTTATTCATTTACAAACGCAGTCAGTCGCGGGTTTGATGCGAGATATTTGTCTAGGCGGAGTTTAAATGAATCAACGGTGATGCAGTCTATAACGTTTCGGGGAAGCCCATTCCACAAGTTGACAACTCGATTGAAGAAGAAATTCTTAGATTCGTGTGAGTTAAAAGATTTACCAATAATTTTGCAACCGTTTCCCCGCGTGTAATTAGATTGGTCGATAGTGAAGTACTTACTACAGTTCATATTGTCGATGCCTTTGATGATTTTGAACACTTGAATTAAGTCACCTCTTAATCTGCGCTGGGTTAAAGGAAATAGATTTAATTCTCTAAGACGCTCTTCGTATGGTTTGTTCTTTAGGCTAGGTATCATTTTGGTAACTCTACGTTGAACTCGTTCTAGCTTGTTTATATCTTTTTGGTAATAAGGGCACCAGGATTGAACGCAGTATTCCAGAAGAGGGCGGACTAATGAATTGTAAAGGGTTAGGATAACTTCTTTGGATTTATGCTCAAATGACCTGCCTATAAAGCCAATTATTTTGTTTGCCTTCTTAACAACTTCTGAACATTGTTGACTCGGTTTTAGGTTACTCGATATTGTTACTCCCAGATCGGTTTCTCTGTTTACATTCTTAAGCTGAGTGCCATTCATCGAATAGTTTGCTTTCTCATTTAGGTATCCGATATGTAGTACTTTACATTTATCCGCATTGAAACTCATTTGCCAAATTTGGGCCCAACATGACAATTTATCTAGATTGTGTTGCATATCGTCAACTTGTTCTTTTGAGAGTACGCTATTTGCAATTTTTGTATCGTCAGCAAATTTTGAGATTGTACAGGTGAGACCCTCATCTATGTCGTTGATGTAAATTAGAAAGAGAATTGGTCCTAGTACCGATCCCTGGGGTACCCCGCTACTTACATTGGTCCATTTTGATGCCTTACCGTTTATGACTACTCTTTGCTTTCTGTCGCTGAGCCAATTTTCTATCCATTTCAACACACCGTCTTGTATTCCATGCGCTTTTAGTTTTAGCAGTAAACGTTTGTGGGGAACTTTGTCAAAGGCCTTTTGAAAATCAAGGTATATAATATCTACAGCTTTACTCTCATCGTAGAGGTTGAGGATATCGTGGAAGAAGTCTAAGAGGTTTGTTAAACAGGAACGTTTTTTACGAAAGCCGTGTTGAGTATCTTTAAGTATGTTATTTTCCTCTAAGTGATTTACGAGTCTGTCTCGTATGACCGTTTCTAGCATTTTACATACAACTGAGGTTAAGCTAATTGGACGATAGTTACTGGGTAGGGATTTGCTGCCTTTTTTGAATATCGGTGTTACGTTGGCTAGCTTCCACTGATCGGGCATAGTTCCAGACTGCAAGGATTTATTGAATAGTAATGTCAGTGGTTTAGAGAGCTCATCCTTAGCTTCCTTTAGAACTCTAGGCGAGATTGTATCAGGTCCAGGCGTTTTATTTACCTTGAGTTTATCTAAACAATTCAATACATCTCTCTCTGTAACGGTGATATTGCTTAGAACATCTGAATTATCAATCTGAATCGGCGATGGTGTAGGGATATCACTGAGGTCTTCTGTTGTAAAAACTGATGCAAAGAAGGTATTGAGGGCATTACTCATTTGTTCTTCGTCTTTGGTGTATTCTCCATTTTCATCGACTAACGGTCCAACAGTTGAAGTAACGACTTTTTTCTTTCTGATATAACTATAGAATTCTTTCGGGTTTGTTTTACTTTGATTCGCAATATGTAACTCTAAGGTCTTTTTACTTTGCTTAATTAACTTTTTGGCTTTGCGTCGTAGCTCTACAAATTTCAGCCGTTCTTCGTCATTTTGTGAGGATTTTAATCTATCATTAGCAAATTTTTTAGCAAGCAGGCAGTTTGAAATATCTTTATTCCACCATTTGGGCTTATTATTATGGCCTGGACGCCGAGTTTTCGATGGTATGCAGTCTTGCACTGCTTTTAGGTAAGTGGCTTCGAATAACTTCCAAGATGTATTTATGTCGTTATTGTGAATTAAAAAGCTCCAGTCAGTTTCTTTAAACATAGCTCTAAGTTTATGGAAGTTTGCTTTCTTGAAATTAGGGACTTTTTCGATGCTACTATTTGGTTCGTTACTAGTAAACTTTAAAGTGAAAGTTATCGTACGATGGTCGCTGTTACTGAATTCATCACCAACATTCAAATTCTCTATTAATTCTTCTTTTGTTGCAAGTACAATGTCAAGAACGTTATTACCACGGGTCGGCGTTCCAACAAATTGATAAAGCGAACTCTCTTGTAAGTTCGTATACAAGTCATGTCCGGAGTGTGAAGTAAGAGTATCGCCCCACTTGGTCACAGGTAAATTAAAGTCACCAAAAATTACGGTATCTTGTGAGTTACTTACATCTGCAATTTGTTCGTAAATTTCTCGGTCAGTTTGCACTGATTGAGCTGGAGGTCTGTATATTAATGCAAGTATTATTTTGGTACCTTTATTATTCTTTATTAGCACAAAAGATGCGTCGACGTTCACAATTTGAGGTTTTGACAAGAGGGTAGGGTTAAGACTTTCTTTGATATAAAGTAAAACGCCACCTCCATTTCGATTTATTCGGCTTTTCTCAAACATTACATAACCGGGAAGTGAATACTCTGCTAAAAAGTCTCTATCTTCTGTATTGAGCCAAGATTCTGTTATGCCAATCACATCATAATTTTCTGTAAACACTAGCTCCTCTAAATCTGAAAATTTATTGCGTATGCTACGAGCGTTTGCATAGAAAACCTTTAAATTTGTTATTTTAGAACTCACGGAACGCTCTTTAATAATATTTTTGGTTCTTGTCGGATCTACATTTATGTTCATGGCTGTCCTCGGTCCTCGTTGTCTTCGGTCCTTATCGCTGGTGGTCCTCGGTTGCCTCTGTTTTTTTCTTGGCGTTGGATGATTTATGTCACTGCTGCTTCTTCTCGGATGGCGTTTTTTGATCCATGGCTGCGGACTGCTTCGTGTAGGAGACGACCCATGCGTGCTGAACCCACAGGGTTTAGATGGGTGCTCTGATGATCAGGGACTTCAGTGAACAGTTGCCACAGAGGGACAGAGGGAGAAATGGACTGAGAATGATGCAGAGCCAAGGTAGACTAAAAAAAAAAAAAAAAATGTTTGTTTTTAAAAGAGACAATGAACGGAGGAAGGAAAAACACAGATAAAACAAAAAGGTCCATGTGCCTAAAGGCATCCTCCATTCATAAAATGTTTGTAACAACTGGATTTAAACATTTGTAGATTGTAAGTTTGTGGAAAGCAATTCGAGGGAAGTGAATTCCATAGAGTAGTAGTTCTAGGGATAAATTAATTTTGATAAGCAGAAGTTCTGCATTGTGGAGGAGAAAGTGTAAATTCATGGGCGCTCTCAGCTGCCCTAGTTCTACTGGAGAGGTAGACTAAGAATAAGGGGGTGGGGGTTGAATGAGGTGAGTGAAAGGTAGACTAAGAAAGAGCTGGGTGGGTGGGCAGACTGAGGTGGTGGAGAGGTAGGTAAAATTGCAGTTCATGGCCCACAGCTAAATGTCTAGTTGAGTCCCTGTAACAAGGGCACACCCAGCTGCCCTGTCAATCAAGGGAGTGCACAGCATTAAAAAGTGCATCATAAATGCTGGTACATACATAAACTAATTTAAAGATCAAGTGCCCCACATGAGTGTTGTTCCGGTCCCATGTCCTAATGGCGGCGCTCCAGGCAGCTATGTTCAGAGCTGCCTCACTTGTACATACACAAATTTAAAGATAGAGTGCTCCATACAAAGTGCGGTTCCAGTCTCATGTCCCAACGGCAGCGTTCCAGACAGTCCTGTTCAAAGCTGTCTCACTTGTCAGGTTCTTTGATTCAAGATCAGATCGCAAGGTCTGATCCCACGTCTTTCTTGGTCTGCCCTTGGTGCAGCTCCCTCCACGTTCATGGACTTGCATCTTTTCACCCAGCTTAGTTCATCCATCCTCTCCACATGTCCAAACCATTCAAGCCTACTAGTATGCATCTCATAACTGATACTCTTGATATCTAACCTTCTTCTCAGCTCTTCACTAGATATCATATCTTGCAGTATTGCACGATTATGACACATCCATCTCACTATTCTCATCTCGTTGCGTTCCATTCTGTTGATATCATCTGCTTTGACAGGCCACATTTCCTAAGCATATGTCATTGCGCTTCTAACGCATGAAGCATACACCTTTCCCTTCAAAGGCAGAGGGAGTCTTCTCATGGTAAGGCAACAGTTTTCTAAACTTTCCCCAGTTGCATCTTATACTGCCGATAGTGGTGGCCTCAGCCCTACCACCAGCATAGATGGTATCTCCCAAGTATTAAAACTTGTTCACCATCTCCAGTGTCTCATTAGCAAAGTTAACACTCTGTAACACTCTATTGTAAGAAACTGATCTTATGTTCTTATGAAATGAGTGGAAGGTACCTGTACTGCTGTTTGCTGATGATATCATGATACAGTTCTGATGAGCGATAATGAATGGGAGTTACAGGGTCTGGTAAATATGTTATGAACAGTGTGCAAAAAACAGAATCTGAAGGTAAATGCGAGGAAGAGCAAGGTTATGGTCTGCGAAAGGGGTGAAGCCACAGAGTGTGAGGTGAAGTTGAATGGTAAGGCAATGGAGATTGTCAGCTCATTTAAGTATCTGGGCAGTGTGTTGACAATAAAGATGGGAGTATGGATGAAGAAGTGTGGAGAGGGTGCAACAGGGGAAGAGGGTTGTAGGAACGCTGAAAGCAGTACCGGTACAGTAACAAGAAATAGGGTGGTCAGCATGGAAGTAAAGTCCTTGCATGTCAGTGTGGTAATCCCGATACTGACTTATGGAAGCGAAGCATGGACGTTGGTGGAGAGACTCAGACCAAGAGTGAGAGGGGTGGAAATTAGTTACTTGAGAAGTAAGTGCATGCAGAGTTACATGGATGGATAGACAGACGAATGAGAAAGTAAGAGGGAGGTGTGGTGTGGAGGTAGATGTGCTGAAAAGTGTGAACAGGAACACCTTGAGATGGTTCAGCCATATGAAACGTATGGAGCGAGAAAATTACTAAAGGGGTGTATGAGAGCGAGAGGTAAACTGAGAGAGGTGGAAGGATGGAGTGAAGAAGTATATGAATGAAGGCGGTGCTGGTTGGGAGAAGGGGCGTCGAGCCGTCGAATGACTAGGGACAGAGATGCATCGGGGCGTTTCGTTCGTGGCCACACCTTCGGGGATCACGGCGTCAGGCAATAGATAGAAAAACTAAAAACTCTCCCTACTGATGGCCATAAAACTCTAATTTAGCCCCTTACTGGCAAAATAGACGCAGATTTCAATAAGTCATGTGGGGGGGGGGGGGAAATGAGGGGTATCCCAAAGCAAAAAATTGTGGTAGCATTCAAGGAGACTACAGCAGGACTTACCTCTGACTGGGTATTAGCCTAATCTAACCTAACCTATCCTAGTATTATGAGTGGGGGCTGCTGCCCCCACACCCCCGCTGTTTGGGTTAACGGCCAGCTCGGCCCATTGCTAGCTCGGCCCACATGAAGGTCAACTCGGCCCACCATATAGAACCTTTTATCTATCAAAAGTGTTCGAGATCTTGTTTATTTCTAAGGGCGAAGGTGAAGGTATTGATGGATAAGCCATCACAACGGCACCTCGTAGCTACCATTTCCTCGGACGCGAAGTGTTTGATATGCTTCAAAATCTTCAACAATTTGCTTCACCGACAGTTCACCAGAAACTAACTCAATCGCTCATTTTTCATTATATAGAAAGACCATTACTGGACTGACGGGAACATTTTTGGTAAGATTAGGAGTAGTGGGCGTACCACTACCGACATGCAGCATAAATCATCTATAAAACATTAACCTAACCTAACCTAGTACTACATGAATACTAGGTTAGGTTAGGTTAGGTTGTTTGGTTAGGTTAATGTTTTATAGATGAGTTATGCTGTATGTTGGTAGTGGTACGCCCACTACTCCTAATCTTACCACATTCTTTTTCTCGTCTCGTAAGTTTAGGCTAACCCCTTGAGAATCGAGATGTATTTGTGATAGGCTAATTTGTGAGATAATTGATAGTCTTTATTATTTTAATTCCCACATATCTTTCTTAAGTTGTTTATAACATCTAATACGAGCCAGAAAATATAAAGCTTCAAATAGTTAGTGGTTTAATTATTATGCAATCTCTTTCAATTCAGAAAGATCTGTAAGATTTAAATGGGTAAAAAACTATCACAATTAGGCTATTTCACAAATTATCACATAGCCTATAGCCTACATCTCAATTATGAAGGGGTTAAACTTACGAGACGAGAAAAAAAAAATAATATATAGGCCTAGGCTAGGACCTATGCAGTATGTTCCCGCCAATCCTCAAGCGTGATGAATCAGATGAAATGATGGTACCGATGAAAAGGTGATACTTCCGAAACTTACATCATCATTGCATTATTGTTATATGATAGCTCAGTGGTGTATGCATTAGAACTTAATTTTGGATTGTTTTTATTTTAATACCACGAATTTTCCGAGTGTTTTTTATAAACAAAATAGGTCATTTGCATCAACATATAGTATTTGTAATTAATTAGAAATCTCGGGAAAACCTATTTTCCCCATTAGGCCTATCGATCGATGTTGAGACACATCCCCCAATAGTGATTTGAAAAGACATTAGCCTAACCTAACAACCTTACCTAACCTAACCTAGTATTATGGGTGGGGGCTGCCGCCCCCACACCCCCGCTGGTTGAGTGCTCCCTTAATAATAAAAATAAAAATAAAAAATTGGATGTTGATTATACGAATGTGAAAGAAAGTCGATGAAGTCTATGGTGTTTACTCTGCAATTTTCAGCTTGATTGTACATTGATAACGGGAAAGTACCGTATTGACAACCTTGTTACGAAAATTAAATTTTAGTACCATACTTTTATATTAGGTCTTTCCGAGGGTTTAACACATTTTCATATGATCTTTACAGCTATCGATGACTGAAAGTACCGTCCTGATGTGGCGGCGTCTACGCCGTGGGGCCACCTCCCGAGACTGCCAACCGCGGATGGCTGCCGACCCTCCACTGCCGAAGACAAAATCAACGACGAGTGGAGGAAAACCGGATGCCGGCCACGGGGAGCAGTTTCGGGAGCCAAACCGTCACAACCATCCCCTGCCCCCTCCCTGGGGGCACGGGTCCTTGGAGCGGCTTCGGTCGCGCCGGGAATTTCCACACCTCTCACACCACACACACACATCACACAGTTTTTCCTACACCGAGAAATGACTCTCCGGCTATCATTTCTCGAAGACTTCTTCTAGCCGGAGACATTGAGAGCAACCCAGGACCCACGTACACATACATATGTCCAACTTGCTCAAAACCCATCACTTCGAGTCGCCATACTAAGGGTTCAGTTCTCTGCAATTCATGCGGGAACTGGACCCACTTCACCTGCACAACACTTGCCTCCAAGAAACACTACACAAACACTTGGACCTGTTCCTCATGCCCCTCCCTCTCCCAGTCAAATCCCTCACCTAAAACCCGTCCACCTCTCCTCCCCAACCCACCTAACCTTCCCATATCATCCACTCCCCCCCCTAACCTTCCCATACCATCCACATCCTGAACTCAACACACCACACCCCATCCTAATCCATTCCAACCCCCATCTCCTGCTCCCCACCCCCACCTCACCCATCCCAACCCCTCCCTCACCCCCCCCCACCCCATCCTCGTGCAGCAGCACCCAACATACATCGTGCACATAACATTAACATTCTTCAACTGAACATAGATGGCATCAACACAAAGAAACACAAACTCTCACACTTCATCAAACAACACAACATACACATTGCCATTTTACAAGAAACAAAACTCCGCACAACACAAAAAACACAAACATTTCATAATTTCACCACCATCAGACAAGACCGGGCTGTCGGCGGGGGCGGTGGACTCATCACCCTGGTACACAAAGAAATATCATACATAGTAACCAGTGTACAAACCAAATCCCTCCTCCCCCCAAATGATAACACAACAGAAATACAGTCAATTAAAATACGCACTGGCAACAACTCCAACAAAACCATCATAAACACATACATCCCTCCCCAAACATCCCCTACAGTACCAAATGAATACAGACGACACTTACAACACATCACAAACACCCCACACATCATCCTGGGTGGTGACTTCAACGCCAAGACGTCGGCCTGGTTTGTCGACAACCCCGACACAGACAGAGGGCTGGTACTACAAAACCAAACCGATAACCTCATCATCCTTAACGACATCCATCAACATACCCATATTCCTCACCAAGCCCTCTATAACCCATCATCTCCAGACATCACCTTTTGCTCCCCAGAACTCGCCCCCACAACATCCTGGAGGGTGGTCAGAACCTTAGGCTCTGACCACCTCCCGATCATTATCACCACCAAAACCAGACTCACCCCAGCTAGCCACAAACACACATACACCAATTATAAAAGAGCTAACTGGGAAGCGTTCACAAATGAGACAGAACAACACTTCACAACTCTAAACAGTACACCTATCACTAACATCAACAATGCTGTACACATACTCAATAAAACTATCCAAAACGCTGACAAGAAACACATTCCAAGAGGTAACAGAAAAAGACACAACCCCAACTTCACACCAGAAATTCAAAACCTCATTAGACAACGCGACATACTGAAACACTCCCCAGCACCCCACACAACAAATTCAAGCACTCAACACCCAAACTAACAACAAAAAACAAGAACAACAAAAACTAAATTGGAATAACTTCCTACAAACACTTGATCACAAAACAAACCCCAAAAAACTATACAAAACACTAAACAGCATCACACTTTCCAACAGGAATACAACACAATCACATGCTGCAATCACAACAACAGACTCTACTCCTTCATGTAAACAACAAGCAAACACTCATCAATCACTTCTCACATGTCAGCCACCTAAAACCTCACAAAGACGACCGACGTATCATCCGACGTAAGAGACAATTCCCCACAGACCCTGACTATACACCCTTCACCAATCACCAGACAAAGCAGATCATCAACAATCTCAAGCACTCACCCGCCTGTGGCCTAGACAACATAAGCAACATACACCTCAGACACCTGGGACCACAAGGCATACAAGCACTCACTAACATATCAAACTACAGCTATTCACACAACACAAAACCCGACATTTGGAAGTATGGTATCATCATCACATTCCCCAAACCCAACAAAGACCCCACGCTACCCTCCTCGCACCGCCCCATCACACTCCTTTGCTCCCCCTCCAAAGTCATGGAACGCCTAGTATTACAACTAATTACACCTGACCTACCCCTAGCTCCAACACAACATGGCTTTAGGCCACTGCACTCCACAAACACTCTTCTCACAGACATTACACAAAGAGCTTTTGACGGTATCAACTCAGCTAGACCACCACACAGATCACTATTAGCCACACTCGACATTAGTAAAGCCTTCGATGCCATCCCCCGCCACAACCTAACAAACAAAATCTACAACACAAACATGCACAACAACACAAAAAGGTGGCTGGCCAACTTCCTAGCAGGCAGAAGTGCACACGTATCTTTTGCCGGTCAGTCATCTAAAATCAGAAACTTTCCAAACGGAGTCCCACAAGGATCCGTCCTATCGCCCGCACTCTTCAATCTGTACATGCACGATATAACTACACCCAATACGCCCCAAATAAACATAGCCTCCTATGCAGATGACATAACACTCACATGCACACACCATGACCCAAAAAGAGCAACAGATCTCCTTCAACCCTATCTCAACACACTACATGGCACTACAAACAGACTTAATCTAGCCCCAGCCAAATCCACCGCAACCCTGCTCACAAGTTGGACAGGAGAACACGAATACATCCCTTAACTCACCATAAACAACACACCCCTAACACATACACACACACCCAAAATCCTAGGAGTAACATATGATACTCCTATGACATTCAAACAGCACATCACAAACATTAAAAAGAAACTGACACCCAGACTTAACACCCTCAGGTCACTTGCTCACACAAAATTTGGACACAACAAAGAAACTACCACCACAGTATATAAACAATACATAAGATCAGTGATGGAATACGCAAGCCCAGCCTGGGCTTCTAACCTAGCTGAAACACATCATAAGACTTTACAGACTATTCAAAACAAAGCCCTGAAGATCATTACAGGCTGCACAGCTACTGCACCCACAGATCACCTACATCAAGAAACCAAAATCCTCAAAGTCAAAGACCATCTTGACATGAGAGGCACTCAATTCCTGGCAGCAGCCTCCACGAACCAAGACCACCCACTAAACTACATGGCAACACACCCACAGACACCAAGAAATATCAAAACAACACCCAGCACACGGTATCACACACAATTATTGTCCTCTCTCCCTCCCTGCCCACCCCGAACCAACTTCCAGAAGCACATCCATACTCATATCTCGCACCGATCCATCCACTCACTCACAGACAACACGTAGCTGCATGCACGACCTCCCGAAATCCATCCTTCCGAATCCTCCCTTCCTCGCGAGGACAGAGTCCACCTGGCCAGGCTGAGATGCGGACACCATCCAGCTCTCCTGAGCTATCAGAAGAGACTGGATGACTCCGTTGTCGACTCCTGCCCGGGATGTAACACAGCACCCCATATCATTAAACACATCATAGAAGACTGCATTTCACACAACCACTTACGCCAACAACACAATCTACACTCAATGAGAGCTCTGTGGGAAAGCCCGATCATGGCCATGGCCTTCCTCAGGGACTCGGGGCTGCTCGGCCAGGCAGCTTAGGGAACATCATCAACAACAACAACAACAACCGTATTGACAACCTTGTTACGAAAAAGACATTTTAGTACCATACTTTTTTATTAGGTTTTGCCGAGGGTTAAAACAAATTTTCTTATGATCTTTAGAGCATATAGATTCAATATTTATCTTCAAATATATCAACAAAAATTGTGGTATTAAAATAACATTAAACCTTAATTTTTTTAATGGGTAAACGTTCTTTCTAAACTGTGTGGGCCGAGTTGGGGATGGGCCGAGTTGACCCTACCCCGCTGTTTGACACCTTTGACTTAGATTTTTGGTGTAGGCCTATTTGTCTGTGAAGTTGGTATTTTTTCAATTTGTCGATAACGAAAATCCTCAGTATAACTCCATTTATTTGTCACCAATTATTTTGACATATTTGAAGACAGATATGGAATCTATATGCTCTAAGCATCATATTAAAATTAGTTTCAACCCTCGGCAAAACCTAATAAAAATATATGGTACTAAAATGGAATTTTTTCATAACATGGTTGTCAATGCCTTCCTATAGACGGCACCGATTCGTACATACGCCATTTAGAACAAACATTCTCTATATACCTGTATATATATATGGTTAATATACAGGAGACGCAACAATATAGGTAGCACATTTGTAATGGTAGTTTTGGGTTCCTATCATCATATGCTTCATTTCTATATACTTTTTATCCCCGGGGATTTTGTTTTTGTTTTTTTGGTCATTAACCTAACCAAAAAACCTAACCTAGCCTAATAGCCCCCAAATACATTTAGGTTAGGTTAGGTTAGTTTTTGTGGTTAGGTTAAAACAAAAATCCAATAAAAAAATAAAAAACCCAAGTTTTTTTTTTTCCCCGTATATAGAAATGAAGCATATGATGATAGGAACCCAAAACTACCATTAGAAATTTGCTACCTATATTGTTGCGTCTCCTGTATATTGACCATATATATATATATATATATAGGCTATATATATTAGTGTGTACGATAATTTTGGTGCAAATTCCATAATTTTGTGGTCACAATACGATAATTCTGCATTTAGAATATGGCAACACTGCGTCCATGTTATTGTTGTGAACCTCTCGGCCCTCCCACTGCCACTCGGTGGCGGAGTAGGGCATGTCCCATAATACTGTGTTTTTTGCACTGTTACCCAATCAGCGGGGGTGTGGGGGCAGCAGCCCCCACCCATATTAGGATAGGTTAGGTAAGGTTGTTAGGTTAGGCTAATGTCTTTGTTACACTTTTAACCCCTCATTTTCCCTGAACTTCATAGCCCTCCCCACTATCGGGCGGCGTGTCTTAAGATCGTTGTATAATAGGGAAAACGGTTTCTCCGAGGGTTGTAATTATTTCCAAACACTATATATTGATGAAAACTAACAGGGAAAAATAAAAAAATACATGGGATAATTGGCGACAGAAAAATTGAGTTTTTCCAAATCCTCCATGCGGACGAGGCCTATATGGAGAAAAATATGGTGAATCTATTGGTGCCCATTTTCCTTAATAAATTATTTCTCATAACGTTGCAATAGGCCTAGGCTAGTGTCATTTAAAATAACCAAAACAAAATTCGGGAATTGTAACTAATTTCGGTAAAATTCTAGTTTCACGTACACAGCGACAAAAGGGAGGCGCCGTTGTAAAAGCATAGCTTCCCGACCAACTATGAAGATCAGGGAAATTGCTGGGTAAAAGACGTAATATAATGATAATAAACTACATTAACGACATTAGCCTAACCTAACCTAACCTAGTACAGTAGTATGTAATAGCTATGGTGCCGCATAGGCCTATGGAGATTTTTTTTTTTTTTTTTTTACAGTAGGTATAATTCCTTATAATGCATTTCCGCCGCTTTGGACATATATAGGAATTAAGTATGGTATATGACAACTCTAAAGTAGCCATAGAAATTTATGAGTAGGCCTATGCTGTGAAAGCGAAACTAGAATTAAACCCTAATTTCAAGTAGCCTAGGCCTAGTCTATTATATAATGATAAAAACTAACTAGCTTAGGCCTAAAACAAAAATGAAAAATCATGGAAAAATTAGTGGTAGGCTAGGCCTAGTCCTAATTTAGCTAATATTAGGATATCCCATTTTTCATATTCCTTCAATTTGGATCCAATTACACCCATATTGCATGTCTACCTACTTACCTAGGCTAGGCCTATGATCAATTTCAAAATCATTGGTTCATTGCCCAATATCCAAATCCCATGACAGCCATATCAATCCTTTGTTACGTGAAAGCATGGCCAAGCACCAGCCTACCCATCATCATTATCACTCCCCAGGCACTGCTATCCCCATTACCACCAGAATGAGAGGGTTAGGGAGTGAGTTAGGTGCATTGAAAGGGTGCCCTTGCATTAGCGCAGGGGGGTTAGGTTAGGCTGACAACACGCAACCTCGCTCCACAAGTGACAACAACCCACTACTACTATTTTGGACTCGACGAGGGTATAACCAGCCACTCACGCCATCACTTGACGTCATCTTATCCAGCTTCTTCTTTATCTTGAGCACTTCCTCTTCGCAACCCATGATGGTGGTAAGGGGTGGCGAGGGGCTGGGAGGATTTCAGTCAGGTCGAGGAGGGTCTAGCAGCGTAATGCCTCTGGAGTCAGACGCCGGCGACGACTGTTGTGATTGGTCGGGACTCGGAACTTCGGAAGGGTAGCGGACCCGCGTCTTGATACAAGATTCGCTACTCTTTAGCACACTATTATATCTTGCATGTATGCATTTAGTATTAGGGTTTAATCGATACAGGAACAGTTTGGGGAAGCAAATATAACCAATGAAACTGTACTTCACAGTTCAGTTCAGTTGGAATTCGGGAAGTTTAGCACTTCCCTCCTATAAGGGATTTTTCAAAGGATAGGTGTTTCCGCTAACTGTGAGTATTGCACAGCTGAATTTATTTAGGGCTTTCTCATTTACAATTTAGCGAAGTAAAATATCTACCTGCATGAATAGTAAATGTGAAGAGCACTACTACACGACTAAATAACAGTACACGATCGATTTCATTACGTGTCCGTAATCGTAATGTGTTGATACTTATTTTCACTTTTTAGCTCACAAACCTCCCTAAATTGTGAAGACATTATAATTCATATTGATATTCCACTTTTAAAAAGTACCAGCAACGCGATTTTAGACTCGTATTGGATTTATTTATTCCCTTGTTCTCCACATCGCCGAATTTGAAATCGTGAAGAAGAAAACGGGAAGGCGAGGTAAACAGTTGGGTGACACCTTTTGGGAAGTTGGCGCCACTCGCACAACCCCAGCAGCCTTGTCTCTCAACACCCGTCCTCTGACTCTCTACAACCATGGCGGACACCGAGGAGAAGACTGGGGACGCGGATGAGTCTGGAATAACCATGGTGGATTTGTTAGAGGAGGAGGAGGAGAGACAGCTGGATGCAGCTGCTGTTCTAGGTGCTGCGGATGACACCAAGTGCACATACGACCAGGTACGGAGGGAAAGTTCTCTCATCAATTCATATTTTCCACTCGTTTTCAGCGACAGCAGGTGGTGTCAGCAGTAATATTGCTGGCTGTATGATCATTGATGATTTTATATGTGGTGTTGTGACTTGTGGTGTAATGACGTTGCACCATTTCCAGCTGGCTGAAGAGCAATGAGCTGACAGTTGGTCTGTGGGTTGGTTTATTAATGTTAGCCTAGCAAACGTGATCGATTTTTGAAAATTCCAATGGTATTTTTACAATGTAGGCTATGTTGCTGGAAATGGTGTCACATTGGAATGCCGGCTTATTCGGACCATGGCCGATTCGGACCTTGGTCGATTCGGCCCACAATGAGGCTGATTCGGAGGTGACTGGACGACTCGGCCCATGGGACAACTCGGCTCCGACAGCTCGGCCCACTTTTGGACAACCGCATCCAACTCGTTAGTAAATAGACGGAACGAGGGAGTTGCGGAGCTGCCTGGCTGCAGCGGAGGTCCACTTTAGCTGCGTCCACAGAGGACGGAATTCTACCAAGTATGACCAAGTAAGTAAGTATGGCCACAACTGGATATGTACCACAATCCCTAAAAGAAGGTACTGTCACACCAATACACAAAGGGGGTAGTAAAGGCATAGCCAAAAATTACAGACCAGTGGTGCTGACGTCACATCTTATTAAAATCATAGAAAGAACAATACGAGCTAAGATGGTCAGCTACCTGGAAGATAACGAGGCATTCAACGAGGGGCAACATGGCTTTAGACAAGGCCGCTCCTGCCTTTCACAACTACTATCACACTACGACAAAATCCTACAGGATATTCAAGACGGAGAAAATTTAGACGTCATATATCTAGATTTCGCCAAAGCTTTTGACAAGGTGGACCATGGGATCCTTCTACATAAACTCAAATCACTGGGAATAGGGGGAGACCTTGGAAGATGGCTCCACAGCTTCATCACCAACAGAAAACAAAGAGTCACGGTTCAAGGAAGCCTATCAGAAGCAGGTGGGGTCATCAGCGGAGTACCACAAGGATCAGTACTGGGACCTCTCCTATTCCTCATCATGATAGGAGACATCGACAGGGACCTGGAACACTCAAAAGCCTCATCGTTTGCAGACGACACCAGACTCATGAAGAAAATCACCTCACAACATGATGCACAGCTACTACAACAAGACTTGGACAAAATCCTGAAGTTGGCAGAAGAAAACAACATGGCCCTAAACGGAGACAAGTTCGAGCTTCTAAGGTACGGGAACAAGAGAGCATTACAAAACGACACCAACTACAAAAGTGGACAGCAAGAAATTACTGCCAAGGACACAGTGAAGGACTTGGGAGTAAATATGAGCAGTGATGCCACTTTTTCCCAGCATATTACCAAAGCCACAACAACAGCAAAACAAATAGCAGGCTGGATCCTGAGAACCTTCCACACAAGAAATGAGAGGTGTATGCTAACACTGTGGAAGTCACTGGTCCTACCACGACTGGAGTACTGCTCTCAGCTCTGGTCTCCCCAAAAAGTAGGAGAAATAACAGAAATTGAAGCCACCCAGAGGATATTCACCAGTAAAATCCATGGGTTTCAACACTTTAACTGCTGGGAGAGACTTAAGGAGCTGCAGCTGTACTCACTTCAAAGACGTAGGGAGAGATACATCATCATCTACGTCTGGAAGATTTTGGAAAAAAAGGTACCAAATCCAAACATCCAAGAGACTCAACACCAAAGGCGAGGGAGGCTGTGCATGTGAGGACTACGCCGGGATCAACACAAAAAATCAAATCCCTGATCCATCACAGCTTTACATACAATGGAACCAGACTGTTGAACTGTATACCAGCCCCTCTCAGGAACATGACCGGGGTGTCTCCAGACACCTTCAAGAAACACTTGGACATGTGGCTGGCCAAAATACCGGACCGGCCACCAACACCAGGATACCCCAGCACCAACTCCAACCGACTTCTGGAATGGAGAGTGGAATAAAGGGAGCTGCCTGGTCGCAGTGGAGCCCCAGCTCAACTGTGTCACTAACGGACGGAATACAACAAAGTGTAACAAAGTGTACAAGTGTAAGTGTAACAACGGCGAGACAACTCGGCCCACTATTTGAGACAGCTCGGCCCCATGTTTTGCTATGGGGCAATTTGACGAGACCAGTCAGGATTGGGAGAGCTAAGTGGAGGGTTTATGGCGTGTGTGTAATGTGGGCGAAATGTTTATTTATTGTATAATTATGTCATAGGCTAGTTATCTCGATTCATAATGTGTAGGGTAGGTTAGGTTAATTAAGAGTTGTCTCGTAATTAACACGGGGCCGAGCTGTCCCGTGGGCCGAGTAGCCTAGTCTAGCATTCTGATTCGGACCATATCAGTGGCCGATTCGGTCCCATCATTCGGACCATGCAATTGGCTGACTCGGACCACTAATATTTTGGCTGATGGAGTAATGGTTTCAATCTGATGAAAGACCATTAGGCCTACAGGTTTGGCAGGAAATGTTGATTATTTAGGCTATTTACGCAAATTAAATGTTAGTGTGATAGTCATAGTCTTTACCCATTTAATTTCCACAGATCCTTAAGCTGTTTAAAACATCTAATGAGAGCCAGAAATTATAGCTAAACATGCATAAGCTAAGCTTCAAATGGTTATTGGTTCAATTGACAATCTATTCTTTTTTCCTATTCAGTGGTCTACAGTTGAGATTTCTGGATAATGACGATCTTCGATAATGAAGATTGTAGGATATGATTAAAGAATATTCTGTTAACTCTTGGGCAAGAATGTTAAGTGCGGGCGTACCGCCACCCTTGTTTACACTATGCGGAGCGGTAGTGGACGCTGGATACATGTCAACTCGTACTCGAGACATCTCGAGATGTCGAAATGGAAGATGGAAATGTCGTTAGAAATAAAGGTAAATTAGGTATAAAGAAAAGAAGTAAATTGAGAGTATATTACACAAACTGTAGGAGTAACAAAATGAACGAACTTAGAGCCCTTGTTAGCAAAGAAAATATAGACATAATAGCGCTAACTGAAACGTGGATTAATACAGAAACCAGGCATTTTTTTAGCAGAATTTGATATACCAGGATATAGTTTGTTTGGAATTTTTTTATTTTAATACCACAAATTTTCCGAGTGTTTTTTATAAACAAAGTTGGTCATTTGCATCAATATATAGTGTTTGTAATTAATTAGAAATCTCGGGAAAACCTATTTTCCCCATTAGGCCTATCGATCGATGTTGAGACACGCTCCCCGATAGTGATTTGAAAAGACATTAGCCTAACCTAACAACCTTACCTAACCTAACCTAGTATTATGGGTGGGGGCTGCCGCCCCCACACCCCCGCTGGTTGAGTACTAATCCCTTAATAAAAAAAAAAAATGGCTGTCGATTATACGAAGGTGAAACAAAGTCGATGAAGTCTATGGTGTTTACTCTGCAATCTTCAGCTTGATTGTACAGTACGTTGATAACGGGAAAGTACCGTATTGACAACCTTTTTACGAAAATTAAATTTTAGTACCATACTTTTATATTAGGTTTTTCCGAGGGTTTAACACATTTTCATATGATCTTTAGAGCTATCGATGACTGAAAGTACCGTATTGACAACCTTGTTACAAAAAAGAAATTTTAGTACCATACTTTTTGATTAGGCTTTGCCGAGGGTTAAAACAAAATTTCTTATGATCTTTAGAGCATATAGTTTCATTATTTATCTTCAAATATATCATAGAGATAGATAGATAGAATTTGTGGTATTAAAATAACATTAAACCTTTTGTTTAAATATGACCGAACAAGTAAGAGAGCTGGCGGTATAGCAGTGTTTGTCAGGAGTACATTAAAAAGCTGTATTAAATCAGGTATTAGACTAAATAACGATAATGAAAGTGTTTGGGTAGAGGTTAACGAAGGTAGTGAGACCATAGTTATTGGAGTTAAGTATAGACCGCCAAATATGAGTAGAAATGACGGAACGTCATTATGGGAGAAAATTAAAATGGCATCAAGGTTTAGCAATGTGTGCATTATGGGGGATTTTAATTTTCCGAATATAGATTGGCAGCATCAAATAGGAGACTGATTCTGAGGAGTTTATAGAGGTAGTACAAGATAGTTTTTTATTTCAATTCATAGATACGCCGACTAGAGGTAATAATATTCTCGATTTAGTTTTCAGTAACAATGAACATATGGTAAATAATGTAGAGATAGGGGACCACCTAGGAAATAGTGACCACAATTCTGTGTATTTTAATATACAATGGAAAGGTAATACCAGAGAGAATACAACATTAATACCTGACTTCAGAAAAGCCAATTATGGTGGGTTAAGAAGAGCCCTATGGTAAAAAAATTAAGTCGATCCAGGTGTCCAAATGAGTGTACCCCTTCTCAGGCACCTGTCATCTTAAGTCAGGACGAGACGTCAACCTTGGTAGATACATACGATAATTTTATCGAGTCAGTATTCAATGCACAAAATAAATACATCTCCAAAAGAAAATTTAGATCAACACAGAACCAACCCAAATGTATGAATAATAGACTATTAGATCTTCTTGGACAAAAGAGAGGAATATATAGAAAAATTAGGAAAGGTGAAATTCACCTACTTGCTTACTATCAGAATCTATCAAGACAGGTAAAAAAGGATATTAGGAAAGAAAACAGAAATTATGAAATTAAGGTTGCCAACGACTCAAAAAATAATCCTAAAGCTTTTTACCAACTATATAAATCCAAGGTTAGAGATGTAATTGGTCCCCTTAAAACTTCGATAGGAGAAATGACAGAAACTTATTTAGAAATGTGCAGTACATTAAATAGTAAATTTCTTTCCGTTTTCACTAATGAAAATTTGGCACAGTTTCCAGAAGTCTGTAAGGTATATAGCGATAGTATAGAAAATAGGTTAAGTACGGTTACTATAAGTAGAAATGATGTGCTTAAGGAAATTGACAGACTGAAACCTCATAAATCGCCTGGTCCTGATGAGGTATATGCTAGAGTATTAAAAGAATGTAGGGATGAGTTAAGTTACCCATTAACATTTCTATTTAACAAGTCATTAGAGACAGGTATAGTTCCAGAAGCTTGGAAGCTTGCAAACATAGTTCCGATCTTCAAAAAAAGGTGACAAATCAATAGCATCCAATTACCGTCCCATTAGTCTTACATCAATCATAGGAAAGCTACTAGAGTCAATTATTGCTAGTAAAATTAGAAACCACTTAGATACATTTAATTTAATAAATTCTTCTCAGCATGGATTCACTCAGGGACGTTCTTGCCTTACTAATTTGCTTAGTTTTTTCTCAGAGGTATATGAAGCAGTAGATTGTATTGAGTATTGTTCACATGTGTGGGGAGGTTCCTCTCACACCGCTCTCCTAGACCAGGTTGAAGGGAAGGCCTTTCGTATCATTAACTCCCGTCCACTCACCAACTCTCTGCAATCTCTCTCTCTCCGCCGCAATGTTGCATCTCTCTCGCTATTCTATCGCTACTATAATAATCATTGTTCCTCAGAGCTATCCCAGTGCATACCACCTCCTTTACGTAGGGCACGTGGTACCCGTCTTGCAACTCAATCCCACCCCTACTCTGTGCAACTCTCCAACCCAAGAGTGAAACGTTACTCTCAAACTTTCTTCTACTCAACAGCTGAGCTCTGGAACTCTCTCCCAGAATCAGTTTTTCCCGCTTCCTATGACTTAAATTGCTTCAAACTCAGTGTGTCCAGGCATTTTGGCTCGAACGTCCCTTGATTTTGGCCCTGTCACTCTTTCTACTATGGGGGAGGCACTCGCTATAGGCAGTTATGCCTTTTGCCTCCCTCAATCACATAGGAAAAAAAAAGTAATTAATCACATAGGAAAAAAAAAGGTAATGACAAGTCATATGATATAATATATTTAGATTTCAGTAAAGCTTTCAACAGAGTCCCCCATGAGAGATGGATGAGAAAGGTTGAGGCGCATGGAATAGGTGGGGCGTTGTTGGGATGGATTAGGTCATGGCTAATTGGTAGGAAGCAGAGAGTCGGCATAAATGGTACGAAGTCAGAATGGGGAGCAGTCAAAAGTGGTGTCCCCCAGGGATCTGTATTAGGTCCTCTGTTGTTTGTTATATACATAAATGACCTTGATTTAGGTATAACTAGTAGGATAAGTAAATTTGCAGACGATACCAAAATGGGGAGAACAATTGATTCAGATAGAGATATAGAGTGCCTCCAAAGGGATCTAGATACCTTACACGAATGGTCAGTAAATTGGCAGATGAAGTTTAACATTGACAAATGCAAGGTATTAAAGATAGGGAAGATGCATACAAATGTTCAATATAACTAGCTAATATGGAATTAGAAAACTTTAATTGTGAGAAAGATCTAGGTGTGTTTGTTAGCAATGATTTGAAGCCTAGAAAACAGTGTATAAGCGTTCGAAACAAGGCAAACAGGATTCTCGGGTTCATCTCTAGGAGTGTGAGTAACAGAACTGCTGATGTTATCTTAAAACTTTACTTGTCATTAGTGAGACCCTATATGGATTATGCTGTTCAATTTTGGTGTCCTTATTATATAATGGACATAGATTCATTGGAGAGAGTACAACGTAGAATGACAAAAATGATCCATAATATTAGAAATCTTCCGTATAAAGAATGGTTGAAGAAATTAGGCTTACATTCGTTAGAGGGGACATGATAGAGGTATTCAAGTGGGATTAATAAAGGGGACTTGAAAAATGTACTAAAGCTCAGTGATAGCGAAAGAACTCGTACAAATGGTTTCAAATTACATGTAGATAAATTTTGTTTCAAGAAAGATATAGGCAAATATTGGTTTGGTAACAGAGTTGTAGATAGGTGGAATAGGCTACCAAGTGCTATAGTGGGATCAAGAACGATAGGGAGCTTTAAGATACAATTAGATAGGCATATGGACGAGAAGGGTTGGGTGTGAGGGTGATCTGCAGATCCCTGTTTTTCTGACCTCTGACCGTTTCGGTGAGGCGAGTCCTAATGGTGTTTTTAAGCTGGGCTTATAATTAGGGTTGGGTGTGACCGGGATCTGCCTTGTGTAGGCCAATTGGCTTTCTGCAGACTCCCATTTTCTTATGTTATCTCGTACTGTACTTTCAAAAGACAACTCGTACTCACTTTTTAGGCAACTCGTACCAAAGACAGATCGTACTCAATTACCACCCTGTTATCCAATTCCAAATATATTTTAATCCTTTCTAGGCCTTGAAAACTGACTGACCTTACAAACTGGCACAACCTCCTAAATAGGGGGGCGAGGCAAGAAGTATTCGCAATCAAGTAGATTACAGCTAATAAGAGAAAGAAAGCTAACCAGGCGCTTTAAAAAGCTTATCAGGACAACTACAAACATTAAAGATATTCTATAGGACAAATATAACAAACACAAAATTTCTGCCGGTCATCTACTCAAATCATTGGCTAACATCTATGCACCAAAATGAATTGTATACCGGTACTGTATATTATATTTGTTAATTTTAGTTTTAGTTAGGTTTTACTGACAAATGTGTACAGTATTATTATGCTGTATTTTTATATACAGTATGTAGGCTACAATAACCATTAGCATGTTGTTTGTCTATTCCTCTTAGAATTAGTTAAAATTATATTCGGTGTTTATCACTGACAAATCAAAACCATATGGGCCGAATAAGTCAGGTCTAATTATTGTGGTCTGAATGAGCCTGGGCCGAATCAGCCGGCTACCGTCACATTGGTGTGTTGTGTAATTTTCAACTTCTTGCTTTCCAGGAATAGCTTATAGGCTACTTACTTTACTTGTTACTTGTAGATGTTGCGAAGAGATTCTTCACAGCAATGGTATTTTACCTAATTGTAGTTTACAGGAGTTAAGCTAAGCTCGTGTTGTCCGTCTCTCAGTTTACTCTCATCCAATTTTTTCTTGAAAATATGGATGTTTTTCCCCTACCACCTCCTCCTCCAGCCTATTCCATTTGTCAATACATCTATAGGGGAAGCTAAACTTCTGGTAAAAATTTATCACCAACCAATTACGAGTTGGTGGATGAATGGGACTCGTTAGCCTTGGTAGGCAACTCATCTAGGGGAGACAACCTTATACAAATCCGGGTGGATGGGACTCGTCTGCCTTGGTTGGCAACCTGTCGAGGGGAGTAAACCTGATACAAATCCGTATTACTTACCTAAGGGTAAGGCAGGTTGTGGATGGATTAGCCGAACACCACTGTAGAAAAATAGTGCTAACAAGATACACAGAGGGCCTCGGAGTCGGACGGATCATAAATTGAGTGGTCAATCCTGTAAGTCCTTCACTAAACTGGCTCGGGTTGTCCCTCTCACAGGGAATGGGTCCGCTTGGGGGCATTCTGTGTATGGCCACCCTCGTAAGGGGAGTAAGGCGTCCGGCAATAGATAGATAGATAGAATTACAAGTTTTTCAGGTAATTTTTTGTTGTTTAATACCGAGGACCGTCGCATTTTATTATTTTCCCATTACTGTATCCATCAATCTTAAGACACGGTCCCCGATAGTGGGGAGGGCTATGAAGATCAAGGAAATTGTGGGGTAAAAGATGTAAATAAAGGGGTAATATTGGAGGAACTCTGAAAATACAATATTTAAAAGTAACAAAACCTGAAAATGGAAAAACCAGAGCCAAAAAGTTTTAACCAAACTTGGCTCATGTTTTTCGAATTTTCAGAGTCCAAAATCACAGTAGGGCCTAACCTCATTTCGAAAGTTGGCTTGGGTTTTCTTGTTTTTCAATGTGGAAAAAAACAGTAGGAATGGGAAAAACCCGAGCCAAGTTTTGACCAAACTTGGGGTAAGAGTTGTGTTATCGGGCGTACCACTACCAACATACAGCATAACTCCTCTCTAAAACAATAATAATAATAATAATAATAATTAACCTAACCAAACAACCTAACCTAACCTAGCATTCATGTAGTAATGAGAATAGGCCTACTAGGTTAGGTTAGTTTTTTTTAGTTAGGTTAAGTATTTATAGATGATTTATGTTGTATGTCGGTAGTGGTACGTCCGATAACACAACTCAGATTACCAAACTGGGCTTGGGTTTTTCGAATTTTCCGAGTCCAAAATCACAGTAACCTCATTTCGAAAGTTGGCTCGGGTTTTCTTGTTTTTCAACGTGGAAAAACCGACCGGTACAGTATACAGTACAGTACTCTTATTAAATTGTGCCAGTACTCTGGCAGAAAATGTTATAAGAACATAGCAGCAGACCTCACTTTGGACACTAAGTTAGGTTAGGACCGTCTGTTACGTACCGTACCGTAGGTTTGATTATAGCCTAGGTAGTTAATGTAATGCTAATCCTCGCAACTCCTCCACTTATTACATGATAAACGACAATGAAACGCCATATTCCTCAAAGAAATAATACAAAAAAATAGTATATATATACCGGTATATATATATATATATATATATATATATATATATATATATATATATATACACAGTAGCTGCAAAAGGATTCTTCACTGGTACCCAATCCAAAATTATAAATCAAATTGCCGGGATTCCAGAAACTCTACAAAATATACAAATTCACTTTAGGCCTAGATGGTGCTGCGGCAGGTCTAGCCTATTGCCTACATTAAGTCCTTCTGTACCCGATGCCGAGTTGGCTGCCAACTTTGTGGCATTTTTTGCTGGCAAGATAACTCGCATAAGACAGGAACTGGATGATGCTTCTGTTGGTGAAGAACTTTCAGTTGTACTCCAACCCCGACACATTCCTAATAATGTCCTCTCATCCTTTCACTCAGTAGAGGTGGACATGATCTCGTCCTACATAAGAAACCTCAATAAAACATTTTGCCCGTTGGATCCCATAAATGTTTCCAAGCTACCAAGAGTCTATGATCACACAGTTGAGTTTATTTCCAAAATAATTAATAAGTGCTTCTCTGAAGGTAGCTTCCCACATTCTGAAAAGCATGCACTACTCCGACCTACTCTAAAGAAACCTGGACTTGATGTTGCGAACATGTTGAACTATCGTCCAGTCTCCAACCTGTCCTTCATATCAAAGATATTAGAGCGTGCAATACTTGACCAATTACAACCACTACTTCAGCAGAATGAAACTATCCCAATTTTTCAGTCTGCTTACCGACAGCATCATTCAACTGAAACAGCATTGATTAGAGTACTGTACATAATGATCTAGTTGAGAACATTTGCAATGGTGTGGCCTCACTATTGGTCTTGCTTGATCTCTCTGCGGCCTTTGACACAGTGGATCACGAGTTGTTATTGAGTGATCTTTATGATTGTGGTGTGCGTGACTCCGCTCTCTTGCTTCTTGGGTCGTACTTGTCAGGTAGATCCCAGAGTGTGATGGTAAATCAAGTGGTCTCGGACTCGACACCCCTGCAGTATGGTGTTCCGCAGGGATCAGTTTTAGGTCCTATCATATTTATAATTTATATCAGCAGTTTGTCTCTTCTGCTTCGTGCACATAATGTCACCTTTCACTTTTATGCAGATGACACCCAGATTTATGTGAGAATCACAAATATAGTTGATATACGGAGTAAGATGGAATTGTTGATGTCTGATATCAAGAAGTGGATGAGAGCGAGAAAACTTAAACTAAATGATGGTAAAACTGATATTCTCATCATCCGAGGAAATAGAAGAGCTGATGAGTAGGTGCCCTCTCCATCAATGTGGGTGGATCTCAGCTGCGACCGGCCAACTCTGTTCGAAATCTGGGTGTATATGTGAACTCCCGATTAGATTTCAAAGAGCATGTAAACCAGATAGTTAAAAGTTGTTACTTGCACATCAGAAATCTCTATTTGGTGAAGCCGTTTATAACCAGACGTTGCCTCCTGACGTTGGTTCACTCATTGGTCTTCTCTCATGTTGATTATTGCAATGCCCTGTTGGTGGGTCTTCCAAATTATATTTTAAAGAAAGTTCAGTCTGTTCTTAACAGGGCCGCAAGACTAATTTTTGGTGTTCCACCTAGAACTCCTACTACATCTCTTCACATAGAACTGCACTGGCTGCCAGTAAAAGCAAGAATAGAATTTAAGTTGTGTTTGGTGACTTTTAAGGTTCTCAAATTTGGTGAGCCTAGGTACCTTGCGGAGCTGCTCAGGCGCCCACCGGCACACCATGGTGTAGTTGTGCGTCATGACAATGACCCTTTTCGTCTTTATGAACCAAGGGCTTTCCAGCAGTTTTCTTTCTTTGAGAGGTCATTCTCCTACATGGCTCCGAGGTTGTATAACAGGTTGCCGCTGTCCATGAGACAACTGAGTTCTGTTGAATGCTTCAAGAGACAACTTAAGACTTTTCTCTTTGAGAGAAGCTATGATCTTGAGAGAGGTGTCATGACAGATGGCTATAGAGTTTAGGCTATTTTGCCACTGCTAGTGATTGTTAAATGTGTGTTGTATATAAGCCTTCTTTTGATGCATTGATTTTGTTCTTTTTTCTTTCTCTTTCCGAGCGCTAGTGAATTCTTCGGAAAAATTGGCGCTTATGAGAAATAAGTAACATGCTTATTATTATTATTATTACAGTCTTATTAAAGTCACAACTCACAAAGTGTGCTCAACTTCTCAAGTAAAAAAAAAAGGCTAATTATTGGTGCTTTATGAAAAGAAGAAGATGATGATGATGATTATGAAAAGAAGAAAAAATTGTATTACTGTACTGTACTGTACTGACTTTTAGCACCAACAGTTAGCCCAGCGATTAATTTTTATGCAGCCCATCAATGTTAAGACACGGCCCATGCTAGTGGGAAGGGATAGCCTAGGCTATGGAGAATAGGGAAATTGAGGGATAATAAGCGATAATAGGCTAAGCTATGTATTTTAACAGTAGGGAGCAAAAACCTAATTTTCCCATTACCGTTTGTCGTGGGATAGCCTACAGAATAGGTCGAGGGGGGGCAAGCCCTCACCCTCCCAGGACTTATTGAAATACTCATTTCTAGTAATAGGCTTAATCATTAGCCTATTATAGAAAGCTTATATACCGGTGCCTAAAAAAATGTGGTAAGGATGTAGTATTTGGGCGTACCGCCAGCCTTGTTTACACTACTCGCACGCTCGCAATCATGTTTCCGTCTGTTTTGACTGCTGTGGGATACAATAATAGGTTGTGGAACTAGATGAGAATTTCAATAAGTCCTTGGGAGGGGTAAGGACCCCTCAACAAAATCAGTGTGCCAAAATTCGCCCATTTTACTATAATCCCATGGCAAACGGTTATTGTCATAGGCTAGCCTATAGCCTAGCTCAGTTTTTGTTGTCTTTAACGTCAAATCTTCCTTGATCTTCAGTATCATAGCCTAGCCCTCCTTACTAGTGGGGGGCTGTCTTAAGATTATTGGATAATGGGTTAGGCCTAATAGGCCTACTCTTATCTGCTCCAAATCATCATAATATAACATTATATCTGAAGGCAAATACACTCACAAAAATATGCTACTTACCAAATTGCTATTGGTGCTAAAAGTCAGGTTTACTCAAAACATCACAGGCTGTAGAAGAATCCTGCCCCTAGGAATGGACCTTGAAGTTGGACCTTATTTATACTGTATTGACTTTCCCAAGATTAACATGCACGATTTTAGAATTTGTAGGGCACTTACATTTCACATGTAGTCAATTTTGTATTCCAGCCCCACAGCCTGGCCTGGGGATGGAATCTTGGATTGGATGGACCTTGATCTTTGACCCGAATTATAAGGGGTTTCCTATGATTTTACAATTCAGATGAAGTCAGATTTGTATTCCAACCCCTTGAGGGACCGGCCGCTTTTTAATAGGGGGTGACACTGAACTTCGTCCGATTTCAATGAGATTTCGCACACGTATAGAGGATGATGTAACAAGGATTTTTTGTTTTAGGTCAATTAGTTCCTGAATTAGGGTGGAAATTAGCTCCAAAAAAAAATCCGAAGTCAAATAGTATAAGCACCCAAGCACTGTATAATATTTTCAGAGGGATCAGACAACTCAGGACAGGTGGTTTTACAACTCTATTGTTTTATTTTTTATCTAATTGCGGAATTAGGTGACTCGGTGGTTAGCTACCTATGCCAAGGGGCTGTCTCAAATACAAAAAAAAAAAAAAAAAAAATCAATAGCTTTATAGAGCATTTCACACGCTTTCCAATGGTACCGGTATATAAAACATTCCTAGAGGCCCAATAATATATTTATTATAAGATCCCAAAGTGCAACAAAACAGGTGTTGAGAAAAAACATGTGAAAGTCTAAGGTAATTGGGTGAACATTTATATATATATATATTTTTTTTACAATATTTTACATACGAACATGGCAGAGTAGAAGATACAGCTTTTTGGAGGTTGTAGAGTATTTTGCACTCTTTCCATTTATGTATGTACGATCCTCATACGACCAGTAGTTACTGAGCCTGTCAATTTCAAAGTTCGCTATACAGTATAACTTTTTAGAAATACAGGAAAAGTTTGGAAAACATAAAAAAAAAAATCCAATGAGTTTTCACTAATAACATTTCATTGGCTTATGAAGGGATGTTGAGTAAACACATTTTAATACTTAATGGTATATTCAGGATTTCGAGGTTTTTAAGCCTAAAAACTGGCCGGACCCCCTTAAGCAGTCTTATTTTCCATTAAACTATCAGTAAATAATGGTTAAACACAAAGTGTTTCACAGTTAATTAATTGGCGGCAAGCTAATTTGATGTCATCATTGAATCATCCTCAGAAGCACCGTAACTTAAAACAATGGTAAATACCCTTTCGTTGCATTCATTAATCCTGTCCTATATTCCGACACTGGCATATAGGAGAAAGAGAGGGGATATGATAGAGACTTTTAAGATAGTGTCAGGAAAGTATGATGAGGATGTGTGTGAAGGTACAGTATCTTCTTGATGCGGGAGGGAACAAGAACAAGAGGACACTCTAAGAAAATTTACAAAGAAAGAAATAGGCTTGAGAAGGCAAAGAACTCATTTTGTGATAGAGTGGTAAATGAGTGGAACGCACTGCCCCAGTATGTAGTCGATTCCGAATCAATAAGGGAGTTTGAAAGAAATCTTGATAAAGCATGGGGAAGACAAGATTTGAAGTTTGATTATAAAGCAAAAATACAGAATAGTAAAAATTTTGTGTCTGCTACCGCCGCCGCCAACACCGTGAACGACCGCAGCAGTGCAAGTACTGGTACTGAGCTGGATACACAGGCCTAGTTTGCCTTTTCCCAGAGGATCTACTGTAAGAAACTGTAAGATATAATTTTATATACCCCTCAAAAAACAATAATTCATCATAAGATTGTACTAATTTATAGCTTACTGAATGTCTTAAGATATTGCGCTTTCTGTCAAACACATAAAATTTATACCGGGTATTCATTCACAATTTTTAGAGAGCGGTCCCTTAAAATTGATCCACACGACGAACAATCGCGTATTTTTACAGGGGCTTTCACGGGATCATATCTCGAAGAAAACTCGCATTCAAGCTTAAATTAATATTTTACATTATTAATTTCAGTCAATATATTAACCCTTTTGCTGCGGCTATGTTTGGGCTATTTAGGGCATATTCAGGCACTCCTGAATGATAAATCAAGTATCTGCATTAAATGAAGTGTATTCTGCCGAAAACTAGGCGAAAATAGCTTCAAAATGAGACCAGAACGGGCCCCGTACATGGTCTGGTTCACCCGCAGTGGTGCCAGTGAAATGCGGGAAACCCGCTATTTGGTAGCACACGCTCGCTTGGCTACACTGCTGTGAGACACAGAGAGAGACCCGCACGAGACACAGTGTACCTCAGTGAGCCGCTCGCTGCTCTGAGGGTTGGAGGTGAGCCCCTCACGCTCCCGCCCACTGACACTATTTTTACAGTTTTTACAGGCTTTTAAAGCCTGGAAATTGCTGTAACTTGCCAGGACGTTCCAGAACGTCACCCACAATGAAAGGGTTAAACATACAGTATAGAGTAGTTTGCAGATACAAAGTGTTGTTGACGATATGTTTTCCATCATACTGTCTGGATCTTGGTTTAGTAATATTTCATTCCATTTCACTGTAGCCAAAGAGGATTTCAGTCCCTCCCAATCAGCCTTGTTACTATTGAAGTTGAGGGTTTTAAATCCTTCTTCGTTGGTTTCAAGTCTCTGAATTTTCTTGGTTGATTTCCTTCTAGTCAGTGACTAATTGGTTTGTGATTTGAAATACAGTACTGTACCGGTATCTGTTTCTTCGGCTCTATACCCATGTATTATTTCCTGGTTTGTTAAGAGGTAAAAAACAAAAATTCCTCTGGTTGGTATGGCAATTTCTTGAGTTAAGAAGAGTTGCTCTATGAGGTGTAATGCTCTAGCCTTAGGGGAGGTGTGGCAGAGTGGTCTTGCCACTGGACTGGTAATCCAATGGATCTGGGTTCAAATCCCAATATGTCAATGGGAAGATATTGGGATGGAATTTGTGCTGTACCTAGTTTCAGTGCATTACCACAGCACACCGAAATGCCAAAAAAATACCCTCATTGTTCCCTGATTAAATAGCCTTGTATGAATATTCCCATATTCAAAATATGTTACAGGGGGGCAATGCCTAGTGAGTTAATTGCTCAATAGGTGGCGTTCTGAGAGTGAGGGTCCGAGTGTGGGAGTACAAAGGAAATCAAGCAACAACAGATCTAGTGACCCTTCTAGGTTGCTTGTCCTCCAAAACACTGAGGATCAAGTGTCCAAACAGTGGTTTAGAGTGGGTAAGGGAACATTGGAAAGGGAATTACTGCCCTGGAACTAATGTCCGTGGCAGGATTAGGAAGTTAGTAGGGGACAGATGGGTTAGTAACTGAGGGGGGGATAAAATAAAGTTATTCATTTACAAACGCAGTCAGTCGCGGGTTTGATGCGAGATATTTGTCTAGGCGGAGTTTAAATGAATCAACGGTATGGGGAATGAGACTGAAGCGCAGAGGTGGAGCAGCTTCAGAGATGGAGTTGTTTCGAGCCGTGAAGCTTCGCATGTCTCACTCCCTAGACTGGAACAAGACCTCACAGGCCTCACCGTGTTCAGCGGTGTAGTGTAAAGGCTCTCAGCCTATGCCCGAGAGGGGGTAGTTGGAATATAGAAAAAAAAAAAAAAAAATCTTGGTCCTCTCTACTTCCACCTCCAATATAGTCCCTGCTGGCCGTTTGATAATGGGAAGATTAAAACTTCCTAGGATAGTAAGGTCATTTAAGGGAGGAGATAGGTCTTCGATGATAAGTTTCAGCTGTGTGAGGACCTCACTAAAATTTTGTTTGCTGCAGAGTGGGGGACGGTATATGTTCACTACAATCATTGCTAGTTTTTTAATGTGTAATATCAGAATCTCTGCTTGGCCATTTGAGTAAGATAGTAATGTCTGGGTATTTGATGCCAGATCATTTCTAACATATGCTGTAGCGCCCCCGTGGGACCTATTTTTTCTGTGCTCTAAACACTACACAGAATTTTTGTAGCTGAATTTCAGTGTTGTTGATGTCCTCACAAAGGTGGGATTCTGTGAGAGCAATAAAGGCAAAAGCTTCCAGATGGGATAGGTCAGCCAGGAAAGGCACTTTGTTTCTGTTTGATTTTGGGTATAGTCCTTGGATATTCCCTATGAGGAAACATTCTAGTGACCCTTAACTACATTGAGCCAGAGGAACATTCGCGGTGTTGCTTGGGCTTGCAGTTGAGGCTGATATACTTGTTTCCCCATTTGATTTTGAATCAGGAGTCCCTGACTTTTTACCACTTTGCTTAGGTTAGCAATTGTGTGTTTCATTTCCAGGACTATCTCTAAAAAATTGTTGTGGCTGGTTTCCATGATTGTTTGTTCCGGATTTTGCTGAGGTCTGGGTGTAGAGTGTTGTGGTCTTTGGAAGGCCTGTTTGAGTGGTGAATTGTCTGTGGCCTTATTTTGTTCCCGCTGCTCAAGTCTGGTTCCACGAATATGGGTGTAAGTGCAGTCTTTTTATTTTTTTAGGCCCATCTGTTTCTGCACTGAGTCTCGACAGAGGATTGGGTGGTAGTTGCGGCATTCTCTTCCCAGTTTGCAGCCTCGTTTTCCTCTTGCGCCGTGGTTTACCAGTCTTTGGCATGGCTTGGGATGTATCTTGGGTCAATTGTTATTTTTTCATAGTGTTATGAGGAAGTGGGCTAGGCTATTGCATAACCATTGCATCTTCATTCTAATCACTACAAATTGTTTTCTGGTATGAATGAATGGGAATTAGGATATTTAGAGAACTTGTGAGCCAACCTTCCTCTCGGTGACTCGGTTTAGCCTAGAGTTCAAGATACCTGTTGTCCTGTGACTCCTATAGTCCTATCGCTGCTTGCAAAGCACACTGAATGATGGATGAGTTTTAGTTTGAAATAATTTTCTCTAACCTGCCAGACCTCCGTTGGTCTTGCATTGATGTACAAGACAAAATGCAAAAAAATACGGTGGAAGAATGAAACAAATTAGATTACTGTTTCAAGATTGCCTCCTTTCTTCCTTCCACCCTTATATAACCCACATAGTCTAATCAAATTCGGTAAGAGTTTTGTTACCTTACCTTACGGTGATACTGGACGCAGGTCTTCTAGCCCTCTTATGTCCAGATCTTCATCTTCCCCTAAACTTAAACTAACATGGTGGCCTGGGGTGGTTATTAATTTTTCCTCAAAGTTGTATTTGATGGCTTGAGTACCGGTACTCCACAACTTGTTGGGGCGTTTTTCAAAAGACACCACACTCCCTGCCTCAATCACTGTGTTAGGTAGGCTATTCCACACATCAACCATTCTTGAGTCATGGGGGTGAGGGAGGCAAAAGCCCCCTCACCCACCATGACTTATTGTCATCATCATACAGCATATATTACCAGCAGGGGCAAAAATTATCAGTCAAATTAGACGCGAATGTAACTGCAAGCGTGCGACTATGTAAACAAAACGGATCACAACTCTTAACTTAATATTTTTTACTTTTCCGATGGTAAGGACATCTATAGGAATGATGTATGGGTCATAAAGATTGTATATATGACATAGGCCTAATTATCTAGGTACCTGAATTGGTGATGCATGATATTCTTGTCCAAAAATTCAAACATTACAGCCATACACATATTATGCGGTAATACCTAGACCCTATTTTGAAAGTCCTTTAGAGCCGACACGGTTAGCCGAAGGCAAGGGCAGTGCCAAGAAACCCCTAAAATATTGAAACTGTAGGGTCTCAAGCAAGCTTCCTTCACTGGACAGTAATTCATTGTTGGTGGTATGAGGACCTTTAGGGCTCAAGGGAGAGAGCCATAATGGATGTGGTGCACCAAAGGGAGGGCCTCCTAATATGAGGCACCAAAGGGAGAGTCCCCTAATATGAGGCATCAAAGGGAGGGCCCCCTAATGTGAGGCACAAAAGGGAGGGCCCCATAAGATAAGACACTAAAGAGAGGGTCCCCCTAATATAACTGTTGCAGATTTCCATTTTCTAATGATATGATTATATGAATAAAGTATGAGTATCAGTGTTAGTGATGATAAATCTAGATTGTCCATATCTTTCAGGTGTTAGTAATTATTATTATGTGACTGCTTTTGTGTTTCCAGGGTTATGTGAAACGTCAAGCCCTGTATGCGTGTGTGACATGCTGCCCGGGTGACAGTGAGCGGCGGGCTGGGGTGTGTCTGGCTTGCAGTTACCATTGCCACGAGGACCATGAACTCATTGAGCTCTATACCAAGAGGTTCGTGGATACCTTTTACAAGCCTAGTGAAATATTTACGGTACATTAAAAGGCATTTGTTTTGTATGTATTGATGTGCTAATGGTAGTGAAAATCTGACACTTTTAATTATTTTGTTTAGGCTCAAATTCAGGAGTCCATAAACTAAAGAAATTCAGTAGCACTGAATACATATATATACAAATAAATGTTATGATACTGCAATATTAGAATAGTTAACAATACTTACCTAATCAATTTTAGGAAGAAACTTGGGTCTATATACTGTACTATACCAGGGCTGCATTCAGCCACAATTCGCTATGCAATACGTAAAGCAGCATATTGCTGTGTATCAGCATGCCAGACAATACTATATAATTAGAGCTATAAGGGAGTCATACACATTTGATTGCATCCAGAAGTGAATACAACCAAATATTCAATTACCGGTACCAAAAGCTTATAGCAGAATTTTCTTTCTGTATTGCGCTAATCAATACACTATTGTGTCTGGCAACACTTGCCAGTATTGGTACACAGCAATACGCTGCCTTACATATTGCATAGCAATTTGTGGCTGAACACAGCCCAGGTATATACTGTATGTGAGGCTTTTTATTTACATGCAAAAGCCTCCTCATGCCTGAGCATGGTGGGTCATAAAAGCATAAAACAATAGCACAAACTTGTATTTATACCTGGTCAAATATATAAATAAAAATAATGATTGATTGATTGATTGATTGATTGATTGATTGATTGATCCTGGAAGATACTAGTATAAACTATTTCCCATTGGCGTTTTCCAGAAACTTCCGCTGTGATTGTGGAAACTCAAAGTTTCCCCAGAATACTTGCAAGCTGTTGAAGGTATGTAACTTGTAAATGTCCTAATCCAATTTGACTTTATTTTAATTATGTTAACTGTGTGTGGATGAGTACAGTAACTTTTTGTGTACCGGTGCTAAACCTTTTTAAGTTTGAGAAACTTGTTAGGCTGAATAATATGTTGCAGCTGGAATCACTATAAGTGCCATACAATTATGACCAGCTTAACAGCAACCTCCTTTCCCTCCTCAGGACAAGTCAAGTGAGAACTGTGATAACGTGTACAACCACAACTTCAGCGGTGCTTACTGTACTTGCAGCCGGCCATACCCAGACCCAGAGGACACCATTGATGATGAGATGATCCAGTGCTGTGTCTGCGAGGACTGGTTGCACGGCAGGGTATGTTAACAATATAACCTGGACATTGTTTGAAAGGCATAAATGAAGAGTGAGGGGGTGGAAGTGAGTTACTTGCAAATACTTTACCAATTTCATACTTTTTAATACTTTTAGTGTGGTTTCTTGCAAGTACAGTATTGAGTTTATTTACAATAAAGTGCATGATAATACTGTACTTGCAACAATGCCCTGATAATGTGTTCATGGTATTGGTGTGTCTCTTTACAAACAGCACCAAGGCAGTAAGGTCCCCCCGGGTGACAACTATGCAGAGATGATCTGTGGAAGCTGCCTCCCCAAGTACAAGTTCCTTCAATACTACCTCGGACTGGCTGGTAAGAATAATATGGTACTACTACTAATACATACATACATACATAACATTTTAAGACTGAGTGTTCCACACAGCAGTGCAGTTTCAGTCTCTTGTCCTAATGGCGGCGTTCCAGGCAACCCTGTTAAGGGCTGCTTCACTTGTCAAGTTCTTGGATTTGAGATCGGCGCGTATAGTCCGATCCCAGGTCTTCCTCGGTCCACCCCTTGGTGCAGCTCCCTCCACAATCACAGACCTGCATTTTTTCACCCAATTTTGTTCATCCATTCTCTCCACATGTCCATACCATCCCAGTCTACTTGTACGCATCACCTCGCTAATACTCTTTATACCTAAACGTCTCCTCAGCTCAACATCTGTTATTCTATCCTGTAGCCTGGCCCCACACATCCATCTCACCATTCTCATCTCATTACGCTCCATTCTGTTGACATCCTCTACTTTAACGGCCCATGTTTCTGAGGCATACGTCATTGCACTTCTAACACATGAGGCATACACCTTTCCCTTCAGGGGAAGAGGCATTCTTTTCATGGTCAGGATTGGCATCAATTCTCTGAACTTCCCCCAGCCACACCTAATTCTAGCAACAGTGGCAGCCTCGGCCCCACCACCGGCAGAGATGGTATCTCCTAGGTAACAAAACTTGTTCACCAGCTCCAAAGACTCATTTCCAAAATTCACAGCCACAGGATCATCACTTAACACAAGCTCGCCTTTGCACACTACGCACCAAATTTCTCTATTTCTGACTTATCCTTCGGCAGGGGCCCCTTTATTCTACTACATGTACAGCGCTTACTCCCATGGTGTGCCCAACATCGACAGATGCTACATTGAATTGAGTTAAGACAACTCCCTTTCCACACACTGCACATGGGTATGCACCGCTCTTTTCCACATTGCCTCGTCTCAATCTACAATGCATAACCTTGGTTTTGTTAATATTGACTCTTAAACCCTTGCTCGCCATGCCCTCTCTCCACTCTCTGAATTTGGCCTCAGCATCCTGCATACTGTCAGCTATTAGGACTAAATCGTCTGCATAAAACAGTTCCAACGGGAGTCCGCCTCTAAAAACTCTAGACAGCGCCTCCAAGACCATAATAAAGAGGAGGGGACTTAACACTGAACCCTGATGGACTCCAACACGGACTGGACTTTATAATAAGCATATTACTTATTTCTCATATATCCCTAATGCAAAGGTTCTTCCAATGGAATTCCCTAGCACTTGAATCACATTGAAACACTGCAACCACAGGTACAGACACATGTATTTATACAGTACACAAACTAAATAAAAATAGAGGAGTTATCAACTAAATTGCCTGGCCGAACAGCCCCGAGTCCCTAAGGAAGGCCATGGCCACGGTCGGGCTTTCCCACAGATCTCTCAAGGCGTATAGATTGTGTTGTTGGCGTATGTGGTTGTGTGAAATGCAGTCTTCTATGATGTGTTTAATGGTATGGGGTGCTGTGTTACAACCTGGGCAAGTGTCGATGACTGAGTCATCCAGTCTCTTCTGAGCTGGATGGTGTCCGTATCTCAGCCTGGCCAGGTGGACTCTGTCCTCGCGAGGTAGGGAGGATTCAGAAAGATGGATTTCGGGATGTCGTGCCTGCAGCTGCGTGTTGTCTATGAGTGCGTGGATGGAAAGGCGAGAGATATGAGTATGGATGTGCTTCTGGAAACTGGTTTGGGGTGGGCAGGGAGGGAGAGAAGATAGTATTTGTGTGTGATGGCATGTGCTGGGTGTTGTTTTGATATTTCTTGGTGTCTGTGGGTGTGTTGCCATGTAGTGTAGTGGGTGGTGTTGGTTCGTGGAGGCTGCTGCCAGAAATTGAGTGCCTCTCATGTCCAGATGGTCTTTGACTTTGAGGACTTTGGTTTCTTGATGTAGGTGTAGTAGCTGTGCAGCCTGTGATGATTTTTAGGGCTTTATTTTAAATAGTCTGTAAGGTCTTATGCTGTGTTTCAGCTATGTTAGAAGCCCAGGCCGGGCTTTCGTATTCCATCACTGATCTTGTGTATTGTTTGTAAACTGTGATGGTGGTTTCTTTGTTGTGCCCAAATTTTGTGTGGGCTAGTGACCTGAGGGTGTTAAATCTGGGTGTCAGTTTCTTTTTCATGTTTGTGGTGTGCTGTTTGAATGTTATTTGAGTATCATATGTTACTCCTAGGATTTTGGGTGAGTGTGTGTGTGTTAGGGGTGTGTTGTTTATGGTGAGTTGCGGGGAGTATGCGTGGTATCCTGTCCAGCTTGTGAGGAGGGTTGCTGTAGATTTGGCTGGGGATAAATTGAGTCTGTTTGTACTTTGTAGTGCACCAGTCATGTAATGTGTTGAGATAGGGTTGAAGGAGACTTGTTGCTGTGTCTGAGTCTTGGTGCGTGCATGTGAGTGTTATATCGTCTGCGTAGGAGGCTATGTTTATTTGGGGCGTATTGGGCGTATTTATATCATGCATGTATAGATTGAAGAGTGCAGGCGACAGTACAGATCCTTGCGGGACTCCGTTTGGGAAATTTCTGATGCTAAATGACTGACCGGCAAAAGATACGCGTGCACATCTGCCTGCTAGGAAGTTGGCCAGCCACCTTTTTGTTGTGCATGTTTGTGTCGTAGATTTTGTTTGTTAGGTTGTGGCGGGGGATGGCATCGAAGGCTTTACTGGTGTCGAGTGTGGCAAGTAGTGATCTGTGTGGTGGTCTGGCTGAGTTGATGCCGTCAAAAGCTCTTTGTGTAAGGTCTGTAAGAAGAGTGTTTGTGGAGTGCAGTGGCCTGAAGCCATGTTGTGTTGGAGCTAGGGGTAAGGCGTGTGTAATCAGTTGTAGTACAAGGCGTTCTATGACTTTGGAGGGGGTGTAGAGTGTGTAATACAGTACAGTATATTGAAAATTTATATTGTAATAGCCGTAGTACAAGGGGAAGGGAGATCGGCAGGAGTGTTCAAGTTATAGAGGTATTAGTTTATTATTGTGACTGTATTCTAAAATTTGACATCAATAATTTTAATCAAGCATTTTTAACTTGAAGTTTCTTGTATAACCTCTGCTTACTTTTTGTCTGTATTTATTGTTTATCTTTTTCTTTTTCTATTATTAATATTAATATTGATGATTTTTTAAATTTATTGTTCTTGTTAAAAGAGTACTCTTTGTTTAAATCTGTTGTTTCTTCATATTTTGTAATTATTTGTCTTTATATTATATGTATTCATTGTCGATAGTATCAATTGCTTACTTTTGCGATTTCCTTAGTTTATTTGTGCTATAAATGTAGGTTATTTGTAGGGTAGTTATTGATAGGGGTCACTTGAGGCATGCTATGCTTACAGGTACCTACCCGATAGCACTATCGTTAGTGAGTGCTGTACTGTATTTTATATATTATTTTGTAATAGTATAGATATCTTATCAATATCTGTATTTTGTACTATTTTAATGTCTTGTCATGTTGCAAATTTGATTTTAAATATATTTTGACATTTAACATATAGTTTCTTTATTCATGCAGAGTTTAGTAAAATTTGCCAGAACGTCCCGGACTTCCCAAACTTGACTACTTCCTTTAACGTGACGATAGTGCGTTGTTATATGTGCGATTAGTTTGCTTGGGAAACAGATTAACTTGCTCATGTAGTAATGTACACCCTATGTGGTGGATTGTGTTCTTTTATTTAATAATTTTCATTTTAGTAAACGTTGTTTCCACATAGCGATTTTGATAATTTAATTTGACTTTATATTGTCCTTGTCCCAATTTTGGTTTGTTTAGTTTGCAAGTTTTACATTTTAATTTATTATCAGTGGTTGGAAAGCTGTATGGCAGGGTGTTGATAGAGAGAATAATAAAATGTACGGAAGTTGCAATAGGAGAAATACAGTGCGGTTTTAGGAGGGGAAGAGGATGCGTGGATCAGATTTTTGCAGTAAGACAGTTATGCGAGAAGTATTTAGAAAAGCATAAGGAGATATTTTGGGCTTTTATGGATTTGGAAAAAGCGTATGATCGTGTGGAAGGTGTTAAGGATTTATGAAATTGGAGGAAATTTGTTGGAAGCCGTTAAGAGTTTTTATGAAGGGAGCAGAGCATGTGTTAGAGTAGGAAATGGTGAGTTGAGTGAATGGTTTGAGGTAAAGGTAGGTTTGCGACAGGGTTGTGTATTGTCACCATGGCTGTTTAATATGTTTATGGATGGTGTGGTGAGGGAGGTGAAAATGAGAACTATGGGAAGAGGATTGGGTTTAGTAGGAAAGAATGGTAGAGATTGGGAGTTGAATCAGTTGCTGTTCGCTGATGACAGCGATGGTGGCGGATTCTGAGGAGAAACTGCAGCGGGTAGTCAAAGAGTTTGGAGTGGTTTGTGGGAGGAGGAAACTGAAGGTGAACGTCAATAAAAGTAAAGTAATGGTGTGTAATAGGGGTGATCGTATGGTGAATCTAGATGTGAGGCTGGATGGGGAAATATTGGAACAAGTAGAGTGTTTTAAATATCTAGGAGGAACGATAAGCAGGAGTGGAGGTATGGAAATGGAGGTAAAACAGAGAGTGTGTGAAGGAAGGAAAGTTTTCGGAGCAATGGGAAGTATGTGGAAGACGAGAAATCTCGGAATGAAAGTAAAAAGTGCCATGTATCAAGAAATTGTTGTGCCAACAGTGATGTATGGGGCTGAGACATGGGCTCTGAAGAAAAAGGAGAGAAGAAAGCTGGATGTGATGTAGATAAGCTGCTTGAGGAGTATGTGTGGAGTTACTCTTAGAGACGGATTGAGGAATGAAGAGATACGTAGGGCAGCAGGAACATTTGTCAGCCAGAGTGGACAGAAAGGTGCTGAGCTGGTATAGTCATGTTGAACGAATGGGAGATGAAAGGCTTACAAAGAAAATATGTGAGTCCGATACAATGGGAGATAGAAGGGCAGGAAGACCCCCATTGAGATGTAGAGACTGTGTAAGACAAGCTTTGGATGATAGAGGAATGATTATAGATCAGGCAAAGGAAGTGGTAATAAACAGGAATGAATGGAGAATGCTTGTGAATAGTTGAGTGAACACGTGGTCATTTGGGGGAAGGGGTCGGGCACAAGTTGGACTAGATAATAGTCCATCAGGCGCCTCGCCCGGGGGGACGATTAATATGAAGGGTGCGCCTGGAAGTGTGGTGGGCGGGCTTGTGTCTTTGGCTCCGCTGCATGTCTGCCTGCCGAGATCGGAGCCTCTCCGGGTGGTCGGGGGCCGGGGGAGTGCTGGAGCGACCTTGGTGACCCTGGTCTCTGGGTATTCTCCTGGGTGACCTATATGTGTGTGAATTTTGTGTTTTGTCTGTGTTTTTGTTTTGTTTGTGTTTTCCCTGTTCTTGCTCTGTCTTGAGTCGGCCACCCCTAAGAAAATTAAAACAACAAAATAATAAAATAGAATAAAATAGAAAATAAAATTAAATTTAAAAAAATAGGAAAAGTGGGGATTGGGCCTGAGCATATAGATAGAATAGACTATTTGTAATAAAAGACCTGTTTTACCCTTTGGATGATGAACTCTCACCATTAAATAATGTAGCCATGAAATTTATGAAAGAAGCATTGGATGGAGTTGTTAAATACAACAGTAACATACTGTAAAATTGCTACCGGTATGTATTATTAGCCTATAAAGTAATATAAGATATGGACCAATATTTATGTTCATTAGAATGTAACATTTGTGTCTGGAGTCAAGATATTTTTACATTTTAATGATAATAATAATAATACTGTATTAATAAAATGTCTACCAAATACTTATTAACTAATGATCGTACACTAGCTCGACATGACATCTCAACATTACAAAATATGCCTTGCCCGGTCCCTTGAAATAATGTCCATATTCTCCCTTTCTCAGTTACAGTTGTGAAGCCAGAGGAAACAAAGGTTGAAGCTAAGGAGTCAAAGAACAAGTCTCAGGAGTCTAAGGTTGAGGTCAAGGAGTTGGAGAAGAAGCCAGAGGAGTCCAAGGTGGAAGTCAAGGAGTCCCAGAATAAACCTCAGGTAAATAGTTTTTATTCATTTATTGATGGTTTTCTTATTTATTTATTATTATTATTTGTATTTTATTCTATTTTTCATTTGTTCAAGCTGTGGGTAACATGCAATTTCCCATTTTGATTACTCAGAATTTGTGAGGATTTTGTTGCCAAATACAATATATTGTTAATTAGTAAATGTTAACCCTCTCACATCCTGACGCGATTTTTTAGCCTATTAGGGATACTTTAAATCCTTTGTTACCGTCAGGGGTATCTATAAACCTTTAGTTTGTTTGCTTCAACCTCTGCAGTTGTCTTTGAGTTAGCTGTGGGCAGAAAACTAATTTTGGAGAGGTAATTATAACAGTGAGAGTAATCTATTTCTTATTGCTAATCTGGCAACCTCTGCGTCCTATGGTCGTGAGAGGGTTAACATTATTCAGTTTCATGCCAGGTGAATATCAATTATCTATAAGAGGGCATAATTGAAATAAATTGTACGCTGAAAATCTTACTCCTAAACAATTTTGACTGTACATCTGGTTGGTAGGAAGCATCCGTGTCGGTGGTAGATGACAAGGTGAAGGACAGTCAGGACTCTGGATTCTGTGAGACTGATGGTGGTGCTGCTCCTCGAGAGTCTACTGATGGTGGGAGCAACAAGGCTTCAGGTTAGTGCTTTAAACTTTCTGTTGCCAAAATAGCTACATTAATATACTACTACTACTACTACTACTACTACTACTACTACTACTACTACTACTACTACTAATAATAATAATAATAATAATGTAAAACTTGCAAATTACGCAAACCAAAACAAGGACGAGACAATATAAAGGCAAAAGAACTAATAATAATCACTATGTGGAAACAATGCTTTAGCAAAATATAATTCTCAAATAAAAGAACACAATCCACCACATAGGGTGTACATCACTACATGAGCAAGTTGTTGTTGTTGTTCCCCAAGCTGCCTGGCCGAACAGCCCCAAGGCCCCGAGCAATTCAAAGGCCATAACCGAGTGCCCCCACAGAACCCTCCCCGCTGACCACAATAAAGCCTGGGTGACCGAAGCCACTCCATGGCGGGGGGCTGAGGAGGGTGCGGAAACGCCCGGGAAACCAAAGCCCCACCCAGGGCCCTGTGCCCCTCAGCAATTATGAAGAGAAAGTTGAGGGGCAAGGGAAAAATGTGACGCTTTGGCTTCCAATCTTGGTAGATTGGGAGGTCAATCCATGGAAGAGACGCCGTCACTCGAGATCTAGAAAATATATAAGTTAAAGGAAAAGTCAGAGTAAGCTATGGGTATGGCAGAGATTGCTCAGCTCTCACTCTGATAGACCAGCCCATCACCATACATGAGCAAGTTAATCTGTTTCCCAAGCAAACTAATAAAAAAACACATTAAATTTGAATGTGTCTTTGCCATTTGTTGTGTTTTCTGGAAAATATTAAAACTGGGTGTACTATATTTTGCTTCTTTTTCTCAGACCTGTACTACATTGCATTGCAATCCACACATTTTCAGGGTGCAAACTGGATGGCCTATTAAAGAAGCAAGATCTGCCCGAAGGAGCGGTGTTCATGCCTGACAACTGGAGGCAGCAACTCTGTATCTGTGATAACTGTAAAGTAAGGACTTAGCATGTGTACAATATTGGTTACTTTAATTTCTAGGGGAAAAAAATTTATGTTCTTAACTCGCATTAACGAAATCCTTACATTTTTGTATTCTAGTTTCTATTCATCTATTGCAAGATATCTTGATCCCCAAGGGGTTAGCCACAAATGAATCACCTTCATGCTCCTCTTTCATAATTTATTAAAATATATATTTTACTATACTATCAGTGCAAAAGAGAAGGAGTACAAGGAAAGGCTAAATGAAAAGTGGATGGAAGAGAGAGAAGTAGAGGTTGAATGGCAACAGTTTAAGGAAGGAGTGAAAGCAAGTGCAGAGGTAGTATGCAGTAAAAGGAAAGTAGGAGGCAGAGGTATCAGGAAGGGAAGCAAGTGGTGGAATAATAGTTGAGGAGAAGAGACTGTTTTGAGAGGGTTTTACAGGATGGTAGTGATGAGGTATGGGAGAGGTACAAGGAGAGGCAAAACGGAAAATTAGAGAAGCGAAAAAAGATGCAAACGAAAGGTGGGGTCAAAGGTTGAGTGAGAATTTTGAAGAACGAAAGATGATGTTCTGGAAGGAGGTAAATAGAGTAAGGAAAGGAGGACAAAAGAGGGAAGAGTCATGAAAGACGCAAATGGAGAATTACTAGTGGAAGAAGTTGAAGTGAGGAAAATATATGCAGAGTACTGTGTTTTGAATCTTTGTTAAATTATAATGTAAAACTTGCAAAATAAGCAAACCAAAACTGGGACGACACAAGATAAACGCAAAGGAACTAATCAAAATCGCTATGTGGAAATAACGCTTAATAAAATAAAATTTGAAATAAAAGAACACAATCCACCACATAATAATAATAATAATAAGCATGTTACTTATTTCTCATAAGCGCCAATTTTTCCGAAGAATTCACTAGCGCTCGGAAAGAGAAAGAAAAAAGAACAAAATCAATGCATCAAAAGAAAGCTTATATACAACACACATTTAACAATCACTAGCAGTGGCAAAATAGCCTAAACTCCATAGCCATCTGTCATGACACCTCTCAAGATCATAGCTTCTCTCAAAGAGAAAAGTCTTAAGTTGTCTCTTGAAGCATTCAACAGAACTCGTTGTCTCATGGACAGCGGCAACCTGTTATACAACCTCAGAGCCATGTAGGAGAATGACCTCTCAAAGAAAGAGACAACCTCAGAGCCATGTAGGAGAATGACCTCTCAAAGAAAGAGGACTGCTGGAAAGCCCTTGGTTCATCAAGACGAAAAGGGTCATTGTCATGACGCACAACTACACCATGGTGTGCCGGTGGGTGCCTGAGCAGCTCCGCAAGGTACCTAGGCTCACCAAATTTGAGAACCTTAAAAGTCACCAAACACAACTTAAATTCTATTCTTGCTCTTACTGGCAGCCAGTGCAGTTCTATGTGAAGAGATGTAGTAGGAGTTCTAGGTGGAACACCAAAAATTAGTCTTGCGGCCCTGTTAAGAACAGACTGAACTTTCTTTAAAATATAATTTGGAAGACCCACCAACAGGGCATTGCAATAATCAACACGAGAGAAGACCAATGAGTGAACCAACGTCAGGAGGCAACGTCTGGTTATAAACGGCTTCACCAAATAGAGATTTCTGATGTGCAAGTAACAACTTTTAACTATCTGGTTTACATGCTCTTTGAAATCTAATCGGGAGTTCACATGTACACCCAGATTTCGAACAGAGTTGGCCGGTCGCAGCTGAGATCCACCCACATTGATGGAGAGGGCACCTACTATATCATCAGCTCTTCTATTTCCTCGGATGATGAGAATATCAGTTTTACCATCATTTAGATTAAGTTTTCTCGCTCTCATCCACTTCTTGATATCAGACATCAACAATTCCATCTTACTCCGTATATCAACTATATTTGTGATTCTCACATAAATCTGGGTGTCATCTGCATAAAAGTGAAAGGTGACATTATGTGCACGAAGCAGAAGAGACAAACTGCTGATATAAATTATAAATAGGATAGGACCTAAAACTGATCCCTGCGGAACACCATACTCCAGGGGTGTCGAGTCCGAGACCACTTGATTTGCCATCACACTCTGGGATCTACCTGACAAGTACGACCCAAGAAGCAAGAGAGCGGAGTCACGCACACCACAATCATAAAGATCACTCAATAACAACTCGTGATCCACTGTGTCAAAGGCCGCAGAGAGATCAAGCAAGACCAATAGTGAGGCCACACCATTGCAAATGTTCTCAACTAGATCATTATGTACTCTAATCAATGCTGTTTCAGTTGAATGATGCTGTCGGTAAGCAGACTGAAAAATTGGGATAGTTTCATTCTGCTGAAGTAGTGGTTGTAATTGGTCAAGTATTGCACGCTCTAATATCTTTGATATGAAGGACAGGTTGGAGACAGGACGATAGTTCAACATGTTCTCAACATCAAGTCCAGGTTTCTTTAGAGTAGGTCGGAGTAGTACATGCTTTTCAGAATGTGGGAAGCTACCTTCAAAGAAGCACTTATTAATTATTTTGGAAATAAACTCAACTGTGTGATCACAGACTCTTGGTAGCTTGGAAACATTTATGCATAACCATGCATAACCAAGGTTATGCATTGTAGATTGAGACGAGGCAATGTGGAAAAGAGCGGTGCATACCCATGTGCAGTGTGTGGAAAGGGAGTGGGCGTTAACTCAATTCAATGTAGCATCTGTCGATGTTGGGTACACCATGGGAGTAAGCGCTGTACATGTAGTAGAATAAAGGGGCCCCTGCCGAAGGATAAGTCAGAAATAGAGAAATTTGAGTGCGTAGTGTGCAAAGGCGAGCTTGTGTTAAGTGATGATCCTGTGGCTGTGAATTTTGGAAATGAGTCTTTGGAGCTGGTGAACAAGTTTTGTTACCTAGGAGATACCATCTCTGCCGGTGGTGGGGCCGAGGCTGCCACTGTTGCTAGAATTAGGTGTGGCTGGGGGAAGTTCAGAGAATTGATGCCAATCCTGACCATGAAAAGAATGCCTCTCCCCCTGAAGGGAAAGGTGTATGCCTCATGTGTTAGAAGTGCAATGACGTATGCCTCAGAAACATGGGCCGTTAAAGTAGAGGATGTCAACAGAATGGAGCGTAATGAGATGAGAATGGTGAGATGGATGTGTGGGGCCAGGCTACAGGATAGAATAACAAATGTTGAGCTGAGGAGACGTTTAGGTATAAAGAGTATTAGCGAGGTGATGCGTACAAGTAGACTTGGATGGTATGGACATGTGGAGAGAATGGATGAACAAAATTGGGTGAAAAAATGCAGGTCTGTGATTGTGGAGGGAGCTGCACCAAGGGGTGGACCGAGGAAGACCTGGGATCGGACTATACGCGCCGATCTCAAATCCAAGAACTTGACAAGTGAAGCAGCCCTTAACAGGGTTGCCTGGAACGCCGCCATTAGGACAAGAGACTGAAACTGCACTGATGTGTGGAACACTCGGTCTTAAAATTTTATGTATGTATGTATTATGAGACGGACTTAATTGGTTCTGAAAAGACAAAGGAGACTTTTATATTGACTCTTTTTCATGTTATTATTTGTGTGCTAGAAGGATAATATTGTTTTCAATTCCATTGCATTAGAAATGATTCAAAGATTACAAAAAGTCCAAATAAGACATAGTTATGTTAATGTATAAGGGAGTTACGTAGATGCATTAGAGAGATAGATAGATAGAAAGAGAGTTACAGAGGGGGAGTGAGCGATAAACACGAACTATTATGCGACTGACTTAATTGGTTCTGAAAAGACAAGATAGATAGAAAGAGAGTTGCAGAAGGGGAAGTGAGCGATAAACACGAACTATTATGAAACGGACTTAATTGGTTCTGAAAAGACAAGATAGATAGAAAGAGAGTTGCAGAAGGGGAAGTGAGCGATAAACACGAACTATTATGAGACGGACTTAATTAGTTCTGAAAAGACAAAGGAGACATTTTTATTGACTCTTTTTCATGTTATTATTTGTGTGCTAGAAGGATAATATTGTTTTCAATTCCATCGCATTAGAAATTATTTATAGAATACAAAAAGTCCAAATAAGACATAGTTATGTTAATGTATAAGGGAGTTAGTTACATGCATTAGAGAGATAAATAGATAGAGAGAGAGTGGCTAGGGGCGAGCGAGCGATAAAATACTAACATATACGAGACGGATTTATGTTTCTGAAAGACAATGGCGACATTTCTATTTACTCTCTTTTTCATTTTATTATTTGTGTGTTAGAAGGGTAATATTGTTTTCAATTCCATCGTATTAGAATTGATTCATAGATTTAAAAAAGACCAAATAAGACATAGTTATATATATGTATAAGGGAGATAGATGCATTAAATAGATAGATAAAAAAAATAAAAAATCTCAATTTCTCTGGTGACGGGGGCTTTCCTCTTCTAATTCGGAATTTTCCCTCTCTTAAGTCGGACTTCGGACATCTCGGATTTTCGGTCATCTCGGACTGGGTCTCCCCCCAATTAGTCCGAGATAGCGAGGGTTTACTGTATGTGGAAGACGAGAAATCTCGGAATGAAAGTAAAAAGTACAATGTATCAAGGAATTTTTGTGCCAACAGTGATGTATGGGGCTGAGACATGGGCTCTGAAAGAAAAGGAGAGAAGAAAGCTGGATGTGATGGAGATGAGCTGCTTGAGGAGTATGTGTGGAGTTACTCGTAGAGACAGATTAAGGAATGAAGAGATACGTAGGAGAGTGGGGCAGCAGGAACATTTGTCAGCCAGAGTGGACAGAACGGTGCTGAGCTGGTATGGTCATGTTGAACGAATGGGAGATGAAAGGCTTACAAAGAGAATATGTGAGTAAGATACAAGGGGAGGAAGACCCCCATTGAGATGGAGAGACTGTGTAAGACAAGCTTTGGATGATAGAGGAATGAGTATAGATCAGGCAAGAGAAGTGGTAATAAACAGGAATGAATGGAGAATGCTTGTGAATAGATGAGTGAACATGTGGTCATTTGGGGAAAGGGGTTGGGTGCAAGTTGGACTAGATAATAGTCTATCAGGCGCCTGGCCCAGGGAGACGATTTATATGAAGGGTGCGCCTGGAAGTGTGGTGGGCGGGGCGGGCTTGTGGCTTCGGCTCCGCTGCATGTCTGCCTGCCGAGATCAGAACCTCTCCGGGTGGTCGGGGGAGTGCTGGAGTCGGGACCTTGGTGACCCTGGTCTCTGGGTCTTCTCCTGGATGACCTAAATGTGTGTGAATTTGTATTTTGTTTTTGTGTGTTCATTGTTTTCTGTTATCCCTATTCTGGCTGTCATGAGTCGGCCACCTCTTCCTCCCCACCCCCCCCCCCCAATTTTTGTTAAAGAAAGATGGGGATTGGGCCTGAGTAAATAGATAGATAGATAGATCAGATTTGATATGATCACAGCCATATAAATTTAATCCTCACATGATCAATATCTAGGCAGTATGTTACCTTCAAAGTTTACCAGAGGGCTTTTATCTAAAGTTCATTTTTCTAAAATAACTAGGCCACTGAACTTTAAATGTTTCTGTTCGGACTCTGTCTCGTTATGGTCACCCCCACCTATGGGGTATGTGCCCGAGTATATAGTACAGTACTGTATTAAACATACATTATACCCCTTTGATTACAATTGTTGTTATCATTCCGTAGGCTGCCTGGCCGAACAGCCCCGTGGCCATGGCCACGATCGGGCTTTCCCACAGGGCTCTCAAGGAGTGTGGATTATGACTACAGTACAGGGTGGTGCTGAATACGGTTATCCATAGGATAGACTATGAATGTCCGTGCATCAGTACCATCCAAGGGGGTCAGATTTTCACAAACCCAATTAGATCACTATGAAATAAGAAACTGAAAATTAAAATGTAAAACTTGCAAACTAAACAAACCAAAATTGGGACAAGGACAATATAAAGTCAAATTAAATTATCAAAATCGCTATGTGGAAACAACGCTTACTAAAATGAAAATTATTAAATAAAAGAACACAATCCACCACATAGGGTGTACATTACTACATGAGCAAGTTAATCTGTTTCCCAAGCAAACTAATTGCACATATAAATATAAATATAAATATAATATCCACAACAAAAATACTGGTTAATCTGCTCTACATAACTAATTAACAACAAAAATGTTTATAGTTCATTATAAAAATTATTAGTCCTCTTAGATGGTATCCATATTCTTTGTGGCTCCTGGACTATGGGTACCTGAATTCAATGCCACCCAGTATTTTCATCCTAGACTAACATTAAAATAATAACTGCAGACCTAATATATGATCTGTGCCCCATGAATATTCGTTCCTCGCACTTAAACATTAGGCTACCATAGCGCAGTTCGGAATATGAACACGATTAAATTAATATCCAGTATTCGAGAATTGATAATAAGTCGTAGGCGTGTGAATAAACCTTTAACCGTCCTGGTGGTGCAATGGTTAGAGTGTTTAAAAATCTGTGTGTGATAACCCAGGTTCGAATCCCGGTGAATCACATATGTTTTCATTAAATTCATTGTGGGTGTTTGGTGTGGTGGTGAAATTAATACAAATATAGATAAACAATAGGGAGGGTGTGTCGTTCCCACTGTAACCTCTTAATGATCACTGCAAACCCGGTACAAGAAGGAGGGTGTGTCATACCTATTGTAACCTTTTAATAATCACTACAGACCCAATACAATAGGGAGGGTGTGTTCTTCCTACTGTAATCTCTTAATAACCACTGCAGACTTAATACAAGAAGGAGGGTGTATTGTTACTGCTGAAAAAGGACATGGTGGCATTCAATGTGGAGAGTGGGCCGACATTTGGATTTCATGAACAGAACACACTCTAAAGTGAGGAAGTACTGTAACAACCCATTTTCTCATAACTCCAGGGTCAGTACAAGAGCGAGGGTGTATCGTTTCTGCTGGATGAGGAGGACACCGTAGCAATCTACGAGGAGAGCGGGAAGACACGACACCGGAGCCGCACCGACCCGGCAGAGAGAGAGCTTGAGGCACTCTCCTCTCTTGACCGGGTCACACGCACAGAGATGGTTCATGGTAAGTTGTTGGCCAATGAAACACTGGTAGGTTTTCCAAGCGCTCTTTGGAAATTATACTATACTGTAGTCTATTCGCTGTAAGTAGGCGAGAAATCATGACCTAACCTCTGTAACTAAAAAAACGACTAAGAGTAATCGAGCTAATATTTCTACCATTTAGGAAGAGAATTGAGAAGGCGTCTGGGCATTAGGAGTATCAGTGAAGTGATATGCACGAGCCGACTTGGTTGGTTTGGACATGTGGAGAGAATGGATGATCAGAACTGGGTGAAGAAATGCCGGACTGTGAACTTGGGGGGAGCTGCGCGTAGGGGTGGACCTAAAATGACGTGGGCTCGGGTACTCCGGTCCGATCTCAAAATAAAGAACTTGACAACAGAGGCAGCCCTTGACAAGGCCGCCTGGAAAGCTGCCATTTAGGACGTGAGACTGTAACCACAGTTTCTGTGGACAAACGGTCTTTAAACCTGTATGTGTATGTATAGTCAGTCAAGGAATAGATGTGGAAATTTACAGCCAATTTGCTCTAGCCCTTTTTAAGTTACAGAGGATAGAGTTAATGATTTCTCGCCTACTTACAGCGAATAGACTATAGTACTCTGTTCATCTTAATTGGGTGAGAAATAGCCATTTTCTTTATTATATTATTTTATTTTTTTTTTATTTTTTTATTTTTTTTTTTTTTTTAAACCGTTCATTATACTGTAGGGAGAGTTGGGTCTTTTCCTTGCATTTTTAAAAAATTAGTTTGCTTGTTTATATAGTAATAATATTCTTAAGATACACCATAATTATTCATAGGAAAAATTAGTCTGCTTATTTTTCAAACTTTTTCAAATAGAGATTAATGGTCGGACTGACATCCATTGTCAGACATTTGCATCCATCATATCAGACTTTGTCCTGAAGAGAGGGGACATTTTTGGACTGGATACCTAATGATAAGTGCCTTGTGCTTTTGATCATGGTAGAAATATCCTCTATCAATTAACTCCAGGTTTACACTAAAGTGATTATTCTGTTATTGTTGTTCCCCAAGCTGCCTGGCCGAACAGCCCCAAGGCCCCGAGCAAGGCCAAGGCCATAGCCGAGCGCCCCCACAGAACCCTCCCTGCCGACCACAATAAAGCCTGGGTGACTGAAACCACTCCATGGCGGGGAGCTGAGGAGGGTGCGGAAACGCCCGGGAAACCAAAGCCCCACCCAGGGCCCTGTGCCCCTCAGCAATTATGAAGAGAAAGTTAAGGGGCAAAGGAAAAATGTGACTTTTTGGCTTCCAATCTTAGTAGATTGGGAGGTCAATCCATGTTAGAGACGCCGTCACTTGAGATTTAGAAAATATATAAGTAAAAGGAACAGTCAGAGTAAGCTATGGGTATGGCAGAGATCGCTCAGTTCTCACTCTGATAGACCAGCCCATCACCATGATTATTCTGTACTATTAAAATGTAAAACTTGCAAACTAAACAAACCAAAATTGGGACAAGGACAATATAAAGTCAAATTAAATTATCAAAATCGCTATGTGGAAACAACGCTTACTAAAATGAAAATTATTAAATAAAAGAACACAATCCACCACATAGGGTGTACATCACTACATGAGCAAGTTAATCTGTTTCCCAAGCAAACCAATCGCACATATAACCGCACTATCGTCACGTTAAAGGAAGTAGTCAAGTTTGGGAAGTCCGGGACGTTCTGGCAAATTTTACTAAACTCTATTTAATAGTGACCCCTCCATCATTGACGATATCGCCTATTAGTATAATAGTCTCCATTCAACATCCCGCGTCAGCATTTTGAATCTACCGCGCGGAAGGATCATGGAGTACTCTTCATAAGTGCACGCTTAATTCCCTTATGGGATCGTCATTATGATTGGGTACCCTACAGCAAAAACTCCGTAAAAAATAAAAAATAAAAATTAACTTAATATTTGTTTTCATATGACTTTCCATATGTGGATTTCTTGCGTTTTGCTACCCCGACACCAGGCCCTCTAGCGGCCATCTTTGTCCTTCCTCGGCCTTACTAGCAACACAGGTTTCGCCGTGCTCCGCTTTATTCTTCGTTCCAGCGCTTTCTAGTGAGTCCTTGCTCATTTGTATACACCTGCGTTGTAGTAACAAGGTTTAGATTAGCTAGCAACGGCTACCCCATTGGTATGTCCGCAGGAAGTGTGTAATTTAAGGGTACTTTTGTAACAGGCGCCTTCGTATCCCAGGATCTTCGCGCCACGTGTGTTATTTTATGTTGTGTTTGCGCCTTTAGCTTTTGATACATAGCTAGGAGGCTACCATTCTACAATGTTATGCTGCAGACCGTCAATATTGAGGCAGTGGCATATATGTTATTATACTATTTAGCAAATGCTCTGGTCTAAGGGTGCCTGCACGTGGTTCGTATTTTGCTTGTAGGCCCCTATCGTGGACCTCCCCTCGTCTGTGTGCTGTGGCTGGTTCATCGGAGCGGCGTCTGCTGTGATGTTTCTTTGTACCTCATGGTCAGCCTCATTAGGGGTCTCCAGTCTAGGATTCTGAATTGTTTGCCTATGTGTGCCCCTAGTGATGGACATGTGTGCTTGCATGTTTTGGGGGTTTGGGAGACGTCCCTATATATATATATATATATATGCATGCATGCATGTATGTATGTATGTATGTATGTATGTATGTATGTATTTCTGGTATGTATGTATGTATGTATGTAGTGTATGTACGTATATATGTATGTATGTATGTATGTATGTATGTATGTATGTATGTATGTATGTATGTATTGAGGCAACAGCATTCTTAAGTATCTGTATGTAACACTAATATTATCTATATGCATACCTCCTTATATTAAACATGTACTGTACCATAGTAATCATGTGCACTCACTTATATAATTGTACTGTATTGACTGCACATGGTAACTATGGGTATTTCATGATCTGCCCGCTAGGGGTATGTTATGATCAGATCGAGAGAGAGACTAGCCTACCAAAGGTCTCCCTGTACACTGTACCCACTTCACTCCTGAATACAAGAACCTATTAACTTTTACCCAGTGGTTGACTTATCCCACCTCTTTGATAAGTACCTGGGGATCGTCTGGAAGCAGCCAGACCCAACATATACATGGCGCAGTGAGTAAAAACCGGAGTTACGAAGTTGGACAATCCTGTGGGACCCTTGTGAAGCCGCCATTACCAAGCCAGCTCCACCACTCGGGAGTAAGACAGTGCCTCCAGACCCAGGATTACAGTGAGCAGTGCCCCTGGATATACAGTGCTAACAGTGAAGTGTTGTGTATTGCCAGTGCTTTATTTTGTGTATATTTCATGTGTGCTTGCCCTGGGTACGAGTTCCAGAGCTGCAGGGCCAGCCAGCGAGCGGAGCGCTACACCCTCCTCCCACCACGGCCTGAGCAACACTGAGTTGAGTGAGTGAACGCGGCCGCCTCACCCTCCCGAGCCACGAGCGGTTGGTGAACACACATACGCATACACGCACTGAGCATGCCGTCACACACACTATTTGTTGCTGGCAATCTTTCGCAGCAAAAACACTGTTATCTACTAGGACGAATATTCAAGTGGGGAATTTTTTGACTCTTTGTTATCAACCTGTCTGTCTGTTGCCCTAACAAGAGGATGTCAGACCAGGAAGATGTACGATTGCAACACAACCCCACATCACCTCCCAGCTCTCCTACACAAACCTCCCCTGGGATTTCTGGACCACTTCCACCTTCACAAATCTCCCAAGATTTTTCTGGTTTCTCTACTTCTACCCCCTTACGCACTCCACCTCCTCCACCCTCCCATCCACATGCTTCACCCTCAGTTCCGTCTGGGGACGATTTCCTACAGTTTATTCAGTTTCTGGAGGAATCTAGAAGGCAAGAAGAGGCAGTGAGAAGACAAGAGGAGGCAGTGAGAAAACAAGAGGAGGCTTTAAGAAGAGAGGAAGAGAATGCAAGATTTCAGGCTTTGATTCAACTGTTGGCCACTTCCAGGATATCTACAGATCCCTCCATGGCCCAGGGCCCACCCTCCCAACAGCAACGAGTCAGCCCTTCAGATCCCTCAGCACCACCACCAAAGGCTACAGCACAGTCCCCACCACCACTTAAAGCCGACTCCACCTTTCAGATGTTTCGAGAGTGGAGACATCGCTGGGATGACTATGCAGTAATGGTGGACCTCCCCAAACTACCTCCGGCAAAGCAGATGATCCAGCTTCGCATGTGCCTGACCCTCGAGATGCAGCGCATACTTGAACACACCCTTCAGATCGCCCCTTTGACTGACAAGACGGTGGATGAGGTGTTGGATGACCTGCAAGCTCACATCAAGGGACTTCGCAACGAGGCACTTCGTCGAAGAGAATTGTTGAGTTGTAAGCAGCTTGAAGGGGAGTCATTTGCCGAGTTTTATGTCCGCCTGAAGCGCATTTGCGAGGAAGTTGATGTGTGCCCGGGAAATTCATCTGTCTGCGAGGAAACACAGCTGAAGATGGTGATCCTCATGGGGATCAGAGACAAGGAGCTGGTACAGAAGCTTATCTCCCTGGACTCCAAAGCACCACTAAAGGATGTTGTGACTAGGTGCCGCTCCTATGAGGCCGCTATATCTGCGACCACGGCCATTAGTGCTCCTCCTGACCAAGTGAGCGCAATTTCTTCGTATAAAAAGGACAAGAAAGCTCAGGGAAACGGCAAGACTTCGCCCATCAAGAATTCATCAAAGTCAACGGATTTCTGCCAGTGTTGTGCTCGCCAGCATGGGTTGGACACGTGCCCAGCTGCTCAGAGCACCTGCGACGCCTGCGGATGACTAGGCCACTGGTCGCGGACGATCAAGTGCCCCGCCAGTAAGGTCCAGTGCCACCTCTGTCACCGCATTGGGCACATTGAGAAGTGTTGTCGGGCGTCGAAGAAGAAGGACAAGCGCCGAGGGGGATCTCCAAGCAGCAGTGGTACCTCCTCCGACTCCAGCGAGTCTCACGAGGCGAAGCACAACAACTGTCGTCGTGTGGGATCAACTTCTTCCTCTGCCGACAAGACACCACAGCCCATCGTTGTCACCCTGTCACACGGCGATGTCAAATCCCGCCTACGGATGCTACCGGACACAGGCTCTGACATTACAGTGATTGGCCTGCGACATCTAGGATCTCTGGGTGTCTCTAGGAGCAGCCTGCAAGACCCTTCGCCTACCATGACGCTCACGGCGGATGGGTCCACGATGGTGCCTGCTCTGGGTGCATTTCAGGCAACCCTCACCCTAGGCAAGAGATCGTGTCCTGCCCTGATTCAAGTGCACGACGGTGTCCAGACTCCTCTGCTTTCTTATCGCCATTGCAGGGAGTTGGCCATCATCTCTCAGGACTTTCCTAAGCCCATTTTGGATGTCATCAACCCAGGAGAATCTCCAGTACAAGACGCCGAGAGGAGCAGCAAGAGCGGACCCTACATACGTCTGTCTACTCGACTGCGTCACCTCAGGCTTCCCTGTCAACCATTATAACCTACATGATTCCTTGCTCCCATACTGGATGCTACGGGATGATCTCTGTGCTGATGGAGATCTCGTCCTCTACGGAGCTCGGATTGTGGTTCCTCCGGCTCTCCGCCGCCGCACCCTGCAGCAACTCCACGACAGTCACAGAGGTGTGGAGGCCACCAAGAGCAGAGCGAGGCAGGCTGTCTTCTGGCCGGGGATAGATTCCGACATCGCCAGTACTGTTCATGCTTGCGAGTCGTGCCAGATCCTCCAGCCTGGCCTCTAGAGAACCCGACGGGGCCCTTTGAGTCTGTCTCGGCCGACTTTATCATGGTTGCCAGGAAGTCCTTCCTGGTCGTGGTCGACCGTCTCTCGGGGTGGCCCGTTGTCGTCCCCTGCAAAGGCGGCGACATTGACATAGAGGACTTTGACCGGGGTCTCATGGAACTCCGGAACACTCCTAACTTCACTGGCCACTCCCCTTCCCAATTCCTATATGGTCATCCCCTTCGGACATGTCTACCTGCCGACCCCAGATCCTTCGCTCAGGAGTGGCAGGGCAAGGCCGAGGACTGTGACAGACGTGCAGCCGACCGTGCCGAGTAGGTTAAGACCCGGTACGATGCGCACGCACAGCCCCTCCCCAGGTTGCGTGTCGGTCAGCAAGTTCGGATTCAAGACCCGACATCGCAATGCTGGGACAAGGTGGGGGTTGTCATGAGTCTTGGCAAGTCCAGGGATTATGAGATGCGTCTCCCTAGTGGTCGTGTGTGGTGGCGGAACCACCGTTTCCTCCGCCCTGTACCCCAAAGTTTTGACCCGCGACCCCTTGCAATGACCAGAAACAGTTGTCCTTAGCGTCTGACCCCCCAGTTGCCCCACGTTATTCGAAACGACCCAGAGAAAAGGAGTCCGCTCGAGATTGAACTACGAGCGTGAGGGGGGAGGGAGGTGTATGTATATGATTTATTGAGGCAACAGCATTCTTAACCCGGGAACTGCGGGGAGACTCTTAAGAGTTCCCCCGGCGGACTGCGGGGAGACACTTATGAGTGAGTGAAAAAAAAAATCAACTTTTGACATTGAAAAAAACAAAAAAACAAAAAAAAAATATATATATTTTTGTTTGGCCCCTGGGCCATGCAAAATCTCAGTCCTCTACCTCCCCTCCTTCCCCACTTTCCTCCTCTCCTTCCCCACTTTCCTCCTCTCCTTCAGTTATCACCTATTTTCCCTGTTATTCCCTTATTCTGAGGTATATTTTCATGCTAACATTAGCGAGTTGCAAGCAGGGTGTTGTCATCACTGATGGCAAGCGAGTGCAAGAGAGAGAGAGAGTATCGATCGACTGTGTCTCAGTGGCCTTGGGGGAAATTGGCGGGAAAGCAGGTTGCCTCACCCATACATTATACAACTCGCGGGCTATATCTCCGATTTTGACCATCCAAACGCTGTTTTCACTCGTTTTATTGTTGTTTCAGGTTAATACCTTTATAATCAACCCATAATAGGCGCATATGGATAAGTATTAATGCTATTAATGGCACAATGAATATTTTAGTGACGGAAACACCTCAAATACGTCAGCACAGGGGGACGTTTCCAATTACCCCCATGCGCACTTCAGAGGTTAAGTATCTGTATGTAACACTAATATTATCTATATGCATACCTCCGTATATTAAACATGTACCATAGTAATCATGTGCACTCACTTATATAATTTTACTGTATTGACTGCAGATGGTAACTATGGGTATTTCATGATCTGCCCGCTAGGGGTATGTTATGATCAGATCGAGTGAGAGACTAGCCTACCAAAGGTCTCCCTGTACACTGTACCCACTTCACTCCTGAATACAAGAACCTATTAACTTTTACCCAGTGTTTGACTTATCCCACCTCTTTGATAAGTACCTGGGGATCGTCTGGAAGCAGCCAGACCCAACATATACAATATCTATATAATTTTAAGGTGGGTTTTGGAGAGGGAAGCTGTGCTTTTGTCTCCCCTCTCTAAAATTTTGGTTGTTTTCTCCGGCGGCCTCTGCTCAGGGCCCAGGTGACCTGTCTTCAAAACGGGTAGGGAACAACCAAATGTCCCGGCGTGGTATGGCTGAACCACATCCCTTCCGGCAGAAGTGCAGATTCCTACGGGAGTGTAGAACTCGGCCCGCCGAGTGAACTCGCCCTGACCGTAATAGTTACGCGGCAAAGACTGCCTCGCCCTGCGGCGCCACAGTCGAGTGTACAAGTGTTAAGATTCGTTATGCAAACTCGTTTCATTATCTCTCTAGTGCTTTAGTAATAGATAATCAGACACTACTGGTCAATGGGCCTGTGGCACTTGCCATAGGTAAGCAGTTTCAATCAGCTTATACGAAAAAAACCCAGGTTTTTTCACGGCGAGTCCAGCGGAAGGTTAGAGTAGTTGTGGAACTATTGCTAATTTTCCGGCGTACTCAAGATAGGATGTATTAACACCTCGCAGGTTATCCTTATGAGCATTGATTCCTGGAAATTTTCTATTTCCAGAATCCCCGGCTCCTTAGTGACTGCAGAACCGGCGGCGTTGGGGGGCTGATTCCTGCGGGGGGGGGGCTTTATCCATCATGCCTCGGTTTGAATTATGCGCTACTCCTACCTGTTCAATGTTGCCCATTTTCGCTCATAAATTATGTTTCAAATGTTTAGACCGCTCTAGAGGCTTGTGGGTATCGCTGCGTTGCTCTGTATGCTCTGATCTGAAAAACGCTTTATTCACGAAGAAAGACTTATCGTGCTTGGCAGCACTACACGAGATAAAATCTACCTTTAATTCTTATGCCAAAGACACAGCCCATAAGGCGCTTCATTGCGATGACGAGGCCCTCTGGGAACGGTTAATTATCAAGTCGTCTCTAGTTAAACCCGCCTCCTGTAAATCTGTTAAGCCTAAAGTAAAGTCAAAAGCCCTCGTGAAAGAGGTAGTGAGTAGCAGTAGTGGCACTGACAACGAACTTACCGAGGTCCCCCGACCGTCGGAAGAGGAGACGATCACCCTCTCCTAAGCGGAAATCTAGGTCCAGGTCTAGATCCCCCCGGAGACAGTCTCGGCACTCTTCAGCTGAATCTTCCCGGTCCCTCAAGCGCCGGAAAGAGGACTCTGAGTCATCGGCTGGTACGCCGCGTAGTGGGAGCCGGAAGGAGACCCCGCAGCCGCCTCCATCTACCCCTGCGTCTGACACACCTCCCGTCGTTTCTGGCGAGTCGGAAGTGGGTATAGAGGCCACGGGTTCCACTCCTAGTCGTGAACAATCATTAAGTGTACCATCTCATGTTACCTTTGCAATCCCAAAATTGAATTATGTGCCACGTAGTATCCATTCCGCCGGTCCAAGACGGGTCCTGGCTGAACAATATGGGGGGTTTCTGTCAGGGTCACCAGCTGTTGATAGCTCTCAAATAATTCAGGACTCTCAGCCACACGCGGCAGGGGGGTACTGGCGTCAGTCAGAACCTTCTCATAGTGACATAAGGGGAGTCCAGGAACTAGGGGATGAGGGTAGTATGGACATGTTACCTTCATCAGTCCCTGATTTAACCCATCGGATACGGGGGCCCTCATATGATCCCGATCGCTGTGTCCGGGGCCATTTTCGTACAGTCAAGCTTCATAATTCAGTAGCTACTGATTGAACCACCTAGAGCAGTCAATTTTGTTTGCAAATTGTAGAACTGTTTGTTGTCTGTAGACTGCCGTTGAGATGACATCGCTACGACGTGTGGTTGCCGAGCTATGATGATTTTAGCGGCGATTTTTATCCGCGCATTTTGCCTCATATGAGGCCTCCTGGATTCCTGCCAATATTTTTGTTTGCCTCATATGAGGCCTCCCGGATTCCGAGGGTTAATGTGGCCACCCGCGGAACAGGTACCGGAGGCACAACAGGATAGTTCTGAGTTAAGTAGGGAGCCAGAGGAAGTGCCTTAGCCCTGTCTCAACAGACTATTACAGGTGAAGAGTCTGAAGCAAGCTCCCAATATTCAAGGAGCTCTCACAGTAAGTGTGTTACTTCGGATGAAATCAGTGATATATTACATAGTTATGCAACAGTATAACCTCCCTGTCTCTTCTGATCCTCCTGCTTGTCAACCGTTAGTTGCCCCCAGTTATTCAATGATAAGACCTCTAGAGCCTCCAGGTTTTCTTCCTTCTCTTACCATGACCCCGGCGGTATCCGCAGTTCCAGGCACCACAGTGCCGGCCACGCTTACTACCACCAATGTGAGGGTAATTGCAGATATCACTCCTCCCCCCTTAGATAAGGCACCACAGAAGAAAGGCCCCATGCCTCTCCTCTATGGCCCTGACTGTTCTTGGGTCCAGGCGAAGCCTCTGAACCCACAATTAGCACAACCCACCATTTCAGGGGACCCACCGGTCCCTAGTGAATGGAAAATTGAGATTAACAAGAGCAGGAAGTTTAGAGCTTAAGATGAGGCAGGGAGGTTGTTGGATGTATCGATTAAGGCTATCCCCAGTTCATATAATCCAGACTTTTTTGTGTATACTGCTGCCCCGGCAGTCCCTTCCGCCGCTTCTGCAAGACTGTTTGCAGACTGGTCAAAAGCTGATGGCGTCAATGATGTCAAGGCTTTAAATGCTCTTACGCCGGAAATGGATACACTTCCGGTACTAGACCAAACGCATACACCAGCCCTGCAGATGGGGCGGATAGGGGTAGGTCCCTGGGTAGATTGGGAGTTAGAGGCTCAGGTATTTGCTTCAACAATCACGTCTAAGTCCTCACATCACGTTCCACAGGAAACGCATCATTATTTTTCGTTGCCTGTCACTAAGGCTGATGGGGTGTCACCAGCTTTTTTTGCCTTCCTGGCGGCACCCAAAGTAGTCCTAAACTCACTAGATGAACCTTTTTGTACTCCTCCGCCGGCTCACCTTGAAAGTGATTTTAACCCATTCGCTGCGGGTGACGTTCTGGAATGTTTTGGCAAGTTACAGAAATTTCCAGGCTTTAAAATTCTATAAAAAACTTAAAAATCGAGTGTCAGTGGGCGGGAGCGTGAGGGGCCCACCTCCGATCCTCAGAGCAGCGAGCGGCTCACTGAGGTAGACTGTGTCTCTCTCTGCCTCTCACAACAGTGTTGCCGAGCGAGCGAGTGCTACCAAATAGCGGGTTTCCCGCGTTTCACTGGCATCGCTGCGGGTGAACCAGGCCACCTACGAGGCCCGTTCTGGTCTCCTTTGGAGCTATTTTCGCCGGTTTTCGGCAGAATACAGTTCATTTAATGCAGATGCTTGATTTATCATTCAGGAGTGCCTGAATATGCCCTAAATAGCCCAAACATAGCCGCAGCAAAAGGGTTAAACTAAGAAATAAAACCTACCGGATGTTCTCTCAGTATCTAGTTAGTCGCCAGATTGCTGTCTCACTTACCAGAACTATCTCTGCCATTGCTGTCCCTCAAGTTAGGAAGGCCACTGATTTATCTAGAAGACGTTTATTGCAAAATTCTATTCAAACCTTGGGAGACATCAGAATTGCAATCATGGAAGCGGTTCGAGCCTGCCAGGATCTGAGAGTGCATCTAGTGAAGAAGTTACCGGATGACATTGGTTGCCGGGTAACTCTTTCGCCAGTCCTCACTGCCTCCCTTCTTACCTCAGAAACTTGGAGTATAGTTTTTAATTTGGTAAATGGGTGGAAGCAGGTTACCTCCCAAGCTAAGAAGGAACCTAAACCTTTACACAAGCCAAAGAGCGGAGGTAAGCCTAACCAGCCGCATGCTAAACATTCCTTTCGAGATCCCAGAACCCCTCCTCAGCCGGGAGGTAATCTGCCCAAACCCAGACAAGGTAAATACTCAAGATATAAAGGTAAGCCCCACCAGAACCCTCATCAGGGGCAGACGTCAGCCAAGACTAGCTAGCCGTCTGATTCCAAAAAACTAGCCACCCAGCCTCTCAATCTCCCAGTGCCGTGCTTAGGTGTACCGGATTCGAGAGTTGCTTTACCGAACAGGCCCAGTCTGCAAACTGGGTCGTTCCAATTATTCCGCTTAGCCTGGCCCAGGAAAACTTGGGCCAGGAAAGTAGTAAGCAAAGGTATCACCTGGCGGTGGCTCCGGCGGCCTCAACTGCGTCAGGCGCTGGAATGCAACAATGTATCACAGGAGGTGGAGGCCCTGGTCCTAGAAATGATCTCAAAAGAAGTCCTTGTCCCAGTCACACCAAATTACCCAGTATTCACCTCCAGACTTTTCTTAGTGCCAAAGAGGGACAGTGTGCAAATGAGACCAGTGTTAGATCTCTCGCGTCTGAACACATTTATCATAAATTCACCCTTCAGGATGCTTACAGTCCATCAGATCAGGCTCTCTCTTCCGCCGCAAGGCTGGATGTGCTCAGTAGACCTCAAAGACGCCTATTGGCATGTCCCTATGAACAAAAGGTTCCAAAAATTCCTCGCTCTGAGGATCAGGCAAGAGACATGTCTTTCAAAGAATGCCTTTTGGGTTGAACCTGGCACCGAGAATTTTCACAAAATTAGTCCGGCAAGCCCTTTTGCCATTGTTAACCCAGGGCATACAGGTGTTTTGGTATCTAAACGACTGGCTGGTGGTGGCAGAGTCAGAGGAGTTATGTCACAACCATGTAAACCAAGTATTAAATCATGTGCACAACCTAGGGTTCAAGGTGAACTTGGCGAAGTCTCTTCTTGTTCCCACAAGGAATATTCAGTGGATAGGGCTGGTCTGGGACACCACCAATCTAACTCTTACTCAGAGTGTGGACAATCGGGACAGATTTCGCAGGAAACTGTTCCTCTTTCTCCACAGTCTGAATACGACCAGGAAAACGTGGGATTCCCTGATCGGCTCTCTCAACTGGATCCAATTGAATGTGAATTTGGGCCGGTTGAAAGTCAAGAGATTAATCTTGGAAGGCAACAAGAAATTATGGCCAATTCCTCCATTAACCCTCTCACCACGGAAGGGCTCTTGAACGCCCATAAAAAAGCATATAACAGGTACCCGGATGGTATCTTGAACGCCCAGTGGTTGAAAGCCTGTGAGCTTCGTGTGCGAGGCGTCGGTCCGACGCATGTAAACAACAGCCGGCTGGACCGTCGCCCCGCATCTCCGGCCACAAGAAGGAGAGCGTCGCTTGTTCGTGTGTGCCTGTATGTTGTTGTTAAGTATCGAAAAGTGGTGTAAAGTGGCTGTTTTGGCCATAAAGTTATCTCCAATGAAATCATCATCACAGCTCAACCAGTTGACTTCGAGAGCTCTACTTAATGCCATTCTACAGGTAAATAACACAGCTACGTTTGGGGATGCGCGGGAATGCGGGAAGCAGTCTGATTAACGAATATACGGTAGCCTAGCCTAGACGTTTTTCGGCCAAAACACCCGGGTTTCGAGGAATATATATATAATACATAGCCGGGGCTGGAGGGTTAATCCACAGCTTGCTATCGGTCTGGGCCAAGCCGGAAATGCTTTACTCAATAATGACATGGGTTTCTCCCCCGCCTACGGTATGGGTAGAAACAGACGCTTCAGGGGCTCTAGGTTGGGGCTATCAGTCGAATCTAGGCCATCAAGGGCAAGGCACTTGGCCCCACGAGACACTGTCATATCAACAAGCAAGAGCTTTTAGTTCCTCTCTCTTTCCTACAAGATCACGGTATGTCTTTGCAAGAAAAATCAATAGCGTTCCGTATGGACAACCTAACTGCAGTCCATTGTATGCAGAAGCAGGGCTAAGTGAGGTCTCGAGAGTTGCTAAAATTATCAGAGCAGATTTTTTCCCTGGCCGAATCGCTGGGCATTCATCTGCATGCAGCATATCTCCCCGGCGTGTCGAACATCTGGGCAGACTCTCTGTCTCGGAGGCGGAGCAACCTAGTAGCATGGGCTATCAAACAAACCGTCTTCGACAAGATGATTGTAAGGCCTTACCGTCCACAAGTGGATCTATTCGCATCCGAGGAGAATCACAGACTCCCTCTCTTCCTAACTCGCCGAGGGGGGACCAGATGCATTGTTGGAGGATTGGAACAAGTGGACTTCAATTTACCTTTTTCCTCCACCAGATTATGTACTAATGTGCAGGGTGATTCACAAACTGAAGGGTTACCGGGGCTTAGTCTCGATGATCGCGCCGTTATGGCCGGCTCAGGCGTGGTACCATCAATTGCAGGAATGGTGCAAGACCCCGGTGTCGCTCCCGGTCTCCGCCTTCCACTTAGAGATGATTGGCAACCTTCAGACCTCACTCAGTTTTGCCTTATGGACATTTACAAGGGAAAATGGTTAGCTAAATTTGGGGAAAGTGTCACAAATAAACTTTTGAACCAATATACTACTGTATGTCTACCAGCAGACAATACCAATCACATTGGAAAACTTTTATGACCTGGATTGTAGAGTCAGGGCAAACAGATGCCTCGGGAGCCTTGATTTTCAAATACCTAGATTATCTATTTGAGCACAAACAATTGTCAGTAATCACTTTAAAAAATCACTTGTCTGCCATCAGAACTCCCTTTTTTTATCTCACGGGCCTTTCCATACTGCAGGCGGAGGAGAAAGGATTTATGAGGGCGTGTTTCAAGCTGCGCCCACCACCCCGTCAGCTCATGCCCACCTGGTCACTTGACAAAGCCTTATCATTACTTCAGTCGCGTAAATATAATAATGCGCCAGATTTTGATTCACTCTTGAAGAAGGCTGTATTCCTCATGGCTCTAGCCACGGGAAATAGGGTGTTTGAGCTGGCGGCGATGAGCAACGAGCCTAATTGCTTTAGGTTTGGGAGGCTACACAATCATGTTCAAATCGCACCGTCTCCCACATTTATTGCAAAAAACGAGCATTCTGATGTGTTTTCTGAATTTTCTGTTCCGGCATTGAAACGCAGATACACTCATCATATTTTAAGCCCTGTGCAGGCCTTAACTAAGTTTATGAGGGCTGCGCATCCTCGCCAACCAGGTGCTCTGTGGGTGAATCAGGCAGGTAATCGTGTTACGAGAAGAAAGTTAGCTTCCTTGCTAGTAGACGTCATTAACCCTTTCCCTGCGGGTGACGTTCTGGAACGTCCTGGCAATTTGCAGCAATTTCCAGGCTTTAAAAGCCTGTAATAACCGTAAAAATAGAGTGTCAGTGGGCGGGAGCGTGAGGGGCCCACCTCCGACCATCAGAGCAGCGAGCGGCTCACTGAGGTAGACTGTGTCTCGCGCGGGTCTCTCCCTGCCTCTCGCAACAGTGTTGCCGAGCGACCGAATGCTAACAAATAGCGGGTTTCCCGCGTTTCTATGGCACCGCTGCGGGTGAACCAGGCCACCTACGAGGCCCGTTCTGGTCTCATTTTGAAGCTATTTTCGCCTAGTTTTCGGCAGAGTCCAGTTCATTTAATGCAGATGCTTGATTCATCATTCAGGAGTGCCTGAATATGCCCTAAATAGCCCAAAACACCCCGCAGCCAAAGAGTTAAAGAAAGTTACCCCGGCGTAGTGGGCAGGTCTCACGACATCAGGAAATGGGCAGTCTCTCTTAGATACCTTTAAAAAAAATCTATAGAAGACATTGCTAATACTGTACTCAACTTTGGGCTTCCAATCATACCTCCCTAACACGTTACCTGTCGGTCGCTCTAGATAAACCAAAGCGTACCTGTGTAGTAGCTTTACGACAACGGGTCCAGTAGGTAATGTTCTATTATATAAGTTTTGTTTTAAAAAGGGGGGGAATAGCCCATACCTCACTAGGTCCCCGTCCGCTGGAGACTGTGATCAAACAGTTCAATATATTTTATTTTTGTTAAGGTTAAGAAGAAATCTAGCATAGTTGCAACTATGCAGTATTATCAGATTGTACAAACAGATTATATTGTACAAATAGTGTTAAGGTGAGAACGAGAATTCTGCAGAATTATAGTTCTATTTAAGGGAACACATGCGTGTCCCCACAAAGTATCATGCATAGATTTTGAAGTAAGATCTGGTCATGAGTAAGCAGACTTTCTTGATGTCACGCACTGCTTGCAATCTTTTGTATTTTTTATATCCATTTATGCTCTGACATTGTCGCTGAGATGATAAAAGCCTCAGGGGAGATTGGTGTAAACTTAGTCACTGAGTTGATAAACACCATTATTAAAGATGAGAAAATCCCAGAGGATTGGCTCAAAAGTGTAATAGTAAATATATATAAAGGAAAAGGGGATGCGCTAGATAGAGGAAATTATAGGGGCCTGAAAATGCTTAACCAAATCATGAAGGTCTGTGAGAGAGTCCTTGAGGGTTTGATCAGGCAAAGCATCTCTATTGATGATATGCAGTTTGGTTTTATGCCAGGACGTGTACAACCAATGCTATCTTCATAGTCAGGCAGATACAGGAAAGATACTTACTAAAAGGCAGGGATCTTTACTTTGTGTTTGTGGACCTGGAGAAGGCCTTTGATAAGGTACCTAGAGATGTTGTGCAGTGGGCTATGAGGAAACTTGGTGTGGAAGAGTGGCTGGTGCGTGTGATAATGAAGATGTATGAGGATTCGCGAAGTTCGGTGAGGGTGAAGGGTGTACTGAATGATGAGTTCGCAGTCCGTGTTGGAGTCCATCAGGGTTCAGTGTTAAGCCCCCTCCTCTTTATTATGGTCTTGGAGGCGCTGTCTAGAGTTTTTAGAGGCGGACTCCCGTTGGAACTGTTTTATGCAGACGATTTGTCCTAATAGCCGACAGTATGCAGGATGCTGAGGCCAAATTCAGAGAGGGCATGGCGAGCAAGGGTTTAAGAGTCAATATTAACAAAACCAAGGTTATGCATTGTAGATTGAGACGAGGCAATGTGGAAAAGAGCGGTGCATACCCATGTGCAGTGTGTGGAAAGGGAGTGGGCGTTAACTCAATTCAATGTAGCATCTGTCGATGTTGGGTACACCATGGGAGTAAGCGCTGTAGTAGAATAAAGGGGCCCCTGCCGAAGGATAAGTCAGAAATAGAGAAATTTGAGTGCGTAGTGTGCAAAGGCGAGCTTGTGTTAAGTGATGATCCTGTGGCTGTGAATTTTGGAAATGAGTCTTTGGAGCTGGTGAACAAGTTTTGTTACCTAGGAGATACCATCTCTGCCGGTGGTGGGGCCGAGGCTGCCACTGTTGCTAGAATTAGGTGTGGCTGGGGGAAGTTCAGAGAATTGATGCCAATCCTGACCATGAAAAGAATGCCTCTCCCCCTGAAGGGAAAGGTGTATGCCTCATGTGTTAGAAGTGCAATGACGTATGCCTCAGAAACATGGGCCGTTAAAGTAGAGGATGTCAACAGAATGGAGCGTAATGAGATGAGAATGGTGAGATGGATGTGTGGGGCCAGGCTACAGGATAGAATAACAAATGTTGAGCTGAGGAGACGTTTAGGTATAAAGAGTATTAGCGAGGTGATGCGTACAAGTAGACTGGGATGGTATGGACATGTGGAGAGAATGGATGAACAAAATTGGGTGAAAAAATGCAGGTCTGTGATTGTGGAGGGAGCTGCACCAAGGGGTGGACCGAGGAAGACCTGGGATCGGACTATACGCGCCGATCTCAAATCCAAGAACTTGACAAGTGAAGCAGCCCTTAACAGGGTTGCCTGGAACGCCGCCATTAGGACAAGAGACTGAAACTGCACTGATGTGTGGAACACTCGGTCTTAAAATTTTATGGATGTATGTATGTATATTGTTTGCATACAATAATACTTAAAAAAAACTTATATGGATTATTTGTCCCCTGAGGTTAAGGATATTGTCACGAATGTCCCTCCTCCAGTCTTGGTATTCAGGCGATATCTTCAATGATGGAGGGGCCACTATTAAATAATAGGTTTGATTCCCGGAGGGAAGTAGAGAAAACCTAATATTTAGTAGGGCCCCGTAATCATTGACGATACATGTCCCTCCCAGCCATCCCACTTCCCATTCGTTGATTTCTATAGTTTTATCTTGGTATGTCAATGATGGACGAAGATGGCCGCTAGAGGGCCTGGTGTCGGGGTAGCAAAACACAAGAAATCCACATATGGAAAGTCATGATAACAAATATTAAGTTAATTTTTATTTTTTACAGTTTTTTCTGTAGAGTACCCAATCATAATGACGATCCCATAAGGGAATTAAGCGTGCACTTATGAAGAGTACTCCATGATCCTTCCGCGCGGTAGATTCAAAATGCTGACACGGGATGTTGAATGGAGACTATTATACTAATAGGCGATATCGTCAATGATTACAGGGCCCTACTAAATATAGTATTAGGTTTTCTCTACTTCCCTCCAGGAATCAAACCTATAATTTATACTTCCAGAGTACAACACCCTGAGTTCCTCACTGCGAGAATATTTGCGCAAGTTTGCCGAGAACAAGAAAGTAGTGAGAGATGAAGACATTCGTGAGTTCTTCTCCCAGCTGGCTGCCAATAAAAAGCAGCGACCAGGCTCCAGCATCCAGCTATTCTGTAAGTAGTTTGTTACAGTAAATTCTCACTTAAATTTCTTGTTACGTTCATGAAAGATGAGAAGTTAATTTTCTCTTGAGTATTCTTGCAATGAATCAATATTGTTACTCTTCTTAAACATTCTTGCAATCAATCACATTTGTTACTTGTATGCAACTTGATATTGAAGCACAATTTGAGTGACATTACTTTATTAATGAAGTCTAATAATGAAACAACTTAATAAGGAGACTTTAAGTGAGGATTGCCTGTACTTGGTTCCTAGTACGAGGCAGCTGCACCGCTGATTGAGGATGTTGTCACACTTTACAATATTTATTTTTTATGTGTATCAATAGTGTACATTTGTTTTTAATTTTCAGTGTTTGTCATGTAATATACTCCTGTGTATCAGTTCAATACATGATTTGAAAAACTATCAGTCTCTGTGTAGCCTGATAATTTACAGTCTAATAAAATATGAATTTATATTTGTTTCATAATATACCTGGTACCAACAATTTATTTCAGGCCAGCCCTATGGGTCTCGTAATGCGGCTCGGTGGTCTGGTTAAACTATTTTATTAAAAACAAATATATATATTACAGTATAGAGCGAGAGTAATCTTTATGATCATTGTCTTGTAGTCATTCCTAGGGCTTTAGCATATGGGTTGTAATTCATCAAAACAAGTAATTGTTGGTGGTAGTAGCATAAGTGTGAACTTCAACGTCACATTGTTCACAAAGCAAGTACTGTACATACAAGGCTTTACATTGGTCTGTTCCCTGAATAGAAATCAATCATGACCTTTACACAAATTTTAGTACAGTAATTTATATGCATCAAACTATTGTCTGACAATATACTTAAAAGCCCTTATCACACAAGCTAATGTATCAGTCTAATTTATTCAAGTGAATAGTATTACAATACTGTAGAACTGTCTTCGTGGTGCGATGCATAAGGTGTTGATTTTCGGTGTGAGCGTCCTAATCCACGGACTGCCACATGTTTGTAAATTTCATTAATCTATTTTAGGAGTATAGTTGGTTGTTGGAAGGAACATAATAAATAATAGATTAGATAACAAAGGCCTAAAAATAATTAAGCAAAGTGTGTGCTACTGCCATAGCACTTTAATTAGGTTAATCTATTGTATTGAATGAGGAGCAAGGCCGCATAAGCCAATGCCCGCATATTATAAAACCACTAAGTTCTGCACTAAACATTCATGAACAAAAACAATAAAAATCTAGTGCTCAATTTGAAACCAAATTATGTTTAGCCCTTTATCAAAAATTTGGACTCGGTTGTATTATCTTTGTTCGATATAGGGTTAGGGAAGCACTTCAGTGCGGTTCTAAAATACGGGATTGAGTGATAATTTGTGATAAAGGGCTAACTATCATTCAGCTTCAGAAAGATCACTTTTGTTCCTTTTTATTTCATTCATGAAGGTTCAGGGCAGCACTTAAGTGTAGTTTTAGAATACGAGGGCATTGGCTTATGCGACCTTGTTCTTCTAAGCTCCTCAAATTTACTAACACAAATGTATAAAAAAAAAATTGTTTACGACAACCAGGTAAAATATAGATTTCTGGATATTTGTAAAGCATTTATTGGTTTTCATACAAATCAACTGTTTGCTAACAATTAGCAAAGTAAAAATGAAGAGGAAAATAAAATTACCTTTTCTTCTTTGCATTGAATGCAAATTCGTTCAAAATTATAATAGTTCTTGCCCCCAAAGCCGTTTTCAGATACTATGACTACTTAATTCAATATTAGGACTTACGACAAACCATTCCCTTATTACTTATTCAATCAATAAAATATATGAATGTTAACCCATTCAGTCTGGAATATAATTACCAGTAGGTTATATTTTGGCTAAACCCAATCAGTTTATTAAGTACTGTAATAGGACCACACTGAATATGGTTAATGATGACAATGCGAGCCTTGGTACAGTAGTCATAACAGCTGAAGACTACCCTGGGGGCATCAGAGTATAGGATATGTACACTGAGGACGCCCGTGTGGGAGCGACCACTGACACAACTCGGAGGAACTACCAACAAACCACTGGATATTTTGATGTGCATCCATGGTTGTTAATACTAGCCATATCCTTCCACCCCAGGAGATGACCAGTGTGTAAGGCCTCACCACTAGGTCTAAGTTGACATAACCTGAATAATACACTTCATCTGCCCACCCACTCTCTTCCGTCTCGTCACCCGATTTGTAGAGATCGGAAGTAGCGACCAACTGCACGTCCCGAGGGCTGATGTCTGAGTGCTTACTTAGACTTAGAACTAGTGTCACGCTTTGCTTTCCGCAAGTTGGGGGACTGGCGGGGCGTGGTCTTCTCTGTGGGAAGAAAAAAAAATATTTAATACATACATGCATATAAGTTTAACCCTCCGGATCCGGGGGGCCTTCATATGAGGCCTATCGCTGTGTCCGGGGCCATTTTCGTACAGTCAAGCTTCATAATTCAGTAGCTACTGATTGAGACCACCTAGAGCAGTCAATTTTTTTCAAATTGTAGAACATTTTGTTGTCTGTAGAGTGCCGTTCAGATGACATCGCTACGACACGTGGTTGCCGAGTTATGATGATTTTAGCCGCGCATTTTGCCTCATATGAGGCTTCCCGGATTCCTGCCAATATTTTTGTTTGCCTCATATGAGGCCTCCCGGATTCCGGGGGTTAAAGACAGTTTTGTCCACAGAGAATGTGGTTACAGTCTAACGTCCTAAATGGCGGCTTTCCAGGCTGCCTCTGTTGTCAAGTTCCTTATTTTGAGATCGGACCGGAGTACCCGAGCCCACGTCATTCTAGCTCCACCCCTACACGCAGCTCCCCCCATGTTCCCAGTCAGGCATTTCTTCACCCAGCTCTGATCATCTATCCTCTCCATGTGTCCAAACCAACCAAGTCGGCTCGTGCGCATCACTTTACTGACACTTCTAATACCCAGACACCTTAATTTAATTCCTGTTGTCCATATTCGGGCTCTGCCTCGAGTCAGCCACCCCCAGCTGTGGGGCAAGTGCCTATATACATACAGTGTACGTGGAAAATTGAGAGCCGAGCGCCCCTTTTTATATGAAATGTCATCTATCAAATATTCGCGTTTCTCCCTTACGGAGGGTGGTAGCTAATTTCTGAAGACATTTGGCAACTCAGGCAGCCCTAGGCTCCCGCTCTGAGGGGAGACTGGGAGTCACAGTGACCATTACGCACGCAGACACGAGAGAAAGGTATTTTTGTCAAGCGCTCCGAGTCAATGCTCTTTTATTTCGTACTGTGCCTTATTTAGAGCTTCAAATGCCCCCCACAATCTCAGACTTGCTAGTGTGAATGTTGGTAGTATGAATCTGCAGGCAAATGAAGTGGCTGGGATGTGTGAGGACGTCTGCTGTACCCAGGAAACACACTGGAAGAGGCATGGGGTACAGTGGATTGTCGGGAAAAAAAAAAAGATATAGGATATACTGGATGGGAGTGGAGACTGATAAAGCGAAAGGAGGAGTGGGTGTTCTGGTGGCTGAAGAGCTGGCAGAAAGTGTGCTTCAGATTACGAGTTAGCGAAAGGCTGATTGTTCTGAAGTTGAAAGTAGGTGAAAGAATTCTGAATGTGATATCTGCATATGCTGATTAAAGAGGACTTCTGGAATGACACAGTTAGTGTCATTTCAGGCCTCTCGGAAAATGAAATAACAATCGCGGGGGGGGGGGGGGGGACCTCAATGGTCACGTGGGAGCATCTGCAGATGGATACGAGGGGGTACATGGAGGAAATGGCTACGGAAGGAGAAATCTGGAAGGCGAATATATATTGGAGTCCTGCGTTGCACTCAACATGGTTGTGTGTAACACAAAGTTCAAGAAAAGACAGAGCCACCTGGTCACATGTAACTCTGGGGTCTCCAGTAGCCAGATAATTACTTCTTGGTTAACAGGAAAGACTGGAAACTAGTTAAGAGATGTACATGTCATCCCGAGCGAAGAATGTATCCCCCAGCATAAGCTACTTGTGTGCGACATGAGCTTATACAGAGATCCTAAGCGCAAGAAGGTATACATACCCAAAAGGAAAGTGTGGCTGGTGAAGGACAAGGAAGTTAGGGATAGGTTTCATAGTGAACTGGAGGAAATTAATAGAAATAAGGAAGCTAGGCCTACTGGAAACTAGTTAGAGATGTAAAGGTCATCCCGAGCGAAGAATGTATCCCCCAGCATAAGCTACTTGTGTGCGACATGAGCTTATACAGAGATCCTAAGCGCAAGAAGGTATACATACCCAAAAGGAAAGTGTGGCTGGTGAAGGACAAGGAAGTTAGGGATAGGTTTCATAGTGAACTGGAGGAAATGAATAGAAATAAGGAAGCTAGGCCTAACTATGTAAATAGTCAATGGAACTTTCTTAAGTATAGCCTTATCGCTGCCACTGACAAAGTCTGTGGGAAAACAAAGGGTCACCCCAGGAATAAGACCTCCTGGTGGTGGAACGATGAGGTAGAACATGCTGTGAAAGAGAAAAGGAGATGCTTCAAAGCATGGAAGAAAGGAGGCAGCAAGGAGGAATACCAGCAGCTAAACAAACTGCCAAAAGAGTTATTTACAATGCTAAAAATCGCATTGAGGACCTGGTCCTCGAACAAGTGTGTAACACTGACAATCCCAAAGGGATCTTCAACCTAGCTAGGCGAGTTAAAAATGACAGTAGGGATATTATAGGTGAACAGTGTGTTAGAAACGATAATGTTAAGATTGTGTATGCAGAAAATGAAATCAGAGAAGCATGGAAGGTACACTATGATAGATTGCTAAATTAAAATGTAAAACTTGCAAACTAAACAAACCAAAATTGGGACAAGGACAATATAAAGTCAAATTAAATTATCAAAATCGTAGAGTTTGAATGGGATAAGGAACAGCTTAGTATCCAAAAACCAATATCTGGGCCCCCTCCTTTGATAGCACCAGCTGTAGTGAGCGACGCAATCAATAAAATGAAGGACGGTAAAGCTCCAGGTTGCTCTGACATTGTCGCCGAGATGATAAAAGCCTCAGGGGAGACTGGTGTAAACTTAGTCACCGAGTTGATAAACACCATTATTAAAGATGAGAAAATCCCAGAGGATTGGCTCAAAAGTGTAATAGTAAATATATACAAAGGAAAAGGGGATGCGCTAGATAGAGGAAATTATAGGGGCCTGAAAATGCTTGACCAAATCATGAAGGTCTGTGAGAGTCCTTGAGGGTTTGATCAGGCAAAGCATCTCTATTGATGATATGCAGTTTGGTTTTATGCCGGGACGGGGTACAATCGATGCTATCTTCATAGTCAGGCAGATACAGGAAAGATACTTACTAAAAGGCAGGGATCTTTACTTTGTGTTTGTGGACCTGGAGAAGGCCTTTGATAGGGTGCCTAGAGATGTGCAGTGGGCTATGAGGAAACTTGGTGTGGAAGAGTGGCTGGTGCGTGTGATAATGAAGATGTATGAGGATTCGCGGTGAGGGTGAAGGGTGTACCGAGTGATGAGTTCGCAGTCCGTGTTGGAGTCCATCAGGGTTCAGTGTTAAGCCCCCCTCCTCTTTATTATGGTCTTGGAGGCACTCTCTAGAGTTTTAGAGGCGGACTCCCGTTGGAACTGTTTTATGCAGACGATTTAGTCCTAATAGCTGACAGTATGCAAGATGCTGAGGGCATGGCGAGCAAGGGTTTAAGAGTCAATATTAACAAAACCAAGGTTATGCATTGTAGACTGAGACGAGGCAATGTGGAAAAGAGCGGTGCATACCCATGTGCAGTGTGTGGAAAGGGAGTGGACGTTAACTCAATTCAATGTTGCATCTGTCGATGTTGGGTACACCATGGGAGTAAGCGCTGTAGTAGAATAAAGGGACCCCTGCCGAAGGATAAGTCAGAAATAGAGAAATTTGAGTGCGTAGTGTGCAAAGGCGAGCTTGTGTTAAGTGATGATCCTGTGGCTGTGAATTTTGGAAATGAGTCTTTGGAGCTGGTGAACAAGTTTTGTTACCTAGGAGATACCATCTCTGCCGGTGGTGGGGCCGAGGCTGCCACTGTTGCTAGAATTAGGTGTGGCTGGGAGAAGTTCAGAGAACTGATGCCAATCCTGACCATGAAAAGAATGCCTCTCCCCCTCAAGGGAAAGGTGTATGCCTCATGTGTTAGAAGTGCAATGATGTATGCCTCAGAAACATGGGCCGTTAAAGTAGAGGATGTCAACAGAATGGAGCGTAATGAGATGAGAATGGCGAGATGGATGTGTGGGGCCAGGCTACAGGATAGAATAACAAATGTTGAGCTGAAGAGACGTTTAGGTATAAAGAGTATTAGCGAGGTGATGCGTACAAGTCGACTGGGACGGTATGGACATGTGGAGAGAATGGATGAACAAAATTGGGTGAAAAAATGCAGGTCTGTGATTGTGGAGGGAGCTGCACCAAGGGGTGACAGAGGAAGACCTGGGATCGGACTATACGCGCCGATCTCAAATCCAAGAACTTGACAAGTGAAGCAGCCCTTAACAGGGTTGGCTGGAACCCCGCCATTAGGACAAGAGACTGAAACTGTACTTATGTGTGGAACACTCAGTCTTAAAATGTTATGTATGTATGTATGTATCATCCTATGAATTTTTCAGATGGGTAAAACTAACATGAATGAGAAAAAGGCCCAGATTCTTGCCTGGACAGTTGAAAAACTGCCCACATGTGAAATTATGTGTCTTACAGGGAGGTCTAAAGTTTCCATTAACAAGCATATGGTGTAAATATACTGTATGTCCCAAGAATACTTCTAAAACCTGTCCGATTCCATGCCTGGTCGACTGCAGATGATCATTAATGCAAAGGGATTCATGACAAAATATTAAAGTACGAAAAAATCACGACATTTTCATTTCTACCTATTTATTAATGAATTTTCTGGTGCTGACAGCTGAGGGGTCGATATTGCTGCCGGCGCGGCTCTACATTCCACGTACAATACATTGTACATTTATTTCGTACATGCCCCATAGCTGGGGTGGCCAACTCGAGACAAAGCCCGAACAGGGACAACACAACATAAAAAACAAAATACAAATTCACACACATCTAGGTTGTCCAGGAGAAGACCTAGAAACCAAGGATCACCAAGGTCCTCCAGCATTCCTTCCAGAGAGATTCCGGCCTCAGCAGGCAGTACACATACAAAATACAGTACAGTGCTATGAAATTCCAGCTAACTTCGGACACGAGAAACCACAACCAGTCCAGGTGGAAGCCATAATGGCGGCTGCTCTATGAGGCTATCAGCGAGAAGAAAAATGTCGGCAATGTGCAGATTATTTGCAATAACAAAAAGGTTTAAGAACATAAATATGTATAAGAATGGAAAGGAACAAAGAACAGGTTACTAATTAAAATACAGTAAGCTACATTAAAATTACCTTATAAGTTATTTATAATATTTGTAATAACTCTGAGTGCCTTCACGAAAATAACTTATAGCGCGTTTTTCAAAGGCACAAAGAGGCATAGATTACCATAGATTACCAGACACAACCAGACAGCCTCCCGAGATTGTCTGGTAGTCTTTGGTCAGCTCGGCCAAGACCAAAGATTAACGGACTCTGGGGGTGTGGCCATCAGCCGGGAGGCAGGACTCTGGTGACAGTTTCAGCCACTCACAGCCTTCGTTACAAGGCATGATTCAAATGTTAGACAACTGACAGGGGTGAGTGTTGTAAATATTGTATCCTTCATATACTTAAAATTATTATTTCGAATGAATTAGAGTCCTTTGCATTGCTATAGAGTTGGGAAGTAATATTATTGTTTAATTAACAAATTTTTCTCTGAATTATGCTTTTTTTATTATATATATTTAACAATTATAGGTCTGCCATGAGCAACTTGCCAGTTTTTCAAAACATAAACACTATGGTCCACAGTGTCTTTGAAAAATGTGCTATTACTATATTACTGAATATTTCATATACTTCAAGACTTGGTAAGCTTTAAGTATTAAAATACAGTACCGGTAGGTGTATACCTGGTAATTATTTGACCCATAACAGTTCATACAAAATCTATGCCTTACAAATCATGACAAAAACCGCCTCAACTCACTGATCTCGTTAAGGACCTCCTTGGGCAGCCATTCATAGTCCACGCCTGCTCTCTTGCCGGTTCCCACCTCCACCATCGCCTTCTTTCCTCCCTTCTTGCGGCCAAAGGAGGAGAGAAAGTGATGTCCGGCCACCAGTAGTAAAACGCTCAAGGCCAGGAGGAACAGGTACAGGAAGAATGTCTCACCGTCCATACCCTCATCCAGCTCAACAATGCTTACGGTCTGGTTGAACACTGCCTCAAGGAACGAATTACCCTCCTGTGTAAAATCAGAATGGTCAAGGTTGTTATCCGTCTCCAATTCAGGTACCTCGATAATTATGTCATATAAATAATCTTTATGACCCATACATCATTTCCTATATATGGCATTACAATCGGAAATTAGTATTTACCCATTATTATCCAACAATGTTGGTATATTCCACCCGAAAAACATATTTGGTCATTAATCTAACATAACCTGGGGGCTACCACCTCTTAGACCCCCGCTGGTCTTAGCATTGATGTAGGGTTGACAAAATACTAAAAATACGGTGGAAAATTAGAAACAAAAAAAATAGATCTCTACTGATTCAAAATGGCCGCCTCTCTTGGTTCCACCCTTATTTAACCTACTGAGTAATGAAATATTTTCTAATGGTAATTATAATGTAAAACTTGCAAAATATGACACTGTATATAGTTATGATATATGGGTCATAAAGATTGCATAATTATATGACAATTATCTAGCTACCTGAATTGGAGACATGATAACCTTGTCCAAAAGAATACTTTGTTAAATGATTAGGCTAATTGGATAAGAAAAGATGCTAAATTGCATGCATGTGGAAATAAAAAGAATGCCTGGTTGATTGAATGAGAATATAAGAAAGGCCTATGGAAATACAAAATTTCTAGTTGATTGAAATATTTGTATTATATTTAATTAAAACAGAAGAGTGAATGGGCAAGCCCGCAAACACTTGTCTAAAGCGCGGATAGACCTTTACAATACAATTATAGCATTTTTTTCAATGTTTTGTAATATATAACGGTATATGTGCGAGCATCAATGCTCTCTTGGACCCGTTTACCCTTGCATCGCACTTATTTCCTTATGACGCACAATCAGATGTCTTTCACTCTACTGCAGTACAGTTTTCAGTAATTTGACATCTAAATAATTTTGAAAAGCAGCGGAGGTCTGGGTGAAGCAGCCCTCAGGTTAGGATTAATGACAATATTGTCGTCAGAGCCTCAGAGGTGGGTGGGTTGTTTACATCTGCGAGTGCTACTTGCCGACTCCCATTATCAATGAAAGCAATATCCTAACCAGAAGGCTGCCGCCCCAAAACACCCGCTGTACACTTTATCAGTAGGGCTTGCTGAATAAGGTAAGGCTAAAGAGGAATCCGTTCCCAGAGCAAAATATTGACAAAATAGGAAGAACTAATCTGAAGATTTACTGAACCCTGGACAAGTTGTTCAACAGGCAAACGTGCTACCATCAGTATGGTGTAGTGGTAAGTTATTTGCTTGTTGATCATTGTACCCAGGGATCAATTCTGGGTGGGATGTGTAGGATTTTTCTCGAACGGCATAGCTATATTTAAGGATTAGATACAGCTCTACTTACAGCATCATGGTAGGCCAGGTTAACAGTGAGTCCAAGGGGTCGCGCAGCAAAGGCCTCGGCAGGGTAGAAGGAGTACATGACAGTGGCCTCCTGCCGGGGCTTCACAATGCGGTTGTACGGGATGGCAGTGAAGTTCTGGATGTAGAAGTTGAAATCCATGGGGTAGCGGAAGGAGGCATCAATGGCGTCCAAGGTGAAGTCCTTGTCCCCATTGTTGGTAAACCCAACCAGAAACTCTACCAACTTGCCTGCAGGGAGTTCTGAGCCAAAAGAATAGATGCAAGGTTATTAATAATTTAAAATCTTCATAATGGTAGATATTGTCAAATTTAAACCAAAGATTACATTTCTTTTCATAGAATTCTACTAGCTGCTACAAATATTTATTATGTTATCTCCACCAACCAACTTCACTCCTAAACCCGATTAATGAAATTAACAAACACATGGAAGTGAAGAAGTCCTTGCATGACAGTGTGGTAATCCCGACACTGACTTACGGAAGCGAAGCATGGATGTTGGTTGAGAGACTCAGACCAAGAGTGAGAGCAGTGGAAATGAATTACTTAAAGAGTGTGTGCGGAGTTACATGGAGGGATAGACAGATTAATGAGGAAGTAAGAAGGAGGTGTGGTGTGGAGGTAGATGTGCTGGAAAGTGTGAAAAGGAACAACTTGAGATGGTTCGGCCATATGGAACGTATGGAAAGCGAGAGAATGACCAAGAGGGTGTACGAGAGCGAGGTGGAGGGACAGAGAGGGAGAGGTAGACCGAATATGAGGTGGAAGGATGGAGTGAGGAAGTACATGAACGAGGGCGGTGCTGGTTGGGGGGAGGGGCGTCGACTGACTGGGGACAGAGGTGCATGGGGGCGGTTCGTTCGTGGCCACCCCTTCGGGTATCACGGCGTCAGGCAATAGATAGATAGATAGATAGATAGATAGATAGATAGAACAAACACATGTGGCAGTCCGGTGATTCGAACCTAGGATGCTCATGTCTTCGAACTTATCTATTATTTCATTTTTCTGGCTTGAACTGTATAATAAATATTTAAATTCAAAATTGAACCGTCTACCACATTCTGATAAACATAAAACAAAGATCTGATAAACATAAAACAAAGAGAATGGCAGCTTGTTGGCGGTGGACTTCCAAGTTGACCGAGGTGATAACGCTGAAACTACGACAAGTAAGTAAGTAAGCTTACCCGAGCCAGTGCCCACAGGCTTGGTGAAGAGCATAACAGTGTCAGCATCTGCGGACCCCTTAGCCGCAGCCTCTATCTCATCCTCCTCTTCCTCTCCTCCCTCCGCCGCCTCCATCTCTCCGCCCGTACCGTCATCCACGTTCACCTCCTCATCATCCTCTTCCGCTAGCTCATCCTCCTCTCCTTCAACTTCATCCTCCTGGGCCCAAGTTTTCATCCGACCTGTAAAGACGTAAACAAATTATAATCTAATCTAAAGCCGGGTGCAGATTGTTACCAGTACTGGTACAAAAAAAAAATCAATATCATTAACTCTTGAATATTTTAAAGATACAGCACGGTACTATATTTTTTCTTTGTTAATCTTTCCTTGGACCATGGGCAACGTGTTATCTATCATTGCCTGAGATTGGCAGTATATTTTCTTTTTTCAGCAAATACTTAGGCTAGCACTATGTATTAGTCCTCAATTATGGCACTTTGTGACTACACGTACCTTGATAAATTTGTTCTGGTCTTCTCTTCCTCAGCAAACTGTATTGATTAAATGACTAGAGTATTTCCAGTTGTAGAAAATAGAAATACCTGTACCTACGTATGCGTATGTTTTAAATGCGCGTCACTGCTTTTCCTTCCGGCAAGGAGGTACAGTACTGTAGTATTCTGGCGTACCGCCCGCCTTGTTCACACTACGCGGACACTCGCAATCATGTTCCCGTCTGTCTATTTTTACTGCCGTGGGGTACAATAATAGGTTGAGGAGGGGCTTTGCCCCCACCCGCCCCCCTCAAAACTTATTATAATCATATATATTGCCAGCAAGTGGCCAAAAAAAAAAAAAAAAAATGGCCGTCAAAATAGACGGGAACTTAACCGAGAGCGATCGACCTATGTAAACATGACTACCGTATGCCCGGATACTACATTCGGTAAATATCCTGTTTTACACCGGGGACGATTATTACAAGTATTTTTTATTTTTTCCCTAGTTTTTGTTTTTTTTGTTATGAACCCCATCGGAAAATGCCAAAAAAATTAGCCTAGCCTAGCCTAACCTAACCGAAAACTAACCTGTCTCGCCGACGGTCTAAACCCAGCTCACGTTCCCTGTTTATATTTTTTTTATTGATTTATTGATTTTCTTATAATGAATTTCCGACGGGGTGGACATTGTGGCAATGAAGTACATGACCTAACTAACCTATTTGTCTAAATAATATATCGATGGTTTTGACCCGGTGTAAAACTGGATAAATTCCCTACATTCTTCCCTCCCTTCCTCCTGTGTTGCCAATTCTTGAAAAAAAAAATCCTCAAGGTCCTTGGGCTAGTTTAGCAAAATACCCAACAGCTTGGGATTTTGGAGATTCATTCTCTTCATGATTTATCGGAAAATGGGCTATCCCACGGTCAGCTGTTATTTACCCCATGCTGGCAATATAAATGATGATGACAAAGTTATGAGGGAGTGTGGGGGCTTTGCCTCCCCTTCTTTTTCTATTGAGCTTGCCCGCCGACCGTGCAGATCCACAGGGCTGACCTTTGTATCGGTACTGGCTCAGAAACCAGTAAGAGGGAAAGTTTAGAGTAGAACTAGGGACAGTTTTTTGGACCTAATGTCATCCCCCCCTCCCCCTACCCATTTCTCTTCATCATCTCTACATCTTGCTTTTCCATATCGCCCCTCAACCTATTATTGTATCCCACGGCTAGCAGTTGGGTAAAATCCTTAAGTTTTGTTACTGGCCGTGGGATACAAATCTATAATATTCAAGACCTCTTTCGCCGCCCTATAAGAAATAATTTATTAGAGGGAAAATAGAGACCAATAGACTCCATATTTTTATCATTATAGTCCGCATGGAGGAATTTAGTTATCGACACTTGAAAAAACCCGATTACACCGAAAAATAACACTAAAATAATAAGTCCCGATCGTAAACAAAGCATTGCGCCCAATGAATCCTTCGACTTGACTCTCTTCTTCTTGTTTAGATAGATGCGGTGAGTGCGATTCACCCAATAAATGGTGTGAGCGTTACTCACAAAAACGAAGTGCCAGCAACCTGTTTTTGCCCCCTTACAGATCTATATATATGAGGATGACAATAAATCAAGGGGGGTGAGGTGGGCAACGCCCCCCCTCAACCCATCGTGTATCCAATGTACCCCACAATTTTTCTTACCTACTGTAAAAGCGCGATTCACACAATAAATGGGCCATTTGACGCCGTATCTTCAGATTAATGAATAATGGGTAAGTTAATGCAAATCCTCCACTCAAACCATGAAAACAACAATAAAACACTACCGGTATATTCCTTGAAAAAAATATAAATAAAACTTGGTAAATAAGGCGGCTCTAGCTGTCTTGAATGTTACCTACAAATCATACAATAATAGATTGAGGGGGGCTAAGCCCCCTTCATGATTTATTGATTGTAATCATAATTTATATTTCCAGCAGGAAGCCAAGGTAAGGATGGTGTTAGCAGCCGCGGGCAATGGTAAGGATTGTGTTAGCGGGCGTACCGTCGCGCTTGTTTGCATAGTCGAACGCTCGTAAGTACGTTGGCGTCTAATTTGACTACTTTATTCTTACAAAATTATCCCACGACCAGCTGTTATTTGCCCCCTGCTGGTAGGCTTATTGGTAATATATATGATGCTGACAATAAGTCATGGGGGGTGAGAGGGACAAAGACCCACCCTCACCCCCCTTATGACTTATTGTTGTCATCATATATATTGCCAGCAGGGGATAAATAACAGAATAAAATCAAAACAAAAACAAAACCCCGGATACATTCTTCAATTTTTTATTAGTGATTTATGGAGTATAATGTAGGGTTATACTGATGTTTTGGACCGACAGTTAGCCCATCGATATTTTTAGGCCTAATAGGTCCGGTAGAGCATATACATCATTGCTATATATGTCATTAACCTAACAAGTGCGCATGGGGGTAATTGGAAACGTCCCCCTGTGCTGACGTATTTGAGGTGTTTCCGTCACTAAAATATTCATTGTACCATTAATAGCATTAATACTTATCCATATGCACCTATTATGGGTTGATTATAAAGGTATTAACCTGAAACAATAATAAAACGAGTGAAAACAGCGTTTGGATGGTCAAAATCGGAGATATAGCCCGGGAGTTGTATAATGTATGGGTGAGGCAAGCGGCTTTCCCGCCAATTTCCCCCAAGGCCACTGAGACACAGTCGATCGATACTCTCTCTCTCTCTTGCATTCGCTTGCTATCAGTGATGACCACACCCTGTAACCGGATTTCTAATGTTAGCACGAAAATATACCTCAGAATAAGGGAATAACAGGGAAAATAGGTGATAACTGAAGGAGAGGAGGAAAGGAGGGGAGGTAGAGGACTGAGATTTTGCATGGCCCAGGGGCCAAAAATAAATAAATAAATATATATTTTTTTTTTTCGATGTCAAAAGTTGATTTTTTTTTTCTCTGACTCTAAGAGTCTCCCCGCAGTCCGCCGGGGGAACTCTTAAGAGTCTCCCGGCAGTTCCCGGGTTAAGAGCTGAAATGTGTTATAAGGGAGAACAAAAATAAACAAATAAAATACAGTATACTGTAAAACAATAAGTTTCTCAGCCAGTACCCAACCAGCGGGGGTGTTAGGTTAGGTTAGGCTAATAGCCTAGCACATTTATAAAAAAATAAAATAAAAATAAAATAAATAATAATAATAATAGCCTAACCCAACCAGCGGGGGTGTGGAGGTGGCAGCCCCCACCCATAATACTAGGATAGGTTAGGTAAGGTTGTTAGGTTAGGCTAATGTCTTCCCAAAGTTGACTATTTTTATAACATAAGATATTTGACTACCCACTCCACCCCGTGAAATCCGAGCCAGCTTTCTTCAAAAGTTGGCTCGGGTATTCACAACATTAGGTTTTATGAGTTTGCAATTTGGGAAAACCCGAGCCAAGTTTTGATACAAAACGCTATATTATTGTATTTTTACGCTTTTAACCCCTCATTTTCCCTGAACTTCATAGCCCTCCCCACTAGTGGCGGGCGTGTTTTTAGATTGTTGGATAATGGGTAAATACTCATTTCAGCTCCTCTTCTATCTATCTATTGCCTGACGCCGCGATCCCCGAAGGGGTGGCCACGAACGAACCGCCCCCATGCACCTCTGTCCCCAGTCAGTCGACGCCCCTCCCCCCAACCAGCACCGCCTTCGTTCATGTAGTTCCTCACTCCATCCTTCCACCTCATATTCAGTCTACCTCTCCCCCTCTGTCCCTCCACCTCGCTCTCGTACACCCTCTTAGTCATTCTCTCACTTTCCATACGTTCCATATGGCCGAACCATCTCAAGTTGTTCCTTTTCACACTTTCCAGCCACATCTACCTCCACACCACACCTCCTTCTTACTTCCTCATTAGTCTGTCTATCCCTCCATGTAACTCCGCCCGCACTCCTTAAGTAATTCATTTCCACTGCTCTCACTCTTGGTCTGAGTCTCTCAACCAACGTCCATGCTTCGCTTCCGTAAGTCAGTGTCGGGATTACCACACTGTCATGCAAGGACTTCTTCACTTCCATACTGACCACCCTATTTCTTGTTACTGCTTTTAGCGTTCCTACAACCCTCTTCCCCTGTTGTACCCTCTCCCGCACCTCTTCATCCATAGTCCCATCTTTACTCAACACACTGCCCAGATACTTAAAAGAGTTGACGATCTCCATAGCCTGACCGTTCAGCTTCACCTCACACTCTGTGACTTCACCCCTTTCGAAGACCATAACCTTGCTCTTCCCCGTATTTACCTTCAAATTCCGTTTTTTCGCACAGTGTTCCAAATTCATTTACCAGTCCCTGCAACTCCCATTCATTATCACTCATCAGAACTGTATCATCCGCAAAAACAGCAGTATAGGTAGCTTTCACTCAATTCCCTCCCCTTTTCAGCGATACACCAACATCCACTGCTCTTGATAGTATTTCTTTCATAACTCCATCCATATATACAGTAAACAACCACGGGGACATCACACACCCGTTTCAAACCAACATTCAGGTCAAAGAACTCGCTCTGCTCACTCTCCACACGTACTGCCGCCTTTGCACCCTCATACATGCTCTTCACTGCTTTCAGCAACTTGCCCTCTACTCCGTATATTCTAAGTACTTTCCACAAACCTTCTCTATCCACTCTGTCATAGGCCTTCTCCAAGTCCATAAAGGCAACATACACCTTTTGTTTCTTCTCCAGATACTTCTCCACAACACAATTCAGGGTAAAAATCTGATCTACACATCCTCTTCCCTTCCTAAAACCTCCCTGCTCGTCGCCTATCCATTTCTCCGTTCTCACTCTCACTCTCTCAATCACTACCCTACTGTATACCTTCCCTACTACGCTTAGAAGACATATTCCTCGGTGGTTACCACACACTCCTCTTTCCCCTTTGCCCTTATATAGGGGGACTATTATGCCAGTCTTCCAGTCATCGGGTGCACTGCCCTTCTCCCATGCTAGTTTGCACATTTTCCATACCCATTCTATCACTATCTCACCACCATACCTCAACATTTCCCCACACACTCCATCTGTTCCTGGTGCTTTCCCCAACTTCACTCTTTTCATGGCTTCCCACACTTCTCCTCTTCAATCAATCTTCAGCTCCTCTTCAATCAATATAAAACAACACTATATCTGAAGGAAAAATTAAAAAATACAAACTAAAACTTACTGAAATCGCTGTCGGTCCAAAGTCAGGTTTACCTAATGTAGTACTGACGGTTTGGACATACTGTATATGCCAATGACGTACATGATTTAACTAACATAAGCTTAAATTATATATCGATAGATTCGACCCGGTGTTAAACTAGAAAAATTCCCAATAATGCCTCTCACCCCTCATAACTTATTGTGGTAAATATACAGGAGACGCAACAATATAGGTAACAAATTTCTAATGGTAGTTTTGGGTTCCTATTATCATATGCTTCATTTCTATATACTTTATATCCCCGGGAAAAAAAAAAAAACAACATCTGGATTTTTCATTTTTTTCTTCAGATTTTTTTTTTTTCATTAACCCTCCAGCCCCGGCTATGTATTATATATATATTCCTCGAAACCCGGGTGTTTTGGCCGAAAAACGTCTAGGCTAGGCTACCGTATATTCGTTAATCAGACTGCTTCCCGCATTCCCGCGCATCCCCAAGCGTAGCTGTGTTATTTACCTGTAGAATGGCATTAAGTAGAGCTCTCTAAGTCAACTGGTTGAGCTGTGATGATGATTTCATTGGAGATAACTTTATGGCCAAAACAGCCACTTTACACCACTTTTCGATACTTAACAACAACATACAGGCACACACGAACAAGCGACGCTCTCCTTCTTGTGGCCGGAGATGCGGGGCGACGGTCCAGCCGGCTGTTGTTTACATGCGTCGGACCGACGCCTCGCACACGAAGCTCACAGGCTTTCAACCACTGGGCGTTCAAGATACCATCCGGGTACCTGTTATATGCTTTTTTATGGGCGTTCAAGAGCCCTTCCGTGGTGAGAGGGTTAACCTAATCAAAAAATCTAACCTAACTTAAATGTATTTGGGGGCTATTAGGTTTGGTTAGGGTTTTTGGTTAGGCTAATGAATAAAAAAAAAAAAAAAAAAAAAATCCCAAGATTTGTTTTTTTCCGGGGATAAAAAGTATATAGAAATGAAGCATATGATGATAGGAACCCAAAACTACCATTAGAAATTTTGTACCTATATTATTGCGTCTCCTGTATATTGACCCTTATTGTCATTATCATATATATATTACCAGCAGGGGGCAAATATCAGCTGGCCGTGGGATAATTTTGTAAAAAAAAAGTAGCCTAAGTCAAATTAGGCATAGAAGCGAACGTAACTACGAGCGTGTGACTATGTAATAGTTTTTCAAATTATTATAAGTATTTATAGGCCTAGATGATTTATGTTGTATGTCGGTAGTGGTACACCCGGTAACTACATCCATCCCAAAATTTACCCTGAGATTGATTAGGCTAGAATGGGCGTTTTTTCTATTAATATCGGGTTTTATAAATGTGATCAAAATCATTCTCCCACAGTGGATTATACACGAGTACAGCATAAGGATTCCATAGAACTAAATTGTCCCTAATAAATTATGTATAGGCTAATAAGGTTGCGAGCCTATTCCCTATAATTATCCAATATTTTTTTAAATTTTACAATAAATATATTACCGGTAGGTTAGGTTAGGTTAAAGATATTGTTCAAACAGTTCAATGTTTCTTATATGCATCTGAAAAACAGTTCTACCCGCTACACAGGATCTTACCTTAGGCTAAACCGAAATGTGGAGTTCATTGGCCGGTAACATTCAAGACAGCTAGAGCCGCCTTATTTACCAAGTTTCTTTATATTTTTTCCAGGGAATATAGTGTTTAATTGGGTAAATTGATACGGTGTGACAGTCACGAGTTTTAGAATGTGTTTTTTTTGTTTTGCATTTTTTCTTTGATATAGGCCTACAGTGTTGTTTTACCTAACTAAGAAACCCAACCTAACCTAACCTAAAAGTAATACGTGGATAGAAACTAACCTAAAATATACGCAATTACCAAAGCAGCACTGGATCGCGCAACTGTAAGGTCACCCGAGTAAGGTAGGAGGGAAAAAAAAATCTATAAAGCAGAAATTCCGTAAAACAGGACTTGTCATTATGCAGACAAGACTCTGTGTTTTACCCTATATCTCCCTTATAATACATTTGCGACGGGAAGGACATATATAGGACTGAAGACTATTGTATAACATACCTATAGGCTACACAAATATCGATGGGGCTTGTAACTGTCAAACCGTAAAATCTTACCTTTAATTGTTGTTTATCATGGTTTGAGTGGAGGATTTGCATTAACTTACCCATTATTCATTAATCTAAAGATACTCCGTCAAATGGCGCCATTTATTGGGTGAATCACGCTTTTACAGTAGGTAAGGAAAATTGTGGGGAGGCCATGCACGCTTCCAAAATGTAAAAATATTATATTATATTATATTATATTAGATTAACCTAACCCTAATATAATATAATATAATATAATATAATATAATATAGTTTTTGTGAGTAACGTTCAAGCCATTTATTGGGTGAATCGCACTCACCGCATCTTTGAAAACAAGAAGAAGAGGACCCAGGTCGAAGGATTCATTGGTCATTTTATAAAGCATGCAGAATAAAAGATCCAGGGTTCCAACAGCCTTATATTGAAAATGAAAATCAAGTCATCGGACATCTTTTATTTAACAAAGAAATAAGCGATAGAGTGAAACAGACAATCTATCAAATGTGGAGAGTACGAGAGAAAAAATTGAAAGAACTGAAATAAGAAGACTGAAGAGAGAAGAAACAAGAATGAAGGAAGACGAGAGAAGAAACAAGACTGAAGAAAGAAGATTTCAGAAAAAGGGATGAAAAATGAGATATATTTATTTTTAAACAAATGAGCACGTCACAAAGTCACAAAAAGAAAAATAACAAAACCTCTTAGGGAAGTGCCGACGTTAAGGCTAAACTTCCCGAATTCCAACTGAACTGAACTGGGTGCAATGCTTTGTTTACGTTCGGGACATTATTTTTGTGTTATTTTTCGGTGTAGGCCCTAATCGGGTTTTTTCAAGTGTCGATAACGAAATTCCTCCATGCGGACTATAATGAGAAAAATATGGAGTCTATTGGTCCCTATTTTGATAAATCTACAGTTATACTACCCCTATTTTGTAGCTATTCAGTTGGTACTAATGGGTTAATATTATTAGTAGTAGACTTAGTATGGTTTGATGATGCGCGGAAATGTATATTTTACTTGAAAGAGATAGCCTACATTGAAGTATTACAAACCTTCGCAAACTCATAAACAGGGAACGTGAGCAGGGTTTAGACCGTCGCGCACCCATAAACAGGGAACGTGAGGGGGAGTTTAGACCGTCGCGGAGACAGGTTACTTTTCGGTTAAGTTAGGTTAGGCTAATGTTAAAAATACTAAAATGCGACGGTCCTCGGTATTAAACAACACTGTAAGAAAACATCAAGAACAAGAACAAATTACCTGAAAAACTCGTATCTGGTTGGTGATAATTTTTTTATCAAAATACCTTTTTTTCCAGTTTCCGCGTCTGCTGAACCATCCAAAAACACGCTAAAAGGCGTGTTTTGAAGGGGGGAGGTGGTGGGGGGTAGGGGTAGTATAACTGTAGATTTACCCCTATTTTCCCTAATAAATTATTTCTATAAGAAAGAGGTCTTGAATATTATCCATTGGCCTAGGTAAAATAATAGGATAGGCCCTAGCCTAATTACAAAAAAAAATATAGCGTTAGGCCTAGCCCAATCAGGCCTAGACTAGGCTACATAGCCCATGAAAAAGTATTGAAAATATATGCATGATGAATTTCTAAGCTCAAAATCCTAATAGAATGGGCCTAGCTCCCCATCTGATTTGTACCGGAGAAAGTTGATAAGCTTACCAAGGGAAACCCCAAGTATACAATAAAAAGACAGACTAGGCCTACCTCAAAACAAACTGACACCATACCTTCATCAGTAATGGAGATGATGACTGGCAGAACCAGTAATAGGAGGAACAGCAGCTTTTTGATACCCCCGAACATAGTGACAGGTGTGGAGGATGGGCGAGGAGTGTTACAGCCGTTCCCTTCAAAAGCTGTCAGCCGTCTGCCGGGCCGAGGTGCATTGTGGGTCGATAAGCTGGACCAACTACCATTTAAACCACTATTATTTTAAACCTCACAACTCACTTAAACTCAAAATGAAAATTAGAGAATAGTGAAAGTACATAGTTAAGTATTATGGTAACTCGAAATATTTGAGGTGGGAAGAGTAAATCTGGGGTTTTGATATATAGGGTGAAAGTAAAATTTGGGATGTGAGATTGTAGATGTGTGACGTGCCTGTAGTGGACCAGCGGAACGTGGAACGTGGAGCTCCACTCACTTCCAACACTATCTCTATTACATGTTTACTGTCTCTTTAGAGAGATGTAGATATTTTGTTGTATCTAATATGTGTTTCGTATATTAGCTGTTAATATTTGGTAAGGATTGGTAGCCTATCTTCCAACTCTCTGCTGTAGTACACGCTGTGCGAGAGTATTTTTTTTTCCTACAAGGATTTTTTTTTGTTTTTTTACTATGGATAAGGGAAAGCTCACCCATTACATTTTGTTTACATATTTGGTTAATTATTTAATGAAACGCAAGTAAACTTTCAATTTTTAAACTAATAATTTGTAATGCAGAGTACATGTCTTTGCCACACCGGCAATTATATGGCGATCGGAGGTGCGAGGATGCAACCAGCTATTACTAATGTTACATTTTATTGGCAAAATCCCACCCCAGTAGATTTAAGCTGAGCAGTACATGAATGGGTTTGAATGCACCTATCCGGCTTACTGACTATTCCGCCCTCAGACCATTCCGACTAGAAGATCCCGCCCGCTTAGCTAGGTCCTTCCCGCTCGAATGTTGTGGGCGTGGGCGGGAAGAGCCAAGCATCAATCCTTCCTTGGCTGATTCCGCCTTCTAAGATTAGACCGTCCCGCCTGTTTGTAAGGTTCGCGTATACCTTAAACTGTGCTTGCCTAAATGTGCAATGAAAAAGCCTGTAGCCTTGAAATTTGTGATTGTATCTAACCTTGTGTATATATAATGACGATCAGACTAAAACACGCCCATTAATAGGAAAAATATCACAACCAATTAATTTGCCAATTGTCCATTTTCAGTCGATGGTGATTAGCATATTTCCCATGTTTATAGAAATCAGTTACTTTGCAAATAGAGTAGTGAATAATGGAGTGATCATGAAAACGTGACATTACCCCTTGAGGTTTATGTCACCTTTTTATTAATTCCGGCTGTCATTAGACGATCTCATACAGCTTAGGAAGGATCTGTGATAGTTGACTGTCTCGAATAACCTTCCTAATCTGAATAAAATTGCCTCATAATAGACAAAATATATAATGCAATCACGAATTTCAAGGTTACAGGCTTTTGCATCGCACATTTAGGCAAGATCAGCTGAGGTTGTATGAACCATACAAATGGGCGGGACGGTCTAATCTTGGAGGGCGGAATCAGCCAAGGAAAGATTGATTGCTTGGCTCTTCCCGCCCACAACATTCGGGCGGGAAGGACCTAGCTAAGCGGGCGGGATCTTCTAGTCGGAATGGTCTGAGGGCGGGAAAGACCTGCTCCCCACCTATCCCTGGTGTGGCAATGCAGCCAAAAATGCAACTTCGCTAAACAGAACGAAAAGTATTACAAATACATCCACGCATTCCAACACAAGTATATTTTGTACAAAATGTATGCGCTTATGGTCTGGTTGTGGTTAAAGTAGCCTACCATGGTTAGCACGCTTAAGCAATGAAGCTGAGTGGAGAGGAAAGGATTAATATATCGTAATATACCTTACATCCCCTGTATAAAGCAACATTACTGAGATCTGAGGAGTTACAGAAATGCCAAACCAATGGACCATCACCATGGCATCCACAGCATCCAATTCAACAGCAGAGCTGCCAAACTGGATTGCTACCTGAAATGCTGGGTGTGAAGGGAATTTATGGTCTCCTGAAAACTCCCCAGCCCCACTTCCTTGGTGCCTGGCGCGGGGCTCGAACCTCTGAAGGGAGTTTAACCCTCCTAAAAACCCACAAGTTTTGAGATGCCTTGGGTGGGGTTCGAACCCTGGTTAGTAACCATATCCTCCATTGGTTAACCAGGCCCGCGCGCTAACCCACTGTACTACCACGGACGTACAAAAGTATAGTAACCTTAGTCCTATTTGTAAGAACCAGGTGATAGTCTCGTGGTGATTCACGTGATGAGTTTATTGGACTTCCCATCAACGACTATTTTACACTATACCAGACGTCTACTCGGGTAGTACATTATTGGGGTTGCGGGATATTTTCGAGGGCATTACATTACATCCTTCTTTAACTAGGCTAGTCTCTAGCCTCTTTAAGGTCGTAAGGTATCGTAGCTGTATCACCTCAGCAATCTCAATATTGTTAGGGTCCGAGTGATGGGTGCTCTATGTTTTTTTTTTTTTTTTTTTTTAAGAAAATGAACGGAGGAAGGAAAAACACAGATAAAACAAAAAGGTCCATGTGCCTAAAGGCATCCTCCATTCATAAAATGTTTTTAACAACTGGATTTAAACTTTTGTAGATTGTAAGTTTGTAGAAAGCAACTCGAGGGAAGTGAATTTCAAAGAGTAGTAGTTCTAGGGATAAATGAATTTTGATAAGCAGAAGTTCTGCATTGTGGAGGAGAAAGTGTAAATTCATGGGCGCTCTCAGCTACCCTAGTTCTACGGGGAAAGATGTGGAGAGGCGGCACAGTTGAAGCAAGTTCCTCGGAACAATTGCTGTGAAAGTATCCGTAGAATAATGCAATGGATGCAACGTTTCTTCGTATGGATATTGTAGGAAGGTCCTGTGTGATTGCAGGGTTATTGATTAATCTAATAGCTTTATTTTGAATTTTGTCCAACTGCCTCAATGCAACCACTCCACTTCCACTCCACAGAGGTGAACAGTAATCCATCTGAGAACGCACATGACTTTTATATATTACGGCCAACTGCTTGTCAGTGAAGAATTCTCGAACTCTGTACAGGAGTCCCAGTTTTTTAGAGGCATTCTTATCATTATAGCGCGACGGAGCGGCGAAGGCGCGAGCTGATTTTTTTGAGAATTTATGTCTAAAACAGTATTTCCTGCAATCTAAAAGCAATAAAGATGGAAAATATGGAAACCAAAATTATGTCAATTTAGCCTACCTTTTTTGTTTCTTTAAAACAAAAAGTTGGGAGTTTCTGTTATCATTATACAAAAAGTTAATTTGCGTTATCACTAAAAAAAACAGCGTCGTTTGACACCCTGTTAGCAATGCCTCTTAACATAATGTGTCCAGCTCAAGTTAGTAGTTAATGTTAGACCGAGAATGTCATTACTAGGGGAAGTGGGAATATTTACATAATTAAAAAATATATGGGAATCAGTGAGATTCTGTCGGTTAGAAAATTTAATGTACAGTACTTGGTTTTCTGTGCATTAAAGGAAACTAGATTCTTTTGTCCCCATTAATTAATTCTATAAAGGTCCTGGTTCAGAGAAATTGCAGTGTTTATTTTTGAATTTATAAGATCGGGTTGGGTGAAAGAATTGGTAAATGTGAAGGAACTGTGGAGTGTTGAGTCATTTTTTTGTTTTCTATATTCCAACTACTCCCTCTCGGGCATAGGCTGATAGCCTTTACACTCTACCGCTGAACACGGTGAGGCCCGTGAGGTCTTGTTCCAGTCTAGGGAGTGAGACATGCGAAGCACCCATTCACGGCTCGAACCCAACTCCATCTCTGAAGCTGCTTGGCCCCTGCGCCTCACAGTCTCACTCCTCCAGGCTCGGACCCTCACTCTTAGAACGCCACCTATTGAGCAATTAACTCGCTAGGCATTGCCCCCCTGTAGCATATTTTGAATATGGGAATATTCACACAGTGCTATTTAATCAGGGAACAATGAGGGTATTTTGTTTTGGCATTTCGGTGTGTTGTGGTAATGCACTGAAACTAGGTACAGTACAAATTCCATCCCAATAATATCTTCCCATGGACATATTGGGATTCGAACCCGGGTCCATTGGATCACCAGTCCAGTGGCAAGACCACTCTGCCACACCTCCCCTCAATTTGCGTAGAAATGTATTGGATTATGAGTGGTAGATATGAGATCATTGATATGAATGAGGAACAGAGTTGGGGCCAAAACTGATCCCTGGGGAACACCAGCATTTATTGAGTGAAATTGAGAATAAAGGCCATCTACCATTACACATATTTTTCTGTTAAGATAAGAAGAAATTAGTGGAACTAATGATGCAAGGCCGTAGTGTGACATCTTCGACAATAAGGATTGATGCCAGACTCTATCAAATGCCTTTGATATATCCAGTGCTATTGTATGTGTTTCACCATGTTGGTCTGTAGCTTGGTTGATTTGATGCGTAAGAAGGCAAAGAATGTCTGCAGTTGATCGACATCGTCTAAAACCATATTGCCTATCACTGATTAATTTATTATTCTCAAGATGCTTAATTATGTGATTATTTAATATAATTTCAAAGACTTTACCAAGAGTGGAAGTTATAGCTATTGGTCTGTAGTTTGATGGATCTGAAGAGGCACCTTTTTAGGAACTGGATGGATGTTTGCTTCTTTCCAGGGTACTGGGAAGCATGAGGTATGAGTACACAGACGGAAATTTTTTGCCAATACAGGAGCGAGCACCAAGGAGCAATTCTTAAGTACTATTGGAGGAATTTCATCTGGACCAGGAGCCTTATCTACCGAGAGATTCTGCAAAATAGTTTTGACATGTCTGGTGTGGATCTTAAGTGAGGGAATTTCAGGCGAATTAAAATTAAGTACAGGGACATCTTGATTTATTTCATCTAAGGTTGAGTTGGTGGAGAAAATATCCGCAAGAAGGTTAGCTTTACCTCGTGGGTCACTTACAAGATTGCCAGTCGGAGATTATAATGGTGGAATGGATGAAGCAGTAGTGAAGTTGGATTTGAATGAGTTAAGAGTACTGTAGACCAAAATATTTTGTTATCATTTGGATTATTTAGAAGTTTATTTGCCTGCATGTGGAGAAAGTTTTATTTAGTTAGGTTTAATACAGTTTTGGCATGATTTCTGATGTTTCTAAAGTAATTAATGGCTTCATGTGTTTTTGATCTTGTGTATGCATTGTAGGCTATTGCTTTTTGTTCAGTTACTCTAGCACAATTATGGTCAAACCATTTAGGTGAATTAGATCTTTTACTGTACTTTTGATGAATAAAAGTTTCCATTCCAATTTTTACAAAATCTTGTATGTGACTCAAGGTGGAGTGTGCATCATTAGAAAAGAAAGAGGTCCAGGGAATATCAATAAAGAAACCTTGAAGACCCTCCCAGTCTGCCCTATCGTAATGCCATTTAGTCACCAAAACAGGTTCAGAGTGGGAAGGTGTGGTAGGTGATAGACAGGTGGCCTGTATCAGACAGTGATCAGAAGATCCAAGCGGGGACCTCACTGTAACATCATAATTTTCTGAATTGGTTGTTAAAAATAAGTCCAGTAGGTGGCAATTATGATTAGGATTATCTGGTACACGGGTGGGTTGGTTGACTAGTTGAGTGAGATTAAATGAGTCTGCAAATAGCTCACATTCAAGACCAGCATCATCAGTCCTGGCTGAATGAGTGAGCCATTCAACATTATGGACATTAAAATCACCCAACACAGTGATTTCAGAAGAAGCATTTAAATTGAGGACACTGAGTTGTGAGGACAGAGAATCAAAAAGACTTTGCTCTGGAGGAGTATTTGGGGAACGGTAGATGCAACATATGTATTTAAATTTACCAGCAGAAATTAATTTGTATATAGAATAATTAAAATAGGGACAATTGAAACTAGTAACCTCCTCCAGGGCAATTTCAGATTTTGCGAAGCAACATACACCTCCTTTAGGTCTGAAATTTTGGAGCAGTTGATAACCTGGAAAATTAAATCTAGACGTGTCAGATGTGGATGTTACTTGAGTCTCTCAAAAAAAGGAGAGTAGGGGATTCTGCTTGAAGAAATTGGTGTACAGAATTGATGTTAGAGTGAAGTCCCCTTATATTGCTAAAGAAAAAGCCGTACCAACGAGCAGCTTTGGGACGTTGCAATGCTCTTGTAGCTACCAGATCACGTTCCGTGACTGCCACCAATGAAATGCTGGGTGTGAAGGGAATTTATGGTCTCCTGAAAACTCCCCAGGCCCACTTCCTTGGTGCCTGGCGTGGGGCTCGAACCTCTGAAGGGAGTTTAACCCTCCTAAAAACCCACAGGTTTTGAGATGCCTTGGGTGGGGTTCGAACCCTGGTTAGTAACCATATCCTCCATAGGTCAATCAGGCCCGCGCGCTAATCCACTGTACTACCACGGACGTACAAAAGTATAGTAACCTTAGTCCTATTTGTAAGAACCAGGTGATAGTCTCGTGGAGTCGTGGTGATTCACGTGATGAGTTTATTGGACTTCCCATCAACGACTAGTAACACAGAGGCTACAGAAGATAACGGATGACAAAATAGGCGAGGAACAGGGAGGTTTCAGAAAGGGCAGGGGCTGCGTTGACCAGATAGCCTCAATGCGATTGTTGGTAGAGAAGTATCTGGCCAAAAACAGAAAACTCTATGCAGCATTCATGGATTTGGAAAAAGCCTACGACAAAATAGACTGGGAGGGCCTGTGGGATGTGTTAACAGTATATGGTGTGGGAGGAAAGTTGCTAATGGCAGTAAAATCTTTTTATAGGAATGCAATGGCAAATGTGAAGGTAGGGGATAAGTTAAGTGAAAGTTTTGAGGTCAATGTAGGTGTAAGACAGGGATGTGTCATGTCAGCTTGGTTGTTCAATATATACATGGATGGAGTTATTAGGGAATGTAGGGCTGTATCAATGGGTGTGGGAGCTAGACTGGAATCAGAGGGAAGAACATGGAAGATTTTAACATGCCTATATGCGGACGATGCAGTCCTGTTGGCGAAAAATGCTGAAGAACTTCAGAGAGTGGTCACTGACTTTGACAGGGTATGTGAAAAGAGAAAGTTAAAGGTCAATGTAGGGAAATGTAAGGTAATGGTGTTTGAGAGAAGAATGCATGAAACCATAGATTTTAAGGAAAAATATAGAATCAAGAAAGAACACAAGAAAAGTTGTAAAATAAAATTGAAAAATTAAGTACTAGAAGAGGTTGAAAGTTTCAAGTATTTGGGAGCTGTACTATGCAAATATGGTAAAATGGAGAGTGAGATAAAAGAGAGAAAAATGCAAGGGAGAAAAGTGATTGGAGAACTTGATAGTATTCTCAAAGGAAGAATGGTTAGCCAGGAAGTCAAAAAGTCACTGAGAAACAGTGTGCTGCTCCCAACACTCTCGTATGGAAGCGAGACATGGACGGCAAGTGACGAGGACCTCTTCAAACTGAGAGCTGTGGAGATGAGCTTTTTCAGAATGGCAGCTGGCATGAATAGGCTAGATGGGCCAAGTAATAGGGAAGTGTACGAGTCCTTTGGAATGTAATGGTAAATGTGAAGGTAGGGGATAAGTTAAGTGAAAGTTTTGAGGTCAATGTAGGTGTAAGACAGGGATGTGTCATGTCAGCTTGGTTGTTCAATATATACATGGATGGAGTGATTAGGGAATGTAGGGCTGTATCAATGGGTGTGGGAGCTAGACTGGAATCAGAAGGAAGAACATGGAAGATTTTAACATGCCTATATGCGGACGATGCAGTCCTGTTGGCGGAAAATGCTGAAGAACTTCAGAGAGTGGTCACTGACTTTGACAGGGTATGTGAAAAGAGAAAGTTAAAGGTCAATGTAGGGAAATGTAAGGTAATGGTGTTTGAGAGAAGAATGCATGAAACCATAGATTTTAAGGAAAAATATAGAATCAAGAAAGAACACAAGAAAAGTTGTAAAATAAAACTGAAAAATGAAGTACTAGAAGAGGTTGAAAGTTTCAAGTATTTGGGAGCTGTACTATGCAAATATGGTAAAATGGAGAGTGAGATAAAAGAGAGAAAAATGCAAGGGAGAAAAGTGATTGGAGAACTTGATAGTATTCTCAAAGGAAGAATGGTTAGCCAGGAAGTCAAAAAGTCACTGAGAAACAGTGTGCTGCTCCCAACACTCTCGTATGGAAGCGAGACATGGACGGCAAGTGACGAGGACCTCTTCAAACTGAGAGCTGTGGAGATGAGCTTTTTCAGAATGGCAGCTGGCATGAATAGGCTAGATGGGCCAAGTAATAGGGAAGTGTACGAGTCCTTTGGAATGGAAGAGCAGGCTTTGGGCATTGATTGTGGTGTGGTTGAGTGGATAAAGAGAAGTACTTTGAGGTGGTATGGCCATGTTCAAAGAATGGATGAAGACAGAATGCCAAGAAAGATATATGGGAGTCAGGTGAGTGGAACCGCTAGTAGTGGAAGACCACCTATGGTATGGGAAAAGAAAGTGGAAAAATATATTGCAGAAAAACTTCCACGTAGTGGAAGGGGCATTGTGGCACGGGCAAAGGAGGCATGTCTTGACAAAGTAGCTTGGAGACGTTTCTGTCATGGCCATCCTCTAGTGGGGGTTTCCCAGGGGGAAACAAGGCGTCGGAGATGATGATGATGATGACTATTTTACACTATACCAGACGTCAACTCGGGTAGTACATTATTGGGGTTGCGGGATATTTTTGAGGGCATTACACTACCATCCAAGTGTGAAACACCAACAACTCCTATGGGCAGCAACATGGCGACCACTGCGAAGGGCAACAATATGGCGGCCACCTAATGGAAAACGTACCACGTAACCGTTCGAGGGAGAACGTACCAAAAGGGATCGAGGGACTATTCTAAATCAACCGACAACATGAGCATCGCCAACTGCAACAGCCTTCACATCTCCCCTATGACCCTTGCAACAGCCCAAGCTACCTCATATTCCAGCCACACCACCAGCTTTATATACAGTATATATATGTAGGCCTATATATAGCCTATATATAGGCCTAGGCCTATATATACTGTATGTATATACAGTATATATATATATATATATATATATATATTATATATATATATATATATATAAGAAAAGTAAAGACAAATAAATTACTCCCCTTAACTTGTTCAGCACCATGACATAGTTTTCATGTTATTCTGGTTACCATTAGACAATTTTCTTTAGCTTTTAGTCTACCTGAAGGACTAGAAGGGGTAAACATGATCTCAATAAACCCTCTAAATAACATAGGTCTTTCATAACTACATCAAATAGTCTATGTTTAGCCAGAATAATGGGTAAATAGGCGTCATGGTGCTGAAGGGGTTAAGGGTAAACTAGTGTCAGACTGATTACAGAAGCATGCAAGGAATGATAATATTGGGGTAATAAAAAATAACACATGATCGTTTCCCAAGTATTTTATTATTATTATTATTATTAGTAGTAGTTGTTGTTGTTGTTGTTGTTCCCCAAGCTGCCTGGCCGAACAGCCCCAAGGCCCCGAGCAATTCCAAGGCCATAACCGTAGTAGTAGTAGTATAGCTAAGTTAGTTTGTGTAAAAAAAGAATGCGATGAAGCCATTGACCAAGATCTTTCAAGTACCTCGTTGCCTTCAGCCTTCAGAAAAGATAAAAAGGATGAAAAATCTAGTCGACAAATTGTGTAGGGGAAGAGAAGTGAGAAGAGTATGGCACACATGACCGAATTCATTGTAAAATAAATATAAGCGAAGTTAAATAGGGTTTTTCTTTCCAACCATGAAAGTACTTGAAAGAAGAAGAGGGAATGTGTGCTGTGCCCTATAAACCTGATGGAAGAGGTGTGGTGCGCAGTGATAGATGCAAAAAACAAGAAATTGAATTTAGGCTTACGCTTGCATTCTTAAAAAAAAAAAAATCCCTTTGAAGCGCCTGGTAGATTCCGTGGGAATGGGTTTCGTTTACAGAGAGTACCCGGATTAGCACTCCCATTTCTCAAGGCAACGTAATTTTTCAAGTTATAAATTCCACAGGTTGGTCTAAGTAGAGCAGTGACAGAGAACTTCAGGAACGACTTGATCAGACCCACAACTGAACTGAATTGAATTTAACTGAATTTAACTGAATGGAACTGAATTGAATTGAACTGAGCTGATGGTTTGGGTGAATAAATTATCGGATAGTCTGGTTGGGCAGCTTGATTGGATTAAACTCTAGATGAAGAATTGGTTGTGTTTACGAGTTCTAGGCAGCCTTAGCGATTCTTAGGAGCGGCTCAACCCACTGAAACAAGAACATGCAATTAATATACAGTACATTGGTATTGCAATATCATTAGTATTTATTCACAAATTACATTATACATTAGCTACAAAATTATAGTCAGCTTTTTTCCAGTTGATGGTAAATTACAGAATAGCAAGAAGATGGCGGGAGGGTTTAAGGGTGTGAGCGTAGCTCTCTCCCTGTGTATCATCATTCTTAACATCCAGAGGGGATGTGCCGATATACAGTTGCAGAGAGGACCGATAGTGTACCAGGTCAACACTAAACAAGTATTGAGGGACCTCGTCACACAGAAATCACACATAAATTAATTCTCTGTCACCATCCCTGCCTGGGCAGCAACATATCTCCAGAACCAGCAACGTATTAGCAGACAGCCCGGCAAAACCTCGCTACATCACCTATTGTGCTACACTCTAATTAGCTGCGGAGACATAGAGACCAACCCAGGCCCAAGCTCAACGTTGAAGAAACCTCACCAACCACAAATCAAGTAAGGCAGAAAACGACATTTCAACAGTCCATAGCAGAATTTTTTTGTTATAACAAGCTGCCCCTCCTAGTCACACACCTGAGCCAGCCACCACCTCAACGCCGCCACTCCACCAATACTACACTACCCGCAGCGTTACCATCAATACCGCAGATATCGGCGACCCAAGTAGCACAACATGCAACAAGAACAACAGTAAAAATAGGTAGCAGTCGCAAACACATCAACAGGGAAGCAGCAACAACGGACAACGAAAACAACAACAACAGCAAACAACCACAGCCCGACCGCGAGTATCCCCCGCCCTCTCCCGCTCACCCAGCTGAGCGACACGGACCAGCTGATCGACACGGACCAAACCACACCTCCAGACGTACGATAAACAGTAAGAAAAAAATATGTATAGTCTGTAATATTGGTTTCAACAATAGGAGTTCACTTTTACAATGCAACAGTTGTAATGAAATTGTACATAACCGATGTACTTACGTTAACAGTAGAAACGATGTTGAATGTGTTAAATGTAGGAACTCAGCTGTACAACATCGCGCACCCATTTGTTTTATTTGTGAATCTCTCATAACACGACGTCAGAAGATCCAAAACTGTAAAGTGTAAAAATGTAGCTCACATGAAGTGCATCTCTAGAAGACCAACAGTGAAGAACGGGAATTCTTAGGTAATAAGTGTGCCTTGCATTCATTACCGAATATTAATGTATATGAACCAAGTATTAACAACTCAGAATCCAGCCAGGACACATTCAAAATCAAAGATGAATACAGAGTGTTCACCAACAAAGGGCTCCATCTTATCCACATTAATGCCAGATCAATGTACCATAAATTGTCAGAAATAAACTGGTTAGCTAATAAGGCCAAAGCTTCAATAATTGCAATCACAGAAACCTGGCTGGATTTAAGTATAAACGATGGTGAAATAAACATTCAAGGTTTCAACATGGTTAGGAATGATCGCAATAGGCAAGGGGGAGGAGTATGTCTGTATGTAAAAAACAACCTCACACACACAACTAGGACCGACCTCCATGTAGAAAATCACGAAGCTCTGGATCGACCTACACCTGCCGAGGAAAAAACCTATCTCAATTGGGGTGTGCTATAGGCCACCAGACAACGCACAATTCTTGACCAAATTTGAACGAACTTTGTCATCGCTAGACCCTCGGAATGAATCCATTATACTAGGGGATTTTAACCTGTGTTACAAACAACGAAATAATAGGCTTGTACGAGAATATAGGCACATACTGACAATGCACAATCACAAACAACTCATCACAACCCCCACACCTATCTCTGAGAACACTGCCACAATATTAGACCACATAAACTGTAACAGAGAGGACAAAATGTCCCAATCAGGGGTTATACAGACTGGGATAAGTGATCACTTCGTCACATATTGCACACGGAAAACCACAAAAATTACCCTAGAGAATCACAAGGTTATCAAAACAAGGTCACTCAGAAACTACAACAAAGAAACATTTCTGGACATTTTATGAAATACAGACTGGTCTCCAGTGTTTGGAAGTACAAACGTTAATGACGCATGGGTTGGCTTCCGAACCATCATCACAAACATCCTAGATGAAATAGCTCCTCTGAAAGACATACGAATTAAAGCAAGGTCAGACCCATGGATCAACAATGACATACTACACCATCTTGAACACAGAGACAATCTGTTAAAAAGGCTAGTGAAACATCTAGACAGGATCAAGGTCTGAAACATGAGTTCAACAGGGCCAGGAATAAACTAAGTAGGAAAATAAAATCAGCGAAATCTAATTATTTCCACAATATGGCAGAGGAATATCAGATACCCTAGAGAAGGTTTGTGGAAAGTACTTAGAATATACGGAGTAGAGGGCAAGTTGCTGAAAGCAGTGAAGAGCATGTATGAGGGTGCAAAGGCGGCAGTACGTGTGGAGAGTGAGCAGAGCGAGTTCTTTGACCTGAATGTTGGTTTGAAACAGGGGTGTGTGATGTCCCCGTGGTTGTTTACTGTATATATGGATGGAGTTATGAAAGAAATACTATCAAGAGCAGTGGATGTTGGTGTATCGCTGAAAAGGGAGGGAATTGAGTGGAAGCTACCTATACTGCTGTTTGCGGATGATACAGTTCTGATGAGTGATAATGAATGGGAGTTGCAGGGTCTGGTAAATGAGTTTGGAACAGTGTGCGAAAAACGGAATTTGAAGGTAAATATGGGAAGAGCAAGGTTATGGTCTTCGAAAGGGGTGAAGTCACAGAGTGTGAGGTGAAGCTGAACGGTCAGGCTATGGAGATCGTCAACTCTTTTAAGTATCTGGGCAGTGTGTTGAGTAAAGATGGGACTATGGATGAAGAGGTGCGGGAGAGGGTACAACAGGGGAAGAGGGTTGTAGGAACGCTAAAAGCAGTAACAAGAAATAGGGTGGTCAGTATGGAAGTGAAGAAGTCCTTGCATGACAGTGTGGTAATCCCGACACTGACTTACGGAAGCGAAGCATGGACGTTGGTTGAGAGACTCAGACCAAGAGTGAGAGCAGTGGAAATGAATTACTTAAGGAGTGCGTGCGGAGTTACATGGAGGGATAGACAGACTAATGAGGAAGTAAGAAGGAGGTGTGGTGTGGAGGTAGATGTGCTGGAATGTGTGAAAAGGAACAACTTGAGATGGTTCGGCCATATGGAACGTATGGAAAGCGAGAGAATGACTAAGAGGGTGTACGAGAGCGAGGTGGAGGGGGAGAGGTAGACCGAATATGAGGTGGAAGGATGGAGTGAGGAACTACATGAACGAAGGCGGTGCTGGTTGGGGGGAGGGGCGTCGACTGACTGGGGACAGAGGTGCATGGGGGCGGTTCGTTCGTGGCCACCCCTTCGGGGATCACGGTGTCAGGCAATAGATAGATAGATAGATAGAATATCAGAATAACCCAAAGAAACTATGGAGGCACCTAAAAACAGCAGGCTACAGCAACAAGGCAAGGGATTCGTCTAACACTAATATTGCTCTCAACATTAATGATCAGGTTTGCCACAATAAATGACAAATTTCAACCTACTTCAACTCCTTCACCTCCATAGCAAACACACTTGCACAGAACCTACCGCAACCTCTCAATAAATACACGACAACAACGGCCACCTTTCGAAATTTCTAGAGATAAGGCATACACCCGAACACATTTGGATTGCAAAATGTTACACCAAAATACACTTTTGACGAGCTTTCTAACCTAAATGTACATAAAAGCACAGGACCAGACAAAATTCCTGCCAAATTTCTACGAGATGGAGCCATTGGTATAGCAGGTCCACTAACCCACATCATCAACCTGTCAATCAACACCAACACTGTACCTACTGAACTGAAGGAAGCTATTGTAACCCCTCTATTCAAGAAAGGAAATAAACTAGAAGTTGGCAACTACAGACCAGTTAGCATATTATGTAATGTATCTAAAATCCTTGAAAGAGCGGTATACACCCAAATTGAACACTACCTCAAACAAAATGATCTATTCTATAAGTTTCAATCAGGTTTCAGATGCATGTACTCGACAGACTCCTGTCTCATCCACTTAACAGATCACATTTGTAAAGAAATGTCTAAAGGTAACTACACCGGTATGGTTCTTCTTGATCTACAAAAAGCGTTTGACACAGTAGACCATGATACCCTATGTAATAAACTACAAGCAATGGGCATTGGGTCAGTGAACTGGTTTAAATCTTATCTTAGTGGTAGAACACAAGAGTCAAAATTGATGATAATATATCTGATCCTATGCCAATTAACTGTGGGGTCCCGCAGGGAAGCATTCTTGGTCCCTTACTCTTTCTCTGTTATGTGAACGACATGGAACTGAGCGTCTCGTGTAAATTATTACTGTATGCTGACGACAGCGTACTTCTGGTTTCAGGAAAAGGCCCAATAAGTATTGCCGCTTCACTTTCCAAAGAACTAGAATCATGTAGTGAATGGCTAGTGGACAATAGACTATCTCTTCACCTGGCCAAGACGGAAGCCATCTTATGTGGAACAAAACGCAAACTGAAAGACATTGTGGGCTTCTCGGTCAACTGTAATGATATTCCTATAACAACAGTGTCACAAGTTAAGTACTCGGACTAAAACTGGACTCGAGTTTGTCAGGTGAAACAATTCTGGAATCTATCCTAAGTAAGTGTAGAGCACGTATAAAATACCTGTATAGACAGGTGGGATGCTTGCCAGCGGCGACCAAAAAGACCCTTTGCCAAGCGCTTGTTCAATGTCATTTTGACTATTCTGTGTCATCCTGGTACTCTGCATCATCTAAATCAGCACAGCACAAACTTTAGGTCACTCAAAATAAAATGGTTAGGTTCATGCTGAATCTAGGACCCAGATCACATGTTGGCCAGGAACAACTTCAGTCACTAGGTATGCTCAATGTCTCTGACAGGGCCAAACAAATCAGGCTCACTAATGCCTTCAAGATATTCTATGACAGAGCTCCAGAGTATCTAAAGAGTGATTTTGTTAAAGTAAATGAGAGGAGTGGACATAATACAAGAAACAGGATGTTTAATTTTACGGTCCCGAGAATCCAAGGACAGGGTAAGCAAACATTCTTCTTCACTGCCATCAAAGACTGGAACGACCTACCCCAGTCAGTCCGTGAAAAGAGAACACTGTATTCCTTCAGACGTAGCCTGACGGAACACCTGAACCGGACAGCAGCGAGAAGGGAGCACCAAGCTTATGTCTACTACTAAATATGACATAAGAGATAGGCAAAACAAACTGAAATGATTACTGATTACAGATTACTGATATATACTATAGGATGTAAGGTATCTTAAAATAACCCCCTAGAAATACTTTCTCTAAAGTATCTACTTCTTTTATCCTCCCCTTTTCCCCAGCTAACCTAATCCCACAAGGACCCCAATGGAAATACGCCTAACGGCCTTATTGGGCTATCCTTAGTTAGAATTATGCAAGGCTGGTACATGTCATATTTGTAACATACTATGTGGTACCAACTCTGTAAATTGCTAACTGAATAAATATTATTATTATTATTATTATTATTATTATTATTATTACTGTCTCGCCATTCTGAATATTCGGCAATTATTCATTGGGAGGTGTTTGGTGTTGGGAGTGAAAGTAATTAATTAGATTATTATTTATTAATGAATTACTTAAGGAGTGCGTGCGGAGTTACATGGAGGGATAGACAGACTAATGAGGAAGTAAGAAGGAGGTGTGGTGTGGAGGTAGATGTGCTGGAAAGTGTGAAAAGGAACAACTTGAGATGGTTCGGCCATATGAAACGTATGGAAAGCGAGAGAATGACTAAGAGGGTGTACAAGAGCGAGGTGGAGGGACAGAGAGGGAGAGGTAGACCGAATGAGAGGTGGAAGGATGGAGTGAGGAAGTACATGAACGAAGGCGGTGCTGGTTGGGGGGAGGGGCGTCGACTGACTGGGGACAGAGGTGCATGGGGGCAGTTCGTTCGTGGCCACCCCTTCGGGGATCACGGCGTCAGGCAATAGATAGATAGATTATTTATTACTAAGATTTTGTGGCGAAATGTAATGCTAATTGTGAAAACTTGGCAATAATATGATGCAGAGACATAGCAGAATCATATCATTCCAGTAAGAACCGAACAATCAGATGCTAGGGATTCAATCTACCATCAGTTGGAAAAAACCCCACACACACTATAGTATAACTCTCTGTTAATGTTCTCCATATTGATCAAAACCCCACACACACTATAGTATAACTCTCTGTTAATGTTCTACATATTGATCAAAACCCCACACACACTATAGTATAACTCTCTGTTAATGTTCTCCATATTGATCAAAACCCCACACACACTATAGTATAACTCTCTGTTAATGTTCTCCATATTGATCAAAACCCCACACACACTATAGTATAACTCTCTGTTAATGTTCTCCATATTGATCAAAACCCCACACACACTATAGTATAACTCTCTGTTAATGTTCTCCATATTGATCAAAACCCCACACACACTATAGTATAACTCTCTGTTAATGTTCTCCATATTGATCAAAATAACAGCTAGAAATATAGGTTTTAAGAGGTAGGCCTACCGCACGAGAGATTTTATCGTTAATTTTCGATGGTCAACATTTTTCCAGACACATGTCATGGTCCAGAAATCGTGACCCTTAACCTCTGTAACTCAAAAACGACTAGAGTAATCGAGCTAATACGTCCACCGTTTGGGAAGAGTCAGCCAGGGAATAGGAATAAAGATGCATAGCTCATTTGTTCCAGCCCGTTTTGAGCTACAGAGGTTAGGGGTCACGATTTCTGGCCAACTTATTATAATTTAAAACTTGCAAAATAAACAAACCAAAACGTATACGAACACAGTAAAAAGACAAAATAACTAATCAAAATCGCTATGTGGAAACAACGCTTAAGTAAAATAATGATTTATAAATAAAAGAACAATCCATCACATAGGGTGTACATTACTATATGAGTAAGTTAATCTGTTTCCCAAGCAAACTAATCGCACACATAACAACGCACTGTAGTCACGTTCAAGGAATTAGTCAATTTGGGAAGTCGGGGACGTTCTGGTAAATTTTTACTAAACTCTGCATGAATAAAGAAACTACATTAAGTGTAAAATGTTATATTAAAATCAAATTTGCAACTTGACAAGATAATAACAATAGTACAAAATACAAATATAACTCACTAACGATAGTGCTATCGGGTAGGTACTAATTAATGGACAATAGGATCCTGTGCATTGTTATCGGATATAGACAAAAGATGGGTGAATTTAGTTGACAGATTTGTACATAAAATTTACCTCATAAGTTGCCAGACTTGTGTTGACGACTAAATATGAGGAGGGAAAGCATTTGTTAGATATCAGCTTCACTATGTATAAATATTTTGTTTTCCATGTTTATCAAAATAAGAGTTACACAGAAACGCCCTCACTTATCAACCTTTCTCCATATTGATCAATATTACTTACCCACTGAGGAATGGGATAGAAGAAGGTGTCTTTTGTTACGATTTGCAGTAGGTCCTTAGCAGTGCCACTGTCAACCTATAAAGGACAAATGTGATAGAATAAATATAATGATTTCCAAGCATTTGTTAGCCCACTATAGGAAATACGGCAAAAAATCTAATAAAATAAAATAAGAATATAATGTAAAAATCAAGGCGCATGAACAAAATATAACGTCACTGAGCGATATACCTTTCAATCTTTATGTTTTATGGGTTTATTACTACCAGTATGCCTTTAAATGGCTATATGATTATGGACACTTCAAAAAATTCGCTGGTGTCCCTCCAAGTAAGCCTACTAGCCTTTATATCGGTACGCTCACACTCACCATGGCCGAGATGAGACACTCCCCCAGTAAAGACACGCGGGACAGACAGTTGGTGCCACCGAAGGGGAGTTTATTGCCGCCACCACCACCACCAGATGACCGGGGCTGATAGTTCCTCTCTTCTAGGTACTCCCAGTCATTGTCATCATCATCGTTTTCTTCCTCAAATTCTGCTTCAGTGTCTTCTTTGTCACTTTCAATCTCTTCATCCTCACCATCGCTCTCCTCTAGCTCATCGTTATCATACTTGCTGAGGAGTGCCAGAAGGTCTTCCACATTCTCCTCGGTCCTGGTTTTCATACTACAGTCTCCAGAGTTTTCAGGGTAGCGGCTAAAACATTGACTGGCTGCACTATCTTTCTCCAATAAAACCTGGAAGCAAGAGTTTGTAAGATTAGCAAAGGTTATTGTTGTTGCCTTATACTAATTAGAGCCTCATTATAATATTGAAAGCGAGGCGAGCGCAATCTACAGCAGGGCAGAACTGATAAACTCACAAACGTGATTTCCCTAATTTTAAAGTGAGACCAGAACCTAAACTATCGAGAGTCAATGCTATTATTTCTTAACTAAAAATATATACTTAGTGGTAGCCCAGAAACTCGACCTATCCACGAATCAGGTATATTATACCTTACCTGACATAATCAAGCTAATCCAGAACTCTACCTATCACGAGTCAGGCCTATTATACCTTATCTAATTTCATAGCTAACCCAGGACCCTACCTATTAAAGATCAGAGTTATTATTCCCTAAACCAGAACACTATTAGGGATATAATATCTTACCTTATCATATAGCTAACCCAGAACCCTACCTATCATGATGTAGGGCTTACCTATTCTTATAAGTAACTCAGGAACCTATCAATCACAAGGCTAATATTCCTTAAGCCAAAACATTATCAAGGCTATTATACCATACCTGATCTTATAGCAAGCCCAGAACCCTACTTACTTACCTTAACTTGAGGTAAATCAACGATGGACTGCATGGCCCTGGCACTGAGCATGGTGGGCCCTCCATTCTTGACCAACTTGGAGGCCACCACGGCCTTCACCATTCCCCCCGCTTGACGGGTGAACCGACGCTCGGTCTGGAAATGGCATGTTAAAAATACTGTTTTATTGGTTTTATTATTGGTGTTATTGTTAGTATTATTATTTGTGTTGCTGTTATTGTTATAGCTATAATAATGATTAAGACACCAATACCAGCTTAGATGGTATACATGGGATTTGTCCTGTTTGAGCTTGTGATCCTTAAAATCGACTGGGAGACTAAGATTAGAACAGAATATACGAACTAGGTATGTAATTTTAATTATTATGTTACAAGATCAGTGAACAAACATGTTTATTGACTTAGAATAGATAGGATAATATGGGTGGTTACATATAAAGATACAAAAAGTACAATAAATGGCAGCAAATCAATAATCAACATATGTATATGCAAATTCAGATATGGTCGAACCTGTGGAGAAAAGACAGACATACAGAATATATATATATCGGGGGGGGGGGGGGGAATGGGCTTCGTAAGGTAATCACTATATATTTATTACAGTACTTAGTTCATAGACGAACTCGCCCACGTAACTCTTAAGTATACTGTATATACAGTACTGTATATATATATATTCGGTAAATGTGGCAAAGGGGATAGTGTGTGTATTGCATGATTGATATTAATTTAGATAAAGTGGCAGTCTACACATTTAGCTTGAAGGGTGACCGGGGTGGGGGGGGGGGGGCATATTTATAGCTTGAAGAAGAGTCTGGGTAGCTTTATTTAATTATTATATTTTGTTTTTATCTTGAAGGGAGTTTATGTGGCAAACAAAATATAAATAAAGATAAACTGACCTCCAGGTAGCGAGAGAGCACCCTCATCTTCCGCTTGAGACAGTTAGGGAGCAAGTTGGCGTTGGTGTGGTTGTGATGGAGCTCAGGCAGACCTTGGCCCATTCTAGAGCCTGATAACAGTATATATATATATATATATATATATTAATGAATACATAGACCACAAAATAACCACTACCCTCTTAACCCGTTATGCATGGGGATTAACCTAAGACATGCGCATGGGGGGTATGAGACACCACACGCCTGTGTGCACGTATTTGAGCTGTTCCCATCACTAACATTGTTATTTTACCATAAATAGCATTAATACTTATCCATATGCGCCTATTTTAGGTTGATTATAAAGGTATTAACCTGTTACAGCAATAAAACAAGTGGAAACAGCGTTTGGATGGTCAAAATCGGCGATACAGGCCGGGAGTTACATAATATATGGCTGAGGCAACCTCCCTCCCCTCTTCCCCTCCCCTTGTCTGGAGAGACACTGTTATGCAATAGTCTCTCTCTCACTCTTTCCCACACTTGGTAACAGTGATGACAACGCCCTGCTACCAACTCGCTAATGTTAGCACGAAAATAGACCACAGAATAAGAGAATAACAGGGAAAATAGGTGATAACTGAAGGAGGGGAGGAAAGTGGGGAAGGAGGGGATGTGGAGGAGTGATATTTGGCATGGCCCAGGGGTAAAATAAAATAAAAATAAAAAAATAAAATAAAATTGGGGTGTTTTAAATGGATTTTTTTAGGCCCAGGATCTTAAAAGTCTTCCCGCAGTCGCCCAGGGAAACTCTTAGAGTCTTCCCGCACTTGCCGGGTTAACTACAACCAGCTTCTCCTTCATGTGTCCCAGGTGTACAGTATATCTTGGCAACTGTACCTCGCTCACGTACAGTTGGCCGCGGGAATTTGTAGCCACTCTGTGATGTTATGGATGAAAGGAAACATACTAAACTGTCTTGATAGCGTAATGCACAAGTGCGCGGAATTTCGGTGTGGGTCCTTGGAGTGCCACATGTATTTGTTGATTTCATTAATTGAGTTTAGAAGTGAAGTTGTTTGGTAAAAAAATATATAAATCATATCATGGTATGGTTGATTCACGATTTGACGGGAATTATTTGCTGTAAAACCGTTAACCTCTGAAGTGCGCATGGGGGTAATTAGACACCTCTGCCTGTGCGCATGTATTTGAGCTGTTTTCATCACTAAAATATTAATTTTACCATAAATAGCATTAATACTTATCCATATGCGCCTATTATAGGTTGATTATAAAGGTATTAACCTGTTACAACAATAAAACAAGTGAAAACAGCGTTGGATGGTCAAAATCGGCGATACCTTACCTTTGGATGTGTTCGCCGCTCTTCTAGCGGCACCAAGGAGCGCGACGCCCCTCGTTATGGGTGGTGATTTGGTGCAGTAGACTGTTTGAAGCGACAGCTCGCTCCCTTGCGAGGATGGGCTCGTCTGGCACTTTTTGCAGTTCGACATCTAGGGCTCTCTTGAAGTTGTCTAACGAGATGTCCCTCATGTCTCTTACTCGCCGTGGGAGTTTGTTGAAGAGACGTGGGCCTCTGTGTGATAACCAGCCCTCACAGGGCGGGAGTTACATAATGTATGGGTGAGGCAACCTCCTTTCCCGCCAATTTCCCCCAAGGCTGGAGAGACACTGTCGATCGATACTCTCTCTCTCTCTCTCTCTTGCACGCGCTTGCTAACAGTGATGACAATGCCCTGCTTGCAACTCGCTAATGTTAGCACGAAAATATACCTCAGAATAAGGGAATAACAGGGAAAATAGGTGATAACTGAAGGAGGGGAGGAAAGTGGGGAAGGAGGGGAGTGATATTTTGCATGGCCCAGGGGCAAAAAAAAAAAAAAAAAAAAAAAAAAATCGATGTACTGTAGTTGATTTTTTTTTCTCTGACTCTTAACTCGGGAACTGCGGGAAGACTCTTAAGAGTTCCCCCGGCGGACTGCGGGAAGACTCTTAACCCGTGGAGCCCCGGCTAGTTTTGTAATGTTTGTTCACCAGAACCCGGCCGGTTTTCAAAAAATGGTTATATTCGAGAAACAATAGCGAATGGGCTAGGAATGAAGGAAAAACCACGAAAAACCGCTCAAAAAGCTTAAAGAATGGTCCTACAGAGCCCCCGAAAACGTATTTTACAAGAGTAAAAAATTGAAGGCAATTACCCCAAAAAAACAGGTTATTGCGCGCTCACGCGCACGCACGTGGACTTTGAGAGTGTTCAACCATCGGCACGGTTGCGTGGGATACGTACACAGTTCCCATACAAATCTGAGCCCTCTTGAGTGGCTACACCTGAGGTTACGGTCGGCGCAATTAGGATGACGCGCCAGGCGCGTCTCTGGGGCTGTGCATTACATACATCACCGACGCGGCAGACGCGTCGCTGGGGCTGTACGGGTTAAGAGTCGGAGAAAAAAAAAATCTAACATCGAAAAAAAAAATATATATTTTTATTTTTGTATTTTTATTTATTTTTTGCCCTTGGGCCATGCAAAATATCAGTCCTCTACCTCCCCTCCTTCAGTTATCACCTATTTTCCCTGTTATTCCCTTATTCTGAGGTATATTTTCGTGCTAACATTAGCGAGTTGCAAGCAGGGCATTGTCATCACTGTTAGCAAGCGAGTGCAAGAGAGAGAGAGAGTATCGATCGACAGTCTCTCAGTGGCCTTGGGGGAAATTGGCGGGAAAGCAGGTTGCCTCACCCCATACATTATGTAACTCGCGGCCTGTATCGCCGATTTTGACCATCCAAACGCTGTTTTCACTCGTTTTATTGTTGTTACAGGTTAATACCTTTATAATCAACCTATAATAGGCGCATATGGACAAGTATTAATGCTATTTATGGTAAAATGAATATGTTAGTGATGGAAACAGCTCAAATACGTCAGCACAGGGGGACGTTTCTAATTACCCCCATGCGCACTTCTTAGGTTAAGAGTCTTCCCGCAGTCCGCCGGGGGAACTCTTAAGAGTCTTCCGGCAGTTCCCGGGTTAATGCTGTTTTTTTTTTTTTTTTTTTTTTTTTTTTTTTTTTAAGAGACAATGAACGGAGGAAAGGAAAAACACAGATAAAACAAAAAGGTCCATGTGCCTAAAGGCATCCTCCATTCATAAAATGTTTGTAACAACTGGATTTAAACATTTGTTGATTGTAAGTTTGTGGAAAGCAATTCGAGGGAAGTGAATTCCAAAGAGTAGTAGCTCTGGGGATAAATGAATTCTGATAAGCAGAAGTTCTGCATTGTGGAGGAGAAAGTGTAAATTCATGGGCGCTCTCAGCTGCCCTAGTTCTACGGGGAAAGATGTGGAGAGGCGGCACAATTGAAGCAAGTTCCTCGGAACAATTGCTGTGAAAATATCTGTAGAATAATGCAAGGGATGCAACGTTTCTTCGTATGGCTAATGTAGGAAGGTCCTGTGTGATTGCAGGGTTATTGATTAATCTAATAGCTTTATTTTGAATTTTGTCCAACTGCCTCAATGCAACCACTCCACTTCCACCCCACAGAGGTGAACAGTAATCCATCTGAGAGCGCACATGACTTTTATATATTACGGCCAACTGCTCGTCAGTGAAGAATTCTCGAACTCTGTACAGGAGTCCCAGTTTTTTAGAGGCATTCTTAGCAATGCTTCTAACATAATGTGTCCAGCTCAAGTTAGTAGTTAATGTTACACCGAGAATGTCAATACTAGGGGAAGTGGGAATATTTACATCATTAAAAAATATATGGGAGTCAGTGAGATTCTGTCGGTTAGAAAATTGAATGTACTTGGTTTTCTGTGCATTAAAGGAAACTAGATTCTCTTGTCCCCATTCATTAATTCTAGAAAGGTCCTGGTTCAGAGAAATTGCAGTGTTTATTTTTGAATTTATAAGATCGGGTTGGGTGAAAGAATTGGTAAATGTGAAGGAACTGTGGAGTGTTGAGTCATCTGCGTAGGAATGTATTGGATTATGAGTGGTAGATATGAGATCATTGATATGAATGAGGAACAGAGTTGGGGCCAAAACTGATCCCTGGGGAACACCAGCATTTATTGAGTGAAATTGAGAATAAAGGCCATCTACCATTACACGTATTTTTCTGTTATGAAGATAAGAAGAAATTAGTGGAACTAATGATGCAAGGCCGTAGTGTGACATCTTCGACAATAAGGATTGATGCCAGACTCTATCAAATGCCTTTGATATATCCAGTGCTATTGTATGTGTTTCACCATGTTGGTCTGTAGCTTGGTTGATTTGATGCGTAAGAAGGCAAAGAATGTCTGCAGTTGATCGACATCGTCTAAAACCATATTGCCTATCACTGATTAATTTATTATTCTCCAGATGCTTAATTATGTGATTATTTAATATAATTTCAAAAACTTTGCCAAGAGTGGAAGTTATAGCTATTGGTCTGTAGTTTGATGGATCTGAAGAGGCACCTTTTTTAGGAACTGGATGGATGTTTGCTTCTTTCCAGGGTACTGGGAAGCATGAGGTATGAGTACACAGACGGAAAAATTTTGCCAATACAGGAGCGAGCACCAAGGAGCAATTCTTAAGTACTATTGGAGGAATTTCATCTGGACCAGGAGCCTTATCTACTGAGAGATTCTGCAAAATAGTTTTGACATGTCTGGTGTGGATCTTAAGTGAGGGAATTTCAGGTGAATTAAAATTAAGTACAGGGACATCTTGATTTATTTCATCTAAGGTTGAGTTGGTGGAGAAAATATCTGCAAGAAGGTTAGCTTTACCTCGTGGGTCACTTACAAGATTGCCAGTCGGAGATTTTAATGGTGGAATGGATGAAGCAGTAGTGAAGTTGGATTTGAATGAGTTAAGAGTAGACCAAAATATTTTGTTATCATTTGGATTATTTAGAAGTTTATTTGCCTGCTTATGGAGAAAGTTTGATTTAGTTAGGTTTAATACAGTTTTGGCATGATTTCTGATGTTTCTAAAGTAATTAAAGGCTTCATGTGTTTTTGATCTTGTGTATGCATTGTAGGCTATTGCTTTTTGTTCAGTTACTCTAGCACAATTATGGTCAAACCATTTAGGTGAATTAGATCTTTTACTGTACTTTTGATGAGGAATAAAAGTTTCCATTCCAATTTTTACAAAATCTTGTATGTGGCTCAAATTTTGTTTATGGTAAAATGAATATTTTAGTGATGGAAACAGCTCAAATACATGCGCACAGGCAGAGGTGTCTAATTACCCCCATGCGCACTTAAGAGGTTAAGAGTCTTCCCGCAGTCCGCCGGGGGAACTCTTAAGAGTCTTCCTGCAGTTTCCGGGTTAATTGGTTATATTCTTTAACTACTACATACATTTTTTTTTTTTTTTAATTCAATCATACTATAGTCCTTTCATAATAAGTAGGCTATAAATAGTAACCCCCTAACCTCTGTAACTAAAAAGGTGCTAGAGCAAATAGGCTGTAAATTTATACACTTATTACCTGGCTGACTCTTCCTAAATGGTAAAAACATTAGCTCAATTACTGGAGTCGCATTTTTAGTTACAGCGGTCATTGGTCAAGTATTTCGGCCTAATTATAATCAAGAAACTTTAAGGGGAGATGGGTCGTTTTTCTGGTCCCCTTTCTCCCTCATGTTTAGCTGCATTTGTTTTTAGATTTTATGACGTTCGGCCCATTAGTTTGGCGATTTTTAGACCTTTTGCCCTGGGGAAGGTGCCAGAGTATATACATACATACATACATAAACACGCGGTATGTAAACAAACGCACGTGGGGGTCCGTACCATTGTTGTTGTTATCGACGTGCGGTACGGAACAGTCGGCAGCGATGGGGGGCATATACGTACCCACACACTTCCTCACTTCGTCCGGGAACTGCAAGGTAACAACACATTATACATACTCTAGCTTATTCAAGGGGGGTGACCTGCCTTTTTTCTCTCTCCTTTTCTCTCTTTCTCTGGCTTGTATCTATTCGGCCTCATTCAGCCTAATTGTTTAAAACGTTTACCCCCATCCAGGTGTCAATATTTTCCTGGCTACCGCTCGCCAGAATATATATATATATTTTTGTTTTGACAGCAAGCTAAATTTGTAAATTTTTCGATAGAAAAATTTCTCCGGCGAAGCCGGATTTTCCATACAATGCTGGCTCGCTTTCGCTCACCAGGAAGAAATCGACACCTGGATGGGGATAAACGTCTTGAAACAGTTGGCTGAATGGGCACAAATGGATACAAGCCAGAGAAAGATAAAAAAGGAGAGAAAGATAAAAAAAGCAGGCATGACCCCCCCCCTTAAAAAAGATACATGAAATCTATTAAGTATATTATGTAAAGTTACTCAGTATTTAATATGTCATCCAATTTCTGTCGGACAGTATATATCTCATAGCAGTGTGTATGGTGTTGCTTAATTTACTATGTTATCTAATTCAACTCGATACCGAAAAATAAAATAAAAAAAAGAGTAAATAAAAAATAAAAGGAAAAGTGAGGATTGGGCCTGAGTATAGAATAGATTTAATTCGAAGCGTAAAATATACTGTGTGTGGGTGTCTGTGTGGGTGTCTGTGTGTGTGTGTGTGTGTATTTACCTATTTACCTATTTGTAGTATACAGGAGTTGAGCTTTTTAGGCTCGTATTGTCCCGCTTCCTGAGTTACAATTATCTAACTTTGCCTTAAAAATATGAATGTTTTTGGCACACACCACTTCCTCTTCCAACTGATTCCATTTACTTATACTTCTGTAAGGGAAACTATACTTTCTCACATCTCCTTTACATCTTCCTTTCATTAGTTTATATCTATGCCCCCTAGTTCTACCATTATCTTTCACAATATAACCCTTCTTGTCCACCTTTTCGAGTCCTCTCACACATTTGTACATCATAATCATATCGCCTCTCTCCCTCCTATCCATTAGAGATGGTAAATCTAATTTCTTTAATCTCTCCTCGTATGGTAATTCTCTCAGTTCTGGTATCATCCTAGTTGCAGCTCTCTGAACCTTCTCCAGCTTCTTTATATGCTTTTTTAGATGTAGTGCCCACACCACTGCCGCATACTCCAGTCTTGGTCTCACCAATGTTTTTATTATTTTCTCCAGCATCTCCTCATTTATATAGTTAAAGGCTATTTTTATTCTGTTTAGCAGTCCATATGTTTCTCCCACCATCTTATTAATATGATTCTCAGGTGAAAGATCACCCCTAACAGTTATTCCTAAGTCCTTTTCTTTCTCTGATGGGTTAATAGTGTTTTCTCCTAACTTATATTCCATATGAGGCCTTCTTTTACTTACTCCCATTTGCATGACATTTATTTGTGTTGAATTCCATTTTCCACTTCTTGCTCCATTGATCTATCCTATCCAAATCCCTCTGTAATTCCCTACCACTGTTTTCATCTTCTATACGCTTCATGTTCTTGGCATCATCTGCAAATATATTCATATATGCATTTATATCCTTTGGCATGTCGTTAATGTATATTAGAAACATTATGGGAGCCAGCACCGCTCCCTGCGGAACTCCACTTGTGACATCTTTCCACGTAGAAAATTTATCTCTGATAGTAGTCCTCATCTGTCTCCCTGAAAGATAGTCCTTCATCCAATTTAACAAACTACCCTGAATCCCTCCATACTCTTTTAATTTCCACTTCAGCCTGCTATGCGATACTCTGTCAAAAGCTTTCTTCATGTCAATATATACGCAGTCCACCCATCCATCTCTCTCTTGTAATATGTCAACCACTCTGTCATAAAAACTGAGTAGATTTGTAACACATGAGGTACCCTCCCTGAATCCAAATTGCCTGTTAGATAGTAGATTATTCTTTTCCAAGTAAATCATCCATCTTTTCTTAATTATTTTCTCACAGATTTTGCACACTCTACTAGTAAGTGACACAGGTCGATAATTTAATGGATGTTCCCTGTTCCCACCTTTATAAATCGGTACAATGTTGGCTCTCTTCCAGTCCATTGGTAATTTTCCCACTTCCAGAGAGTATTTCATTATCTCATATAAGGGTTTCACTAGTTCGTCAGCACATTCTTTCAAAATCCATCCCGCTACATTGTCATATGTGTACACATGTACATGTACATATGTGTGTGATGTGTGTGTGTGTGTGTGTGTGTGTGTGTTATTATAGAACTATAAACAAATATCGTTAAATATTTATTAAGTTATAACATGAACATATAGCCTACTTGGGTTAATTATAACTGACCTGTATAGACTAGCTCGCCATGCACCCAAATGAATACATTTCATGAGCTTAGCACTATTAAAAGCATGTTAATTTGACATGATAATATTGAATGTCCTTGAGGTTAATGATGATGTCGGGTGATTATTATTTTGTTATTTAACCAAGATAATATTAAACGGCATTGGATAAACATATAAGCTATTGACCAAAACATGAATTAAGGAAATGCCTAAACTGCAAATGACTAGAAAAAATCTTGGTAACCTTTGAAAATATTTGTGACTTTATTTATTTATTTGTTTATTTATTATTATTATTTTTTTTTTCTTTCTACTAATGAAGATCAACGACTCCAATATTTCAGTTAATTTCAGTTCAGAGAGAGAGAGAGAGAGACAAAGACAGAGGGAGAGAGAGAGATCAACGACTTCAATATTTCAGTTCAGAGAGAGAGAGACAAAGACAGAGGGAGAGAGAGAGATCAACGACTTCAATATTTCAGTTCAGAGAGAGAGAGAGAGACAAAGAGAGAGAGAGAAAGAGAGACAAAGAGAAAGACAGAGAGAGACAACGACAGAGCGAGAGACAAAGACAGAGCGAGAGAAAAAGAGAGAATAAACAGACACTATCCTACAGACCTCGCTGACGTCTCCCGCCTCAGTAAAGCATTGCAGACACTCCTCCTCCAACTCTGTATCCACCAACAGTCCACACAGTTTAGTTTTGGAGGGTATGTGGGACGCCTGGGAAGATGGGAAGATGGGTTAGAGTGCCTATATACTGTATATACATTAACCCCTTCTGTACCGGGGACATCTTTTTTATTATCTTCTAGCCATATTTAGAGGATTTTGTGCAGTTTAAGAAGGATCTGTGGTAGTAAATAGGGTTAAGATAAATCGTTCAAGCCTGTTAATTGCTGGAGGCCCTTTTTAAACTGAGTAAATTCTTCTAATAGTAGCCAGAATAAAGCTAAAAAGACGTCGCCGGTACAGAAGGGGTTAATAAAGTAAATAAGGTTAAACAGTATATACCCATATATCAAAATGCATTACTATAATTTAAGGCCAACATCACGGTTTACCTTTGGGAAGTGTTATAGGTAGCGCCAATGAACTTGACAATTATCTCGATACCTAACCTCTTCGTAACTCAAAAGGACCTTGAGCAAATTAGCTGTAAACTTCCGGACCTATTTCCTGGTGGACTCTTCCCAAATAATAGAAATGTCAGCCCGATTGCTTTCATTCATTTTGAGTTGTAAGAAGTTAAGGGGTCCAGATTATTGTCAAGTTCGTTGGCGCTAACTATAGTAGATGGTAATGATCCTGCCTTTCTCTCCCTGGTACTCAGTAGTTTGTCACTTACACGCACACACACACATTAATGACTAACCTGAACTAAACAGACGAGTAACGTGAAGGGAAGCAAGGATGTGAGGCCCACCATCATGTTGTTCTTGTTGTTGTTGTTGTTATTGTTGGTTGTTGTTGTTGTGGTTATTGGTGTTGTTGTTATTGTTTTATCGTTGTTGTAGTTGTTGTTGTTGTGAGGTTGAAAGAGTATAGTGGTTGGTGGTGATGATCCTGCCTTCCTCCCTGGTACTCCTGGAAGGGTAATCATTAATCATCAGTGAGTTAGATTTCTAGAGTCCTACCTAAAGCCGGTATCACACGAGAGCTTTTATAGTCAGCATTCGATGATCAACATTTCTGGAATATCTTGCACTGGTATCAGAAACTAGACTGTTGATTGACAAATTTAGGTGACCGAAATATTCTAAATTCTGACCTCATAAGCTGCCAGACCAATGTTAAGGATAAATGTTAGGTGAAAAAGTGCTTGTGTGATACCGGCTAAAGCTGCATACAATCGTCTAATGATAGCTAAAATAAACAGTCAAAATGCGTCATAATACTCGAGAGGTTAATATCCGCGTATACTGCCGTGATGTGATTCCTAGTCCTGCAGGTTAACCTAAGAAGTGCGCATGGGGGTAATTAGAAACGTCCCCCTGTGCTGACGTATTTGAGCTGTTTCCATCACTAAAATATTCATTTTACCATAAATAGCATTAATACTTATCCATACGTGCCTATTATGGGTTTATTATAAAGGTATTAACCTGAAACAACAATAAAACGAGTGAAAACAGCGTTTGGATGGTCAAAATCGGAGATATAGGCCGCGAGTTATATAATGTATGGGTGAGGCAACCTGCTTTCCCGCCAATTTCCCCCAAGGCCACTGAGACACAGTCGATCGATATTCTCTCTCTCTCTCTCTTGCATTCGCTTGCTAACACTGATGACAATGCCCTGCTTGCAACTCGCTAATGTTAGCACGAAAATATACCTCAGAATAAGGGAATAACAGGGAAAATAGGTGATAACTGAAGGAGGGGAGGAAAGTGGGGAAGGAGGGAAGGTAGAGGAGTGATATTTTGCATGGCCCAGGGGCCAAAAAAAAAAAAAAAATCGATGTTTAAAGTTGATTTTTTTTTTCTCTGACTCTTAACCCTCTCACCACGGAAGGGCTCTTGAACGCCCATAAAAAAGCATATAACAGGTACCCGGAAGGCCTCTTGAACGCCCAGTGGTTGAAAGCCTGTGAGCTTCGTGTGCGAGGCGTCGGTCCGACGCATGTAAACAACAGCCGGCTGGACCGACGCCCCGCATCTCCGGCCACTAGAAGGAGAGCGTCGCTTGTTCGTGTGTGCCTGTATGTTGTTGTTAAGTATCGAAAAGTGGTGTAAAGTGGCTGTTTTGGCCATAAAGTTATCTCCAATGAAATCATCATCACAGCTCAACCAGTTGACTTAGAGAGCTCTACTTAATGCCATTCTACAGGTAAATAACACAGCTACGCTTGGGGATGCGCGGGAATGCGGGAAGCAGTCTGATCAACGAATATACGGTAGCCTAGCCTAGACGTTTTTCGGCCACAACACCCGGGTTTCGAAGAATATATATATAATACATAGCCGGGGCTGGAGGGTTAAGAGTCTTCCCGCAGTCCGCCGGGGGAACTCTTAAGAGTCTTCCCGCAGTTCCCGGGTTAAGGGGAGGAAGACCGTTTTTCTGGACCCCCTTCTCCCTAATGTTTAGCCCCATAGTTTTGAAATTATAAGACTTTCGGCCCATTAGTTTGGTGATTTTAACACCTTTCGCCCCATTTCGTTGTAAATATTAAGACCTTTCGTGCCATTTAGGTGTCGATTATATCCTAGAGAGCGATAGCGAGCCTGCAATTTTAAGAGAAACCGGCCTTTGGCCGGGAAATTTTTCTACCGAAAAATGTACAAATTTATCTTGAAGGGGGGTCTAGGGGGTGATTTTCTAAGCTTGATGGAGGTCTATGGAGGAAACTAAAAAAATATATGAATAAATTAATTAATAGACCAAACAAACGGTCAGTCTCCCCTTGTACCGGCGACGTCTTTCTAATGTTGTCTAGCTATGTTTAGACAATTTTGTGCAGTATAAGAAGGATCTGTCGTAGTAAAAAGGGTTAAATGAGATTGTTCGAAGCCTGTTAATTGTTGGAAGCCCTTTTGAAACTGAATACAATGGTTTACTAGTAGCCACAATAAAGTTAAAAGGACGGCAGCGGTACTGTAAGGGTTAAGCTGAGCAAACGGAGTATAGTGGTTGCCAGAATATAATGAAAAGGACGTCGCCGGAACTGAGAGGGTTAATGGGGATGAGAGTTGGTGAGTGAAGTAACCTACACAGGGTATCAGCAGAGACTAACATTGTGGAGTCTATCATACCTATAACACTGATCCTCCCCCCCCCTCTCTCTCTCTCATTCTCTCTCTTCTCCCTCTCCCCCCCTCTCTCTCTTCTCCCTCTCCCCCCCATCTCTCTCTCTCTCACCCACTATCATTCTCTCTCTCTCCACCATGAGATCATACCAATACAAATGTAAAGTTGGATCTCTTTCACTCTTCTATCACTATTACAACAATCAGCGTTCTCCAGAACTCTCAGTGCATACCCCCTATATTACGACGAGTGGAAGGCACTCACCTTTCAACACAATCACACTCCTATTCTGACCAGCTCTCCAGCCTCCTAAGAATTAGCAAATTTTCTCAATCTCTTCTACTCAACGAGTGGACTCTGGAACCCTCTCCCCCAATCAATCTTTTCTTCATCCTATGACGTATACAGTTTAATACTGTGTGTGTCCAGGCATTTGGATTCTAACGTACCTTGAATTTGGCTCTCTCTCACTCTTTCAACTTTGGAGGAGACACTTGTTACAAGCAGCTTTGCCTTTTATCTCCTTCACTCACATATATAATAGCATGGAGTTGGGTACATTGGTAGTGATTTACCCTTGATTATTTGATATACCGTTACCTTTCTATCTTTATATTTCATTGGGTGGTGTTTGGTGTTGTGAGTGAAAATAATAAACTAGATTAATCCTAAAAGGTTCAGGTATATTTGATAGCGAGGTCAGTCCTTAGATACCTGTGCAGCTGTGCCCCATTCACTTAAAACATTAGGCTATTCAGTGTGCAGTTGGGTTTGAGTACATGATTAGATTGATATGCAGTATTCGATCAATTTATATATTACCGTTGTCATGTACTTAATCTTTGTAACTGTCTTGATGGTGTAATGGTTTGAGTGTTTAAGATCTGTATGTGGTAGCCCAGGTTCGAATCCCGGGTGGAGATCATGCTTTCATTAATTTCATTAGGTGGTGTTGTTAGTGTAATAACAACATCATATGCATAGCCTATGATAGCGCAGTTGGAAAGTGTGTACATGCTTAGATTGATATGCAGGATTCGAAACTGCATAATAAATCGTAGGCTTGTCCACCTTTCTTTAACTGTCTTCGTGGTACAATGCATAAGTGTGTTGATTTTCGGTGTGAGCATCCTAGGTTCGAATCCCCGGACTGCCACATGTGTTTGTTAATTTCATTAATCGAGTTTAGGAGTAAAGTTGGTTGGTGGAGAGAACATAATAAATAAATTAGATTATTCCAATGGCTTACCATTACCAATATACCTTTAACCCTATCTGGTTCGGGGGAGGTCTTTTTGGATCTTCCCAGTTTCGCTTCAATAGTTTGGAGATTATATGGCGTGTGTTCTCATTATATTGGAGATAATAAGACGCTTCACCCCATTCGGGTGTCGATTTTTTCAGGGTGAGTGACGGCATGCTATAACATAGAAGAAAGTGGCTTCTCGGGACATTTTTCTATCGAAAAATTTAAATATTTAGTTTCAAGAAGGTCTGGGTAGATTTTTTTTAGGTTGAAGGAATTCTGGGATGGCGTTCTTGTTAACCTAGGGAACAAACTAAAATACATTGCTCAAAAATGGCAAAAGCAAACAAAAATCCTCAATGATAATTAATTAAAATACCAATATATCATAATTAAAATGTAAAACTTGCAAACTAAACAAACCAAAATTGGGACAAGGACAATATAAAGTCAAATTAAATTATCAAAATCGCTATGTGGAAACAACGCTTACTAAAATGAAAATTATTAAATAAAAGAACACAATCCACCACATAGGGTGTACATTACTACATGAGCAAGTTAATCTGTTTCCCAAGCAAACTAATCGCACATATAACAACGCACTATCGTCACGTTAAAGGAAGTAGTCAAGTTTGGGAAGTCCGGGACGTTCTGGCAAATTTTACTAAACTCTGCATGAATAAAAAAACTACATGTTAAATGTCAAAATATTATTTAAAATCAAATTTGCAACATGACAAGACATTAACAATAATACAAAATACAAATATTGATAAGATATCTATACTATTACAAAATAATATATAAAATACAGTACAGCACTCACTAACGATAGTGCTATCGGGTAGGTACCTGTAAGCATAGCATGCCTCAAGTGACCCCCTATCAATAACTACCCTACAAATAACCTACATTTATAGCACAAATAAACTAAGGAAATCGCAAAAGTAAGCAATTGATACTATCGACAATGAATACATATAATATAAAGACAAATAATTGCAAAATATGAAGTAACAACAGATTTAAACAAAGAGTACTCTTTTAACAAGAACAATAAATTTAAAAAATCAGATCAATATAATAATAAAAAAAGAAAAATATAAACAATAATACAGACAGAAAAAGATAAACAATAAATACAGACAAAAAGTAAGCAGAGGTTATACAAGAAACTTCAAGTTAAAAATGCTTGATTAAAATTATTGATGTCAAATTTTAGAATACAGTCACAATAATTGACCCTAAAAAGATTAAATTTATGGAACAATTTACTTGCCTCAAAACCTCTGTCCACTAAGAGTCTGTATAGTAACCTAGCTCTAGCCCAAAAGTCATCTACTTTAGTGCAGATTTTACAAAATCTTATTAATTGGGAATAAAACAATTATAAGTTATTTTACTATCGATATTACTACTAGGGAAAGGAAAGTTTATTACGTTAAAATTAAAATCATCAACTTTGTGATATACTTTAAGTATGCACTGTTCATTAACAATCTCTATATTTATATCAAGAAAATTTTCAACTTTATAATTTACGTTACATTGTGTGAGGGGAATAGAATTAGGGTAAATAAGTTTAGCAACTTGATTAAAATTTAACAAATTGCAAACAAGAATATCATCAATATATCTACTATTATTACTTAACAGTTTAGTAAGTGCTAATTTTTCTGGGATTTTATTTTTCTTGCTACTGTCAACTAAGTCTTTTACTGTATATATTTAAATTCTAAAGCAAGCAAGAATAAGTCTGCAATTAAAGGGCTAGCATTTCCACCCATAGGAATTCCTAATATTTGTTTGAAAATGTACGGCCCGAATCTAACATTAAGTATTGAAAAGGAGGAATTTAAGGGCATCTTTAAGTTTAGTTCTATCAAAATATACAGAACTAGTGGGAGTAGAGCTAAGTGATGCATTATTAAAATATGTATAAACATTTATGAAATAATTACCATTCCTAACGAACCTGTCAAAGTGCAAATCTATAATAAATTAAAGCTCTGAATATACTAAATCTAAAGGCAAATTGGTATACAAAGTTGAAAAGTCGAAGCTATGTACCGAGGTAACTTTCGGCATGGTATTTATTTTATCAATAACTTCTAACGAATTGTCAACACTCCAATAATAGTTAATGCCAGTTCTTCTCATGATGGTATTACAATATCTTTTATGAGTACTTTTAATGTATTTTAAGCAATTTACGACTTGTTCTGATAGAGTTTTAGTGGTAGCAAATTTTGCTCCGGCAATAAAGCGATATTTATAAGGTCTTTCATGAAATTTAGGTAACATGTATAATTTTGCAATGCACTTGTTCTTATCAGAAAGTTTAATATCAAATGTTATATTTTTCTTGGTATTTTCATTGATTAAGTTATCAATATTCAGATTATTTTGAATTTCATAAACAGAATTACCGCAAATATTTTTACGTAATATGTTACCCTTAACTCGTACAGCCCCAGCGACGCGCCTGGCGCGTCACCCTAATTGCGCCGACCGTAACCTCAGGTGTAGCCACTCAAGAGGGCTCAGATTTGTATGGGAACTGTGTACGTATCCCACGCAACCGTGCCGATGGTTGAAAACTCTCAAAGTCCACGTGCGTGCGCGTGAGCGCGCAATAACCTGTTTTTTTTGGGTAATTGCCTTCAATATTTTACTCTTGTAAAATACGTTTTCGGGGGCTCTGTAGGACCATTCTTTAAGCTTTTTGAGCGGTTTTTCGTGGTTTTTCCTTCATTCCTAACCCATTCGCTATTGTTTCTGGAATAAAAAAAAATTTTTAAAACCGGCCGGGTTCTGGTGAACAAACATTACAAAACTAGCCGGGGCTGGACGGGTTAATTAATACCTAATTATTTTTTCATGTTTTCAAGATAAAATTTCTTACATGTGAAGCTATAATTATTGCTGGCTTTATCTACTGTAGTGATTACAAAATGTTTATGTAAATTTATTAAATCAGCTTTAAGCTTATTAAAATTATAGTCTATAAAATCTGAAAGATTAAATTAATTTTTAAGCGAGAAATTTGTATTTCTAATTAACTTAATTAATAATTTAGACCATGCTTCTAGTTCTCTCGCATCGCAGCACGCAATTTTTAACAATTTATCTTTTAACCCCTTCAGACTCATATGACGCAGAGGTTGCCAGATTAGCAATAAGAAATAGAGTTCTCTCACTCTTATAATTACCTCTTCAAAATTAGTTTTCTGCCCACAGCTAACTCAAAGACAACTGCAGAGGTTGAAGTAACTAAACTAAAGGTTTGTAAATACCCCTGATGGTAATAAAGGCTTTAAAGTATCCCTAATAGGCTCAAAATTGCGTCATATGTCGGAGAGGGTTAATTTATTGACTGAAAAAACAATATCTTTTAAAATTATGTCCCATGTTACTTTATTACTCCCTATTCTAAATTTAAACCCTTTACGACATAGCTCCGCTAATTTGTCGTTTGCAAAATGTTTAACTAGTTCTACATCACCTGTTAATATGTGACATATCGGACTATAAATGAACTTTGCTAGTGCATCACGTCTGCTAGCTGGCATATCCATGACTCTTTCACACACGCATTTATTATTATTGAAAATATCATTATCTGAAAGATTTCCTAAAACTTTATTATAATTACAAATAATAGACCCAACAGGTCGTTCATATGAATACACTATTAACCTCTGAAGTGCGCATGGGGGTAATTGGAAACGTCCCCCTGTGCTGACGTATTTGAGGTGTTTCCGACACTAAAATATTCATTGTACCATTAATGGCATTAATACTTATCCATATGCGCCTATTATAGGTTGATTATAAAGGTATTAACCTGAAACAACAATAAAACGAATGAAAACAGCGTTTGGATGGTCAAAATCGGAGATATAGCCCGCGAGTTGTATAATGTATGGGTGAGGCAATCTGCTTTCCCGCCAATTTCCCCCAAGGCCACTGAGACACAGTCGATCGATACTCTCTCTCTCTCTCTTGCACTCGCTTGCCATCAGTGATGACAACACCCTGCTTGCAACTCGCTAATGTTAGCATGAAAATATACCTCAGAATAAGGGAATAACAGGGAAAATAGGTGATAACTGAAGGAGAGGAGGAAAGTGGGGAAGGAGGGGAGGTAGAGGACTGAGATTTTGCATGGCCCAGGGGCAAATTTTTTTTTTTTTTTTTTTTTTTTTATGTCAAAAGTTGATTTTTTTTTTCACTCACTCTTAAGAGTCTCCCCGCAGTCCGCCGGGGGAACTCTTAAGTCTCTCCCAGCAGTTCCCGGGTTAATGGTTTGAAATCTTTACAACCATCTGGTAACATGGACTTAACTTTCTTTGAATTAATAAGACTGTTAACATTAATTTTGTCTAAAATTTTAGAGGAATAATTTAAAGTGGACATGACTTTATCTTTAATACGGTTATCTTTGGATTTCTTAGAATTAGCTCTAATATATCCCATAAAAGCAAAGACTATATTCTTAAATTTATTTGTGAAATTATGTTTATTGTTTAGAATATTTTCTATAAAAGGAGCAAAACTTTTCTTTTGTAGGCCTTTCAATGAATCTTTTAATTTTTTAATTCCGAAATTTTGATATAATGAATATAAATTATTAACAATAATTTTAATATCAGACCTGTTTTTCTTTTTATTAAATGTATTTAGTCTTCTATTACCGTGTCTACCAGGTCTTCTGTTTAAAACAGGGAAGTTAAAATATGGGTTATTAAAATAGTTTTTTAATAAATCTTTATACAAAATGTTGCCTACATTTTTTATTTGATTGTTAAGTCCAAATGGATAGATGGTCATTAATTTTCCAATCCAATAATTTTCTCTATCTAAAACATTTTGATTACTTTGAACAATTTCTATAATTTTGTATTTACAATCAAATTTAGTACAATCTGTGTTAAAATGCTTATATAGAAGAATCTTGGAGTCGATGCCGTTCTTAATTCCTGATCTATGCCCGTAGGCTCTTTCTCTTAAACATTGCTCCGTCTTTCCAACATATTGTATACCACATTTATCACAGGTTATTAAGTAGATAACATTCTTTACTTTACATGGAGATGTTACATTAACAGAAGAATTTAAAAACAAATTTTTTGTATTGGTAATGTAACTTTTAAAAAAAAAATTGATGTTCAAAATCAAATTCATTCACACAAAGTTTACATTTACAGTTATCATCGAAAAGACGCCGGTTATTTTCATTATTATTATTAATTTTTAAGCTTTTATAATTTTGCCGGGTGCGAGGGTACAGAGAATTTTTCTGTGGCCGGTGCCGGTCCTATATAATAATATATATATATAATATATATATATATAAACTATAATATAAGGCACTCCTACAGCCTTGGACGAGACCGAGAGCCTACGACGGGTGACCGGACAACTCAACCAGTAGACCATTTCAACCAGTAGCTCTCAACCAGTACCAAATCAACCAATACAGTTAAGTTAGGTTAGGTTAGGTTAGGTTTATGTTGGCACTGGTTTGGTTGGTCTTGGTTGATTTTTTTTTTTTTTTTTTTTTTTTCTATATTCCAACTTACTTCCTCTCGGGCATAGGCCGAGAGCCTTAACATTCACCGCTTTACAATGAACAGTGAAGCCTGTGAGGTCTTGTTCCAGTCTAGGGAGTGAGACATGTGAAGCACGTAGAGTACAACGAGCACCTGCCATCTTGCCTTCACATGAGGCACGGTGCTCACTCATGGCCCGAAACGACCCCATCTCTGAAGCCACCTCGTTCCCGTGCTTCACTGTCTCACCCCCTACACTCGGACTCTCACACTTACACACACACACACAACGCCACCTGTTGAGCAGATAACTCACCAGGCATTGCACCCCTATAGCATATTTTGAATATGGGTATATTCATACAGTGCTATTTAATCAGGGAACAATGAGCGTATTTTATTGACGTTTCGGTGGGCTTGTGGTAATGCACTGATACTAGGTACAGCACAAATTCCATCCCAATAATATCTTCCCATTGATACATCGGGATTTGAACCCGGGACCTTTGGATTACCAGGCCAGTGGCAAGACCACTCCACCACACCTCCCCTCCCCCACCTCACCTCCCCAGACTTGGCACTGGCTGGAGAGACTTGGCACTGGTTGAAATGGTCTACTGGTTGAGATGTCCGGGAACCCGTACAACGCCATAGCTCTGACCTTTTCACTATACCTGGGTGATACAACTCCACCTGCTTTACTTAAGGGAGCCCACCTCGCTTTTTTCTCTTTATCTCTCTCTCTCTTTGGCTTGTATCCATTCGGCCCCATTCAGCCTACTGTTTTAAGACATTTACCCCCATCCAGGTGTCAATATTTTCCTGGCGAGCGGTAGCGAGCCAGTATGTATATTTTTTTGTTTTGACAGCAAGCTAAATTTGTAAATTTTTCGATAGAAAAATTTCTCCGGCAAAGCCGGATTTCTCCATACAATGCTGGCTCGCTATCGCTCGCCAGGAAGAAATTGAAACCTGGATGGGGATAAACGTCTTAAAACAGTTGGGTGAATGGGGCCGAATGGATACAAGCCCGGGAAAGAGAGAAAAGGAAAGAAAGATAAAAAAAAAGCTGGTGACCCCCCCTTAATGCCTTGATAACGATAACACCTGGATCTGACCTCTAACCTCTGTAACTCACAAACGACTAGAGTAATCGAGCTAATATTTCTACCATTTGGGAAGAGTCAGTCAAGGAATAGAACTGGAAATGTACAGCCAATTTGCTCTAGGCCTGTTTTAGTTACAGAGGTTAGAGGTTATGATTTTTCGCCAACTAATAGCGAATAAACTATAGTGTCTCCCCCCAAAGCCAGAAGAGTGACAGAGCCAAATTCATGTACATATTGTTACCCATAAAAATATATATATAACTGCGTCAATGTGAGATCCTTTGTCTGTTAAACTAGCCTTACTTTAAATATACAAGAAGCGAATGGAAAAAAATGACATGTGACGAGACGAATGATGTGAAAGAAATATAAGGACTACCCACAGTAGAAAGGTACATGCTTTCATTAGTTTATTCCAGTACATTGGGGTTTGTAATTGATCATTAATGTTAAGAATGGGGTGTTACTTATACATACAAAACATAAACACAAAGAAATATGACGAAAAGGGTGAAAATTAGGCATCTAGTTATGAATCTATATTGAGCCCCCACCTGTGCCGGCTATTGATATCCCCACCACACCATTACTCACACATGTCTATAAACTCTAATGGCTCCATCTATCAAGGGTTGGGAGGAAAAAGTCGAGAAGACTAACTGAATTATGCATTGATAAATATTAATGGCGAGGAGTTAAGTCAGTATCACACGAGCTGTTTACCCTCAAACTTTATCTTCAACACTTGTCTGGCAACTTATGAGGTTAACTTTTATCAACTAATCTACAGTATTCAAGAATGCATAATATATTGTAGGCTTGTCCATAAACCTTTAACTGTCTTGATAGCGACGTAATGCTTAGTGTGCAGAATTTCGGTGTGAGTATCCTAGGTTCGAGTCCTTGGAGTACCACAAAAACCAAGCAGTACCCCCTTAATGATGTCGAGATTGAAACATCATGTTAACAGATACACTCTTTAACTATCACAATAATCATACTAGGGTAATGCATTGTGTTTATGTATTATACATTTGAAACAGAACAATAATGTTTATCAGTAATTTCGCCATGCACAGTATTACATAATTATATTTAGACACAACCAATACTGTATTTAAAAAAAAAAAAAATCCAATTTCTGTACCGATATATATTTGTCATTTGACAATGACAATTATTTAAATTCTTATAACCCTGTCTCTCTATCTGTCAAATTCACCTGTCACATTCCCCACCTGTCAAATTCCTCACCTGTCAAATCCCCTACCTGGCCAATCTAACCCCTCCAACCTAGAGACCCTGTAGTAAGTGAGAGTGCCCATCTTTTTCTTTGGACGCTAATTGGCTGCCTCAATTATCAAACAAAATTTTTGATCATGTGAAATGTATAGCCAAAGACCAAATTATATATCCTGTACCGGTATTCCCCAATGTTTATTATAGGTATGACATTTGAGTATAGTCAGTCAGTCAGTCAGTCAGTAGCCAGCCCTTACTCCCACAAGAGGTAGGGAGGATCAAGATATACAGTATGTAGTCTATATAATGTAGTCTATATACCTTGGGGAGGATCAAGATATACAGTATGTAGTCTATATAATTATGTAGTCTATATAATGTAGTCTATATACCTTGGGGAGGATCAAGATATACAGTATGTAGTCTATATAATGTAGTCTATATACCTTGGGGAGGATCAAGATATACAGTATGTAGTCTATATAATGTAGTCTATATACCTTGGGGAGGATCAAGATATACAGTATGTAGTCTATATACCTTGGGGAGGATCAAGATATACAGTATGTAGTCTATATAATGTAGTCTATATACCTTGGGGAGGATCAAGATATACAGTATGTAGTCTATATACCTTGGGGAGGATCAGCAAGAGACACGACAAGGAAACAGAGGTGTCATGAGAAGAACACATAATATAACAGTTCGCCCTCAAAAAGTAAGCACACAAGCATTCAGAAGTATAGAGGGTCATGACATCGATCTATGTTACTAAAGTCTGTGCATTATAAGTAGATCAGAAATTGTGATCTCCAACCTCTGTCACTCCCCCCAAAATAAGGGCTGGAGCAAATGGGCTGTAGGCTACATTTCCACACCAAATCCCGACCCGGCTCTTCCGAATTGGTAGAAATATTAGCTCGATTACTCTAAATGTGTGTGTGTGTGTTTTTTTTTTTTTTTTTAGTTATAGAGGTTAGTGGGTAAGATTCCTGGCTTATCTATAATGAATGGACTATGATAAGGTCTCTAGGACACCTGCCACACACCTGTAACCCTTCATGCCTCACCTCTGACACTTAAGCGGCCAATATTCCCACACACTCATAATTAAGGACAGGTGTTATGGCCGGGCCCGTGTACAGGTGTAAAGATCCAGTGGTAAAGGAGAGATTGGCTTTCTCCTCTGTAAACGCCATTTTGGTGCCGTAATGACAAGGGGATAATATTTTATTTCTGATCGAGTAAAATTTAAATCCAAATACAAAACTACTTTGCATAAAGCGTGAACCAGTTATGCCGAATTTGTATTATGAATGTATTATCGAGTGTTTATTATTAACCCTTTTAGTATTTGAGGACGCGTTTCTTTCTTTAGTTTTGGCTATCATTAGACGATTTTATTTAGATAGGAAGACATTTTGGTAGTCAAAGGGTTAATTAGGATAGCTATTTACCCCTTTACTTCCTACAGAGCCTTCACATACGACATTTAATCGTCTAAATATATAATAAATCGCCAGATTATAATGAAGAAACGAGTCATCGTATCCTGAAGGGGCTAGAGAAAGACTAATGACACAGGGCCCAGTTTCGAAAGTCTTTGCCTTTAAGTTACGCAGGGGGCGGGGTTAATAAGAGTCCACCTCAACACATAAACTATAACGTCATATTCGAGCTTTGGTATCCTTCTTGGATAAGGGCAGGCCCATTTCCCCCCCTCCCCTCCCATAAATATGGTGGAGGTTGGCCAATCTGTTTATATAGCTTCTCTAGCATACAAGTGTGCTGATCAAATTGTTTAACCTTTACCGGGCCCAGCAGGTTACTTAATCAGCGACCCTGAGTCACGGAAGGAGAATAATGAGAGGGCGACGGGTCTGAAGGGGTTTTGTTTGCCTTTTAGCGCATATTGAGAAATTTCACATCACGATCCTATTTTAGAAACTAATATGTTACGAAGAAATCAATAAAAAAAAATTGGATTTGTTTACTTATACATCTTTTACTCGGCTCATGGAAGGTAAATTTTAAGAGGGCAACGTACGATATATATATACAGTACGGTATACTGTATATATATTTTTTTTTTTTTTTTTTTTTTTTTTTTTTTTCTATATTCCAACTTACTTCCTCTCGGGCATAGGCTGAGAGCCTTAACATTCACCGCTTTACAATGAACAGTGAAGCCCGTGAGGTCTTGTTTCAGTCTAGGGAGTGAGACATGTGAAGCACGTAGAGTACAACGAGCACCTGCCATCTTGCCTTCACATGAGGCACGGTGCTCACTCATGGCCCGAAACGACCCCATCTCTGAAGCCACCTCGTTCCCGTGCTTCACTGTCTCACCTCTTACACTCGGACTCTCACACTTACACACACACAACGCCACCTGTTGAGCAGATAACTCACCAGGCATTGCACCCCTATAGCATATTTTGAATATGGGAATATTCATACAGTGCTATTTAATCAGGGAACAATGAGGGTATTTTATTGACGTTTCGGTGGGCTTGTGGTAATGCACTGATACCAGGTACAGCACAAATTCCATCCCAATAATATCTTCCCATTGATACATCGGGATTTGAACCCGGGACCTTTGGATTACCAGGCCAGTGGCAAGACCACTCCACCACACCTCCCCAAAAGTAAGTATACCAAAAGTAAGTATATATATATGTACCGGTATATATATATATTTTTTTTTGTAACACGTCAACAATTTTCTACTCCATAGCCCATATAGGAACTGAAACATGTAACAAAGAAATCAATGCATTTTTTTCCTCTATGGAAGACTCCTATAGTTCATATACCTGTACTATATACGGATTACCAAAGTAGGCCTACCCTAATATTTTTCATACAAGATATTACACAAAAATATTTAATGATAATAATTAAATAATATATAAATAATAACAATAACAAATAACTAAACTGCTTCTAAATAAAAAAAAAAAAGTAAGTGTGTGTGTAGTAGTAGTAGAAATTAACTTGTCGCGTAATGAGACATGTGAGTTAAAATACAGTACAGTATAAGGGTTAAGAGAGCCTCAATGAATGGATAGATGCATTAAGGGTTGTTGTTGTTGTTGTTGTTCCCTAAGCTGCCTGGCCGAACAGCCCCGAGTCCCTGAGAAAGGCCATGGCCACAATCGGGCTTTCCCACAGAGCTCTCATTGAGTGTAGATTGTGTTGTTGGCGTAAGTGGTTGTGTGAAATGCAGTCTTCTATGATGTGTTTAATGGTATGGGGTGCTGTGTTACATCCCGGGCAGGTGTCGACAACGGAGTCATCCAGTCTCTTCTGATAGCTCAGGAGAGCTGGATGGTGTCCGCATCTCAGCCTGGCCAGGTGGACTCTGTCCTCGCGAGGAAGGGAGGATTCGGAAGGATGGATTTCGGGAGGTCGTGCATGCAGCTGCGTGTTGTCTGTGAGTGAGTGGATGGATCGGTGAGAGATATGAGTATGGATGTGCTTCTGGAAGTTGGTTCGGGGGGTGGCAGGGAGGGAGAGAGGACAATAATTGTGTGTGATACCGTGGTTTTGGTGTTGTTTTGATATTTTCTTGGTGTCTGTGGGTGTGTTGGCCATGTAGTTAGTGGGTGGTCTTGGTTCGTGGAGGCTGCTGCCAGGAATTGAGTGCCTCTCATGTCCAGATGGTCTTTGACTTTGAGGATTTTGGTTTCTTGATGTAGGTGATCTGTGGGTGCAGTAGCTGTGCAGCCTGTAATGATCTTCAGGGCTTTGTTTTGAATAGTCTGTAAGGTCTTATGATGTGTTTCAGCTAGGTTAGAAGCCCAGGCTGGGCTTGCGTATTCCATCACTGATCTTATGTATTGTTATATACTGTGGTGGTAGTTTCTTTGTTGTGTCCAAATTTTGTGTGAGCAAGTGACCTGAGGGCGTTAAGTCTGGGTGTCAGTTTCTTTTTAATGTTTGTGGTGTGCTGTTTGAATGTCATATGAGTATCATATGTTACTCCTAGGATTTTGGGGTGTGTGTGTGTATGTGTTAGGGGTGTGTTGTTTATGGTGAGTTGAGGGATGTATTGTGTGTTCTCCTGTCCAACTTGTGAGCAGGGTTTGCGGTGGATTTGGCTGGGGCTAGATTAAGTCTGTTTGTAGTGCACCAGCCATGTAGTGGTGTTGAGATAGGGTTGAAGGAGATCTGTTGCTCTTTTTTGGGTCATGGTGTGTGCATGTGAGTGTTATGTCATCTGCATAGGAGGCTAAGTTTATATGGGGCGTATTGGGTGTAGTTATTTATATCGTGCATGTACAGATTGGAAGGGGGGGCGATAGGACGGATCCTTGTGGGACTCCGTTTGGAAAGTTTCTGATTTTAGATGACTGACCGGCAAAAGATACGTGTGCACATCTGCCTGCTAGGAAGTTGGCCAGCCACCGTTTGTGTTGTTGTGCATGTTTGTGTTGTAGATTTTGTTTGTTAGGTTGTGGCGGGGGATGGCATCGAAGGCTTTACTAATGTCGAGTGTGGCTAATAGTGATCTGTGTGGTGGTCTAGCTGAATGATGCCGTCGAAAGCTCTTTGTGTAAGGTCTGTGAGAAGAGTGTTTGTGGAGTGCAGTGGCCTAAAGCCATGTTGTGTTGGAGCTAGGGGTAGGTCAGGTGTAATTAGTTTGTAATACTAGGCGTTCCATGACTTTGGAGGGGGAGCAAAGGAGTGTGATGGGGCGGTGCGAGGAGGGTAGCGTGGGGTCTTTGTTGGGTTTGGGGAATGTGATGATGATACCATGCTTCCAAATGTCTGGTATTGTGTGTTGTGTGAATAGCTGTAGTTTGATATGTTAGTGAGTGCTTGTATGCCTTGTGGTCCCAGGTGTCTGAGGTGTATGTTGCTTATGTTGTCTAGGCCACAGGCGGGTGAGTGCTTGAGATTGTTGATGATATGCTTTGTCTGGTGATTGGTGAAGGGTGTATAGTCAGGTCTGTGGGGAATTGTCTCTTACGTCGGATGACACGTCGGTCGTCTTTGTGAGGTTTTAGGTGGCTGACATGTGAAAAGTGATTGATGAGAGTGTTTGCTTGTTGTTTACATGAAGGAGTAGAGTCTGTTGTTGTGATTGCAGCATGTGATTGTGTTGTGTTGCTGTTGGAAAGTGTGATGCTGTTTAGTGTTTTGTATAGTTTTTTGGGGTTTGTTTTGTGATCAAGTGTTTGTAGAAAGTTATTCCAATTTAGTTTTTGTTGTTCTTGTATTTTGTTGTTAGTTTGGGTGTTGAGTGCTTGAATTTGTTGTGTGATGTCTTGTGTGTGGGGTGCTCTGGGGAGTGTTTCAGTATGTCGCGTTGTCTGATGAGGTTTTGAATTTCTGGTGTGAAGTTGGGGTTGTGTCTTTTTCTGTTACCTCTTGTGGAATGTGTTTCTTGTCAGCGTTTTGGATAGTTTTATTGAGTATGTGTACAGCATTGTTGATGTTAGTGATGGGTGTACTGTTTAGAGTTGTGAAGTGTTGTTCTGTCTCATTTGTGAATGCTTCCCAGTTAGCTCTTTTATAATTGGTGTATGTGTGTTTGTGGCTAGCTGGGCTGAGTCTGGTTTTGGTGGTGATAATGATCGGGAGGTGGTCAGAGCCTAAGGTTCTGACCACCCTCCAGGATGTTGTGGGGGCGAGTTCTGGGGAGCAAAAGGTGATGTCTGGAGATGATGGGTTATAGAGGGCTTGGTGAGGAATATGGGTATGTTGATGGATGTCGTTAAGGATGATGAGGTTATCGGTTTGGTTTTGTAGTACCAGCCCTCTGTCTGTGTCGGGGTTGTCGACACAAGGGTTAAATGGTGTAGCAATGTGACTAAGAACATGGATATACACTGCACCAAATATCAGGAAAATAAACAGCAGGATACCTTAAATTAACACTAACGAAAACCCTATTTAGTATTACGGTTTAGTGGCTGTGATTTACCTTTAACACTATCTGATCTGACCTCTTGTGGCTTATTGTGATATTTTGTTTAATTATTACGGAAATATATCTCTCTCAAACAAACAAACAAAAAACTTTCTCGGCTGATCCAGATCAACAAACAGAAGAAAACCAAGAAGAGTGGGACGAGTAGTAATTAGCCTCACGTCGAGTTCCCGGCGGGGAAAAAAAAAAAAAAAAAAAAAAAAAGTGTCATCGCATACTGAAAGGGTTAATTTATGCCTACCTCTCTCTCTCTCTCTCTCCCCAGACCACCCCTCCCCTACCTTGCATCTACCCCCCTCCCCCCACTACACCTGCCGAACTGCACCACCACCACCACCACCAGACCACTTCACACGCACCATGAAGCTGCCCATATGTCTACCCCTCTTCCTCCTCATCGCTACCTTTATCGTGAGTACCAGTTCAATACCATTTATACATAGTTAATATACGAATACACAGCAAAATCATGAGTACCAGTTCAATACCATTTATATATAGTTAATATACGAATACACAGCAAAATCAATCAAATAAGACGATAGTTTCTTATAACCCCGAAAAGGGTTGAAATAGGGGAGCTATCCCCCCGCCAAAGGCGGCTTTCTAGGGCCTTTCCTAGCTGATGCTGAGAGGATTGGGTTCTAGCCATGTGGTGATGGGCTGGTCTATCAGAGTGAGAACTGAGCAATCTCTGCCATACCCATAGCTTACTCTGACTGTTCCTTTTACTTATATATTTTCTAGATCTCAAGTGACGGCGTCTCTAACGTGGATTGACCTCCCAATCTACCAAGATTGGAAGCCAAAGCGTCACATTTTTCCCTTGCCCCTCAACTTTCTCTTCATAATTGCTGAGGGACACAGGGCCCTGGGTGGGGCTTTGGTTTCCCGGGCATTTCCGCACCCTCCTCAGCTCCCCGCCATGGAGTGGCTTTGGTCACCCAGGCTTTATTGTGGTCGGCGGGGAGGGTTCTGTGGGGGCGCTCGGTTACGGCCTTGGCCTTGCTCAGGGCCTTGGGGCTATTCGGCCAGGCAGCTTGGGGAACAACAACAACAACCATGAAATTATGTTTATTGTCTTTAGGTTGGTGGATATGCAAGAAGGAAGAACAAGTCAAAAGTTGAATGGCCGGCCTCAGGAGTGAAGATCTGTAAGGAGCTGGTATCTGAGGATCTCGTGCAGCCCTGCGTAACATGCTTCAAGAATGCTGGCAAAAATTTCAAACAGGTAATATGGAGGCTTTGTCTTAAGCCCCCCCTCAAAAAAAAAGGAAAAGTGGGGATTGGGCCTGAGTACTGTACATAGATAGATAGATACATGGATATAATATGGAGGCACTGCACTCAACACTAGGTTTTTTTTTGGCCTGATACTTTTTTAAGCTGTAGGCTAGATATTGATATTGACAGATATATAGGTGTAATTACGTTTGTAAGACACACACAGGTAGGCCTACAATACACCCTATGCAACATATATGTCCATTATTGTCCATACATCACAAATTCACGTATTATATGTATAATACAGTATATAAAATAAAGTAAATAGGACGTCGCTGGTACAGAAAGGGTTAATAAGGTAGCAATTAAAGTCTGCCAAATGTTGGAATATGGTAATGATTATTAAACGTAACTTTTAACATGGCATCTCTGTATTATATATTTACCAGATAAAGGCATGTGTGTCTAAGTGGATGCCCGAGACAATAGCCGGGTGCAGCAAGACCAACACACAGGCCACCTTCAACCGCTGTGTCAAGGAGGAAATTGGGAAACAGGACACCATCAACAGGGTAGCTTTAGTATAAACCTTGATTATTCTTACTGCATATAATATTATCATTCTTATCATTATTATTACTATTATTATTAATTGCAGTAGTGATTGTAGTCGTAGTGCATAGATGACTGAGTAAACATTCTGCAACCAAACCAACAAATTATATTGATGAAATATTATAACCTATGGGGCAAGTGGCCCCCGGGTATAATCCGTCCCACAAAGGTATTTGTACTATCAAGTCAAGCAAGGCATATATGGTAGGCATTTAATAGCAGTAACAGTAAATACATAAGAATAGAGAGAGGGAGATAATCATCTTTACATACATAAGGCACACAAGATGGTGACTTTAGGACAGGTGGCGACATTAATGCAGCGGCGATTTTAATTGTGTTGTTTGTTTTTCAGCGCACCAAGGTGTTGTACACCAAAGGTGGGAAGGTCATGAATACCGTAGCAGGATACAAGTACCTCAAGGACGGACCGGCTGCCATATTCTCCATTTTCTCCCAGGACCTAGTCATCACTGACAAGCCCATTCAGGTACAGTACTATAATAGGCTTGTTTTAAATATGTGTGTGCGTGTGTGTGTGTGTGTAGGGGGTGGGGGTGGGGGTGGGGGTGGGGTGGGGGGTGGGGGAGGAGGTTCTTCATAACAATATATGAATTGTTATTGTATACACAAAACATGCTAGTACCCTTATTTAGTTAGGTAACAGAAGTCACATGTCCTATATGTTGTATCCAATTAGGTGGCTAATCGAAAATCTTGTCAGGACCTAGCGATATAATTTATCCATATTGTTTCTACCTGTTGATCTGGGATGGCCACATTGAGCAAATTTCAATAGCTTCAATAATTACCTGTTGCTTACTCCAAGCGATTTCCCGCATGACTTGAGCAACATGGTAGGCCTATATAGTAATTCTACCATGAGAACAATGTCCGCAACTGTGAGTGCGCCTATTCCCCTAAGTTTTGAAACTGGTTTGAACATATCCATTCTGGTCAATGCAGCATGTTTGTTTTTGTAGTGTTAATATTCTATCCCATAGTTTTCAATCACATCAAATATAATATTTCTCAGATCCACTTTCATACTTCTCTATTTGGCCGATATTCACCTAAATTTTCAGAAGCTGCTCGAGACCTCCAGCTGCAGCAAAAGATTTCAAGTGGATGATGAGAATGATAAGTGGCACATACACTCAAATGAGCGGCCAAAACTCAGGAAGAAGCAGGGTAAGATGAGCAAAGGTAGTCATGATTCCTAAAGCCAGTATCACACAAGAACATTCATCGTCAACTTTTCCTAAAACTATTCTGGCTCCTGAAATAAACTGTTATTTCAATTCTGTCAATGATGATAATCTACCTTCCTCCAGTTTATAAATCTATAAATCAATGCAAATTAGTCTAAAATTGCTGCCTGAATGAAGTTGCGGATCAAAATTGGTCTATTAAAATGTAAAACTTGCAAACTAAATAACTATAATAGCTCTTGTGTGCTACCATCTTCTGCAACACAACTAAATTAAAGTAGAATACGGTAATCATTAATCAACAGTGAATATTATCATTAACTTCTTGAACTCTATAGGTACTTTCTGAACTTGCTAAAATTGTCAAAATTTAGCCATAATACAAGCAAATAAAGGTGTTTAGAGTTACTTGAGGTAGCTTTAAACCCCATTACTGCGAGATATAAACTTCCTAAGCTGAACACAGTTTTCTACTGATAGCCAGAATATAATAACGAGCGACTCTACCGTCTTGGTGGTGTAATGGTTAGAGTGTTTAAAAAATTGTGAGATAACCCAGGTTCAAATCCCGGTGGATCACATATATGCTTTCATTAATTTCATTAGAGGTGTTTGGTGTTGTGGTGAAATTAATAGAAATATAGATTAGTAAAGGGTTAACTTACAATGCCTTATGTTTCAGAAGGTGGAGATGCTTCGGAGAGGAATATGGTATACCAGTATGGTGCCATGGGTCACGATATGCCCTTCCATGGTGTGGGGCCCCTGGCTGTAGATGTCCTGAAGGGGGAGTGTATCATTGAACAGTTGGTTAGTTACGCAAAATAATCTTCACTTTTCGTTGTAGTGGAAAGTCAGTAACAATAGGTTAGCCTAAACTGAATAAGATGCGGAAATACACTTAGACTACAAGGCTAAGTGAGGTACAGTTTGCCGCACATGTTCCATTTCTCAACCATCCCAGCAAATCGTAACTTGGCAGCGCTGCAACCACCTCCTCAACCCCCCTTCCTCATTCCACCTACTACCAATAGTGGAAGTTAGGAGGTGGAGTGAGTGAGGGGAGTTGGGGAAGTGGGTGTAGCGCTGCCAAATCACGGTTAAAGTTTTCAATTTCATCTTTGCCTAGTACTTGCGACACCTCGGTTGGGTTACCTTCTTAGGAAGGTAATCAAGTCGTACCCCACCTGCTCGTGGTGACCTCGCAAACACCCATTTCTATTTATTTTTTCCATTTGTTCTTTTTTCAAGATAGGGTGACACAAATGGGGGCGGCGCTACCTGGGTTTATCCCAGGTAGTAGTTTAATTTTACTGTAATTTTATTAAGTGTTTTGTATATTTTTAACTGTAGGCTACATAAATATAAACAATGGCCGGCCAAGGCAAACGGAGGCAGAGTTTATTGGGAGATGAAGAGAGCTATGAATTTGAGGGATTTCTGGCAGAGGGTAATGAAGTGGAGGATCAATTGACTGTGGTGAAGAGACAGATGATGGGTCTGTTAAGATGGAAGGGAGTTATGGAGAATTGGAGGAGAGATATAGGTGTGAAGGTGGAGTCACTGACAGAAATATGTGGAGCCAGTTCAGTGGCAACTGCAGATGGGCCATTAATTGCTAACCTAGATGCTGTGATAAGGAAAGTAGATGAGCTGGAGGCAGAGAACATGGCACTCAAGGAGCAGCTAAAGGAGTATGAGGGCCATTTAAGTGAGAAAGTAAAGGGAGTAATAAGTGAGGAGAAAAATGAGTGGACAAGGGTGGGGAATGCTAAGGTGGATGCATTGGAAGAAATCATGAAGGAGCAGGTGGAAGAGAGAGAAAAAGAGAAAAGAGAGTTTGAGAAGAATGTAGTGCAGGTTTTGAAGAGCAAGGAAAAGGTAGTGAGGGAAACAGTAGATAGAGGTAAAAGCATAATAATTTTTGGAGACATTGAAGAACATTTAGCAGATATGAGGGAGAGAAGGGGAAGGGATGAGGACAAAGTAAAGAAAATATTGGAGTGTCTAGACGAAGGCTGTGATTGGGGGAGAGAACTGGACGAAGTAAGACGGCTAGGAAGATATAAAAAGGGTGAGATGAGACCGATAAAAGCAGAGTTTAAATCTAGGTCAGTGGTTGAAGCATTAACCATTGTAAGCTGGAGGCTAAATAGTTGTACTGGAATGAAACATATTAGGGTGAAAAAGGACTTAAGCATAGAGGAAAGGGAAAAGTTGAGAGAAGTTCAAGCAAGGGCTGACGATGAAAATCGAAAATTGTCAGATGAGGAGAAAAGGATTTTTTTTTTTGGAGAGTAAAGGAAGGGAAACTAAAGAAGTGGTACACTCAGAGTCAGAAAGAACGGAAAATACGAGGAGAAATGAACAAGGAGACAGTGAGTCAGGTAGTGGATCAAATCGGGGACAAGGAGATAGTGAGGGAGAGAAGCAGGAGATAGAGACAGTGAGTCAGGTAGTGGATCAAACCGAAGACAGAGAGATGGTGAGGGAGGAGCAGGGGATGGAGACGGTGAGTCAGGTAGTGGATCAGCCCGATGAACGGAGAGATGGTGAGTGAGGGGCAGGAATTGTGGAGGGGGGGGGGGGGTGGGGGGGGGGGGGTGTGGGGGGGGGGGCGTGGGGGGGGGGGGTGGTGGGTGGGGGGGGGGGGGGTGGGTGGGGGGGGGGGGGGGGGGTGCGGGTGGGGGGGGGGGGTGTTGTGGGGGGGGGGGGGAGTGGGGGTGGGGGGGGGCTGGGGGGGGGGGGGGGTGGGGGTGTGGGGGGGGGGGGGGGGGAGGGTGGGGGGGGGTTGGGGGGGGGGGGGGGGGTGGGGGGGGGGGTGGGGGGGGGGTGTTGGGGTGGGGGGGGGAGGTGGGGGGGGGGTGGGGGGGGGGGGGGGGGGGGGGTGGGGGGGGGGGGGGGGGTGGGGGGGGGGTGGGGGTGGGGGGGGGGGGGGGGGGGGGGGGGGGGGTGTGGGTGGGTGGGGGGGGGGGGGGGGGGGGTGGGGGGGGGGGGTTGGGGAGGGTGGGGGGGGGGGGGGGGGGGGGGGGGGGGGGGGGGGGGGGGGGGGGGGGGGGGGGGGGGGGGGGGGGTGGGGGGGGGGGGGTGGGGGGGGGGGGGGGGGGGGTGGGGGGGGGGTGGGGGGGGGGGGGGGGGGGGGGGGGGGGGGGGGGGGGGGGGGGGGGGGGGGGGTGGGTGTGGGGGGGGGGGGGGGGGGGGGGTGGGGGGGGAGGGGGGGGGGGGGGGGGGGGGGGGGGCTGGGGGGGGGGGGGGGGGGGGGGGGGGGGGGGGGGGGGGGGGGGGGGTGGGGGGGGGGGGGGGGGGGGGGGGTGGGGGGGGGGGGTGGGGGGATGGGGGGGGGGGGGGGGGGTGGGGGGGGGGGTGGGGGGGGGGGTGGGGGGGTGGGGGGGGGGGGGGGGGGGAGGGGGGGGGGGTGGGGAAAAAAAAAGGGGGGGGGGGGGGGGGGGGGGGTGGGGTGGGGGGGGGTGGGGGGTTGTGGGGGGGGGGGGGGGGTGGGTGAGAATAGCGAACTAGCAGGGAAATGTGGAGGGTAGGGTCAGGGAGGGGATGGCAGAGGAGGTGAACCTGATGGGAGGCGAGGAAGAGAAACAAGGAGGAGGATTCCAATATACTGTGCTACTACACTAATATAGATGGAATAAACAGTAAAAAGGTAGAATTGGATGATATATTAAGAAAGGATCAACCACAGATAGTCTGTTTGACGGAGACAAAGCTGAACCAGGACTTTGACAGCAATATAGTGTTTAGTGAAGGATATAATATATGGAGATATGATAGAAAGGGAAAAAGGGGAGGTGGAGTGGCAGTATTGGTTAAGAACCCTATGACAGCAAAGCAAGTGGAGTTAAATAATGACAAGGCAGAAATAATGGCAGTTGAACTCAATGATATAGAAGGAAAAAAGCTAGACATAGCAGTAGCTTACATGCCACCAAAGACCAGAGCATGGAGGGAGTTGGAGTTTGAGGAGATGGTCGAGGATATGATTCAGTCGTTGAGAAGATTGCTTTTAAGGAAGAATCGATTGATCTTGGTAGGAGATTTCAACTGTAGTGAGGTTGATTGGGAATCGGGAGATGCAGGGCCAAATCAGAGATCTTGGGGAAGTCGGCTAGTGGAGTTGGTTACGGAAAATGTACTTGCACAACATGTGAAGGAAAATACAAGAATGAGGGGTAATAACGAACCTTCTAAACTCAATCTGATTTTTACAAAGGATCCTCACGAAATTAGTGATATAAACTATCTATGTCCTGTAGGTAAAAGTGATCACCTATTACTAAAATGGAAGTTGACCTCGAGTAATGCCAATAGATTAGACAATAGCTACATAAATGACAGATTAAATTATAGTAAAGCTGATTATATATCCTTGAAAAGATATTTAGAGGGAGTAGATTGGGATCTTATTTTGAAGGAACAGGACGTACAAGGTAAATATAGTAGATTCCTCGAAATTTATAGAGTAGGAACCAATATGTTTGTCCCAAGATATAAAACTGGAAATTTTACTAAGCAGAAAGATTGGTTTAATTTGAAATGCAAAAGAGCTTTGGGTAGGCGTGATGCAGCTTGGGCTAGATTAAGAAGAAGGAACACTGAGAGTAATCGGAATAATCGGAAGTAATCGGAAGTAATAGAAGACTAAATACATTTAATAAAAAGAAAAGCAGGTCTGATATTATAATTATTGTTAATAATTTATATTCATTATATCGAAATTTCGGAATTAAAAAATTAAAAGATTCATTGAAAGGCCTACAAAAGAAAAGTTTTGCTCCTTTTATAGAAAATATTCTAAATAATAAACATAATTTCACAAATAAATTTAAGAATATAGTCTTTGCTTTTATGGGATATATTAGAGCTAATTCTAAGAAATCCAAAGATAACCGTATTAAAGATAAAGTCCTGTCCACTTTAAATTATTCCTCTAAAATTTTAGACAAAATTAATGTTAACAGTCTTATTAATTCAAAGAAAGTTAAGTCCATATTACCAGATGGTTGTAAAGATTTCAAACCATTAATAGTGTATTCATATGAACGACCTGTTGGGTCTATTATTTGTAATTATAATAAAGTTTTAGGAAATCTTTCAGATAATGATATTTTCAATAATAATAAATGCGTGTGTGAAAGAGTCATGGATATGCCAGCTAGCAGACGTGATGCACTAGCAAAGTTCATTTATAGTCCGATATGTCACATATTAACAGGTGATGTAGAACTAGTTAAACATTTTGCAAACGATAAATTAGCGGAGCTATGTCGTAAAGGGTTTAAATTTAGAATAGGGAGTAATAAAGTAACATGGGACATAATTTTAAAAGATATTGTTTTTTCAGTCAATAAATTAAAAGATAAATTGTTAAAAATTGCGTGCTGCAATGCGAGAGAACTAGAAGCATGGTCTAAATTATTAATTAAGTTAATTAGAAATAAAATGTTCTCGCTTAAAAATGAATTTAATCTTTCAGATTTTATAGACTATAATTATAATAAGCTTAAAGCTGATTTAATAAATTTACATAAACATTTTGTAATCACTACAGTAGATAAAGCCAGCAATAATTATAGCTTCACATGTAAGAAATTTTATCTTGAAAATATGAAAAAAGAATTAGGTATTAAGGGTAACATATTACGTAAAAATATTTGCGGTAATTTTGTTTATGAAATTCAAAATAATCTGAATATTGATAACTTAATCGATGAACATACCAAGAAAAATATAATATTTGATATTAAACTTTCTGATAAGAACAAGTGCATTGCAAAATTATACATGTTACCTAAATTTCATAAAAGACCTTATAAATATCGCTTTATTGCCGGAGCAAAATTTGCTACCACTAAAACTCTATCAGAACAAGTAGTAAATTGCTTAAAATACATTAAAAGTACTCATAAAAGATATTGTAATACCATCATGAGAAGAACTGGCATTAACTATTATTGGAGTGTTGACAATTCGTTAGAAGTTATTGATAAAATAAATACCATGCCGAAAGTTACCTCGGTACATAGCTTCGACTTTTCAACTTTGTATACCAATTTGCCTTTAGATTTAGTATATTCAGAGCTTTGCTTTATTATAGATTTGCACTTTGACAGGTTCGTTAGGAATGGTAATTATTTCATAAATGTTTATACATATTTTAATAATGCATCACTTAGCTCTACTCCCACTAGTTCTGTATATTTTGATAGAACTAAACTTAAAGATGCCCTTAAATTCCTCCTTTTCAATACTTATGTTAGATTCGGGCCGTACATTTTCAAGCAAATATTAGGAATTCCTATGGGTGGAAATGCTAGCCCTTTAATTGCAGACTTATTCTTGCTTGCTTTAGAATTTAAATATATAAAAGACTTAGTTGACAGTAGCAAGAAAAATAAAATTCCAGAAAAATTAGCACTTGCTAAACTGTTAAGTAATAATAGTAGATATATTGATGATATTCTTGTTTGCAATTTGTTAAATTTTAATCAAGTTGCTAAACTTATTTACCCTAATTCTATTCCCCTCACACAATGTAACGTAAATTATAAAGTTGAAAATTTTCTTGATATAAATATAGAGATTGTTAATGAACAGTGCATACTTAAAGTATATCACAAAGTTGATGATTTTAATTTTAACGTAATAAACTTTCCTTTCCCTAGTAGTAATATCGATAGTAAAATCACTTATAATTGTTTTTATTCCCAATTAATAAGATTTTGTAAAATCTGCACTAAAGTAGATGACTTTTGGGCTAGAGCTAGGTTACTATACAGACTCTTAGTGGACAGAGGTTTTGAGGCAAGTAAATTGTTCCATAAATTTAATCTTTTTAGGGTCAATTATTGTGACTATATTCTAAAATTTGACATCAATAATTTTAATCAAGCATTTTTAACTTGAAGTTTCTTGTATAACCTCTGCTTACTTTTGTCTGTATTTATTGTTTATCTTTTTCTTTTTCTATTATTATTATTATTATTAATATTGATGATTTTTTAAATTTATTGTTCTTGTTAAAAGAGTACTCTTTGTTTAAATCTGTTGTTACTTCATATTTTGCAATTATTTCTCTTTATATTATATGTATTCATTGTCGATAGTATCAATTGCTTACTTTTGCGATTTCCTTAGTTTATTTGTGCTATAAATGTAGGTTATTTGTAGGGTAGTTATTGATAGGGGTCACTTGAGGCATGCTATGCTTACAGGTACCTACCCGATAGCACTATCGTTAGTGAGTGCTGTACTGCATTTTATATTATTTTGTAATAGTATAGATATCTTATCAATATTTGTATTTTTTACTATTGTTAATGTCTTGTCATGTTGCAAATTTGATTTTAAAATATTTTGACATTTAACATGTAGTTTCTTTATTCATGCAGAGTTTAGTAAAATTTACCAGAACGTCCCGGACTTCCCAAACTTGACTACTTCCTTTAACGTGACGATAGTGCGTTGTTATATGTGCGATTGGTTTGCTTGGGAAACAGATTAACTTGCTCATGTAGTGATGTACACCCTATGTGGTGGATTGTGTTCTTTTATTTAATAATTTTCATTTTAGTAAACGTTGTTTCCACATAGCGATTTTGATAATTTAATTTGACTTTATATTGTCCTTGTCCCAATTTTGGTTTGTTTAGTTTGCAAGTTTTACATTTTAATAAATATAAACAGGAGAGGAATAGATATGTTAACATAATTAGGCAAGTTAAAATGAACTATGAGAAGAACATAGTAAATAAATGTGAAAGTGATCCTAGATTATTTTATAAATATATAAACAGTAAGTTGAAGGTAAAGAAACAAATTACTAAATTAAGAGTTGATGCTAGGACGTATGAAAATGTATCGGACATGTGCGAGGTAATGAATTAAAATGTAAAACTTGCAAACTAAACAAACCAAAATTGGGACAAGGACAATATAAAGTCAAATTAAATTATCAAAATCGCTATGTGGAAACAACGCTTACTAAAATGAAAATTATTAAATAAAAGAACACAATCCACCACATAGGGTGTACATCACTACATGAGCAAGTTAATCTGTTTCCCAAGCAAACCAATCGCACATATAACAACGCACTATCGTCACGTTAAAGGAAGTAGTCAAGTTTGGGAAGTCCGGGACGTTCTGGCAAATTTTACTAAACTCTGCATGAATAAAGAAACTACATGTTAAATGTCAAAATATTATTTAAAATCAAATTTGCAACATGACAAGACATTAACAATAGTAAAAAATACAAATATTGATAAGATATCTATACTATTACAAAATAACAAATTGGGGTCAGTTTTTACTAGAGAGGAAGGTTTTGACGAACCACAGGCGGGAGTACTGGAGAGTGGTCTTAGTAAGATTGAAATAACTAGAGATGAGCTGTTATCTGCGATGAGAGGACTTGAAGTAAGGAAAGCTATGGGACCGGATGAAGTGTCTGCCTGGGTTTTAAAGGAGTGTGCAGAGCAATTAGTGGAGCCAGTGAGGGACATAATTCAAGCTTCCTTAGATAAAGGACAGGTTCCTGTTGAATGGAAAAGAGCTAATATCATTCCGATATACAAGAATGGAAACCCTGAGGACCCTCTAAACTATAGACCAGTTTCACTTACTAGTATTGTATGCAAGATTTGTGAAAAGCTAATTAGGAAGAGATGGATGAAAATGTTGGAGAGAAAGAAGATAATAACCCCAAAGCAATTTGGATTCAGAGAAGGGACATCTTGTGTTACCAGTTTGCTATGTTATTACAGTAGGGTGATAGATGTACTCCAAGAAAGAGGCGGATGGGTGGACTGCGTCTACTTAGACCTTTCCAAAGCATTCGATAAGGTACCACATAAGAGATTGTTATCTAAGCTTGAGACGCTAGGATGTGTCAGGGGGAGTTTGCTGAAATGGATGGAGAGCTATTTAACAGATAGGGAAATGAGGACCAACATTAGAGGAACTTACTCATCGTGGCGGAAAGTTGAGAGTGGTGTGCCACAGGGATCTGTGTTGGCACCTCTCATGTTCCTTATGTACGTGAATGACCTGCCGATAGGCATAAACTCCTACATGTTAATGTTTGCAGATGACGTAAAAGTTATGAGACAAATAACAAATAAAAGTAGTTGTGAGGAGCTGCAAGGGGATTTAGATAAAATATACGAATGGAGCACCAAGTGGAAAATGAAATTTAATATAAGTAAATGCCATGTGTTAAATATGGGAAGAAGTGTGAATAGACCAAATTGGGAGTACAGGATGGGAGATAATATAATTAGCAAGGCCGAATAAGAAAAGGATTTAGGGTTGATTATACAAGATAATTTGTCGCCAGAGAAACATATTAACAAGCTCTTTAGCGGAATGTATGCAATGGCCGGGAATATGAAAGTTGCTCTGAACTACTTGGATGAGACCATGGTAGCGAAAATTATGAAGAGTATGATTAGACCAAGATTGGAGTATGCAGCAGTGGTGTGGTCCCCGCATCTAAAGAAGCATATTCACAAGTTAGAAAGAATCCAGAGAGCAGTTACTAGATTGGTTCCAAGTCTCAGAGAGCTGCCATATGAAGGGAGGCTAGATAAATTAAATCTACCGAGTCTAAAAGAGAGGAGAGAGAGGGGACATGATAATGATGTACAAATGCACCCGGGGGCTGGAGAGGCTGGATAGGGAGGATATATTAATTATGGATACAGGAATAACTAGAGGCCACAGCTACAAAGTAAAAAGACCTACCTGCAAGAACGATATCAGGAAGTTTAGCTTCCCCTATAGATGTATTGACAAGTGGAATGGGCTGGGGGAGGAGGTGGTAGGGGCAAGGAATATCCATATTTTCAAGAAAAAATTGGATAAAAAGTAGACTGAGAGACGGGACAACACGAGCTTAGCTCAACTCCTGTAAACTACAATTAGGTAAAATACAACCCCAACGGAATAGAATATGTGCGGCAAACTGTACCTTTATTACTCTCGTGGTAACGTCTCTGCCTCGTAACCCAAGTATCCCGGCTTCGATTCCTGCCCTGGGTGCAGATTTTAGAGAGGCTATCAAACGAAGATTAGGTGTGTTGTTAAAATTGTCAAGATGGTTGAAAATAATATCGGAGATCCATAACCCCCCTTTCGGGCATGGTGTAAAACCCAAATCCTACAGTAGTGTCTCATATTGACTTTTACTGTCCAAATGTCTTCAACCCAGTAGGATCTAGCCTTTTAGATTTAAGGTCGGACTGCCTAATAGGGACTACAATGTCTGTGTAGTCTGTGTAACTTTATCCCGGCTATGCAAAGGGCTACGAAATAAAGCACATTTAACATTTGACTTTTATAGGGTACCATAGGCTACAGTCTATTCATTATGACAAGTCTAGAAAGTGTGACCTAGCCTCTTGTAATCCAGGCCGTTAAGGGGGGATGGGCCAGTTTTTCTAGTCCCCCACTTCACCCTCATGTTTAGCCCCATAGGTTTTTAGATTTTAAGATGTTCGGCCCATTAGTTTGGCGATTTTAAAACTTTCTTTGTCAATATTAACCCATTGCCTGCGGGAGACGTTCCGGAACGCCATGGCAATTTACAGGATTTTAAAGCCTCTTAACCTAAGAAGTGCGCATGGGGGGTATGAGACACCACACTCCTGTGCGGACGTATTTGAGCTGTTCCCATCACTAACATCGTTATTTTACCCCAAATAGCATTAATACTTATCCATATGCGCCTATTATAGGTTGATTATAAAGGTATTAACCTGTTACAACAATAAAACAAGTGGAAACAGCGTTTGGATGGTCAAAATCGGCGATACAGGCCGGGAGTTACATAATGTATGGCTGAGGCAACCTCCCACCCCACCACTCTTTCCCAAGTCTGGAGAGAGACTGTCGATCGATACTCTCTCTCTCTCTTCCACTCACTTGGTAACAGTGATGACAATGCCCTGCTTGCAACTCGCTAATGTTAGCACGAAAATAGACCACAGAATAAGGGAATAACAGGGAAAATAGGTGATAACTGAAGGAGGGGAGGAAAGTGGGGAAGGAGGGGAGGTGGAGGAGTGATATTTGGCATGGCCCAGGGGCAAAAAAAAAAAAAAAAAAAAAGCGGGAGCGCGACAGGCCACACATCATTCCTCCAGCCAACCGGCCACAGCACTGAGGACTCGAGTCATGCATTCGCTGTAGGAATAGGTTTTTACACCATACCCGAAAGAGGATTTATGGAGCTCCGATCTTACTTTCAGCCATCTTAACAATTTTACCAACACACCTAAACTTCGTTAGATGCTGAAATAGCCGCCCGAAAATATACTCCCTGGCCAGGAATTGAACTCGGGAACCTTGGGTTATGAGGCAGTCACTTTACCAGTTAGACCAATAGAGATATCTCTATTGGTCTAACTGGTTAAGTGCTGTATATATATATATATATATATATATATATATATATATATATATATATATATATATATTCTAGTCGAGTTTATTAAATAAAACTGTTCTCATATTATACAACTAATTTACAGAAGAAAACTGGAAGCCTTCAAGAGTTTGTGGATGCAGCACTGAATAGTCAATCATCTTTACCTGCCTGGGTAAGTTGAATGTAACTATTACAAACAAATTCAGGTATACTACTGAGATTGCACTAAATATGGGGGGGGGGGTTTAGAAAGTCTTAATATTATTTGTATTAATCTCACCACCACACCCCCAATGAAATTAATTAAATATATGAGTATTTATCAAATTGCTAACAGATCAGATGTTTTATATTAGGGCATTCTTAGTTTGCTATGTGATATATAAAAGTGAAAGGGATATTGATCCTGGGAAGGTTAATGGCCAGATAAGTTGTCAGGTAAGTAGGTATAAAGGAACTACAGTACCTTGCTTGGGCCAGTAGGCCTGTTGCAGATTTACGTTTTCTTATGTACAGTATATCGTCTCTCCGGGCCAGGCGCCTGATGGACTATTATCTAATCCAACTTGCACCCGACCCCTTCCCCCAAATTACCATATGTTTAATCATCTATTCACAAGCATTCTCCATTCATTCTAATATGCACTATGCACTACTATCACTATCTGAAACATACTCATGATAAACAAATGTGGGTAAGTCACTGTGATTATTTTACTATTTTTTGCCCTTGGCAATGCTAGATAGCTATGCCACTAGGAATGTTAAATCATGTTCCCAGATCATTAACCCAAATGAAGGCAATTCAATTACATCCCTTAAATTTGTTTTACTATTTGTCAGAGCAAAGTTTCCTAGCCAGGAGCATTCTAGATTTTTTTTTCTATTTTCATGATTTGGTTAAATTACAGTAGAGTACAGTATAGAACAATTGGCAATTTTGTACCAAATCTGGGACAATAAGTAAAATTTTACATATTTATTTGCAGATTTTCCAGGAAGTTGTGAACAATATAGCCACCATCAAGCTGCCCTAACGACCTACACTATACTACCAATCCACAACATTCAGCTGTTATGTCAAAATGTGGTGGACAATATAAAGTCAAATAAAGAATTCAACCCAATAGTGAATGACTAGTATACTCCTTAACCTTTTTACTAGAAAACCTTTGCTGAGCTTAAAGGCTCACTGACACCTAACAACTGAATTTGTGGATTCCACACTATTGAAATAAAATCATGTAGAATATATAATTCTTAAAGTTGACTGACCAGAAGGCTGACGCTATCTCGCATTCTCGGGTTTGTGATCGTGTTAAGTGTAGAATTTAAGGTAAGGGAAGGTCTAATTTACCATTGATATGCTATATTTATCATTAATATTTGTTCTTGGTATAAGGAAAGATATGTGTGCTATATGGAGGACCGATCGACCAATTATGGTATTCCCCATAGGATAGGTTGTTCACATAGTGCGATGCACTGTATTGACCAAATTCTTGCTCTATGCGTGACCGAGCTGTACCTGGTACTGTACGACAACAGCCAATGCCAATGCACAGGATGAAAAGAAAGGTCACACATAATTCCTCTATTTATTTGTCTTGCACCAAAGTCAACAATAAAGCAGTTACCACCAAGACATTAATACTGTTCCCCAGCACCCGGTACTTCTGCTTGCGTGTGGTGTTCTCGGGGAAGGAGAAATAGGCTGGGAAGCACATCAGCTTAGCCACTTCCTCGGGTGTAAAGTAACGCAACTGGAGCCGCCGTAGCAATTCCAGCTTCTTTAGTTTCTTAGTTTCATCATCCTCAACCAAAGTGTTTCTGACCTCAGTTGCTTCAGTTTGGCATAACAAGTCAGATTTCTTAGTTTCATCACCCTCCACCACTATTTCTCCAACCTCAGTTGCTTCAGTTTGGAGTAACAAGTCTGGTTTCTTTGCTTCATCATCCCCCACCACCACTTTCTCACCCTCCGAGTTGCCTTCCGATGCTTCTGTTTTGCGTAATAAGTCTATACGTTTCTTGGTTTCGTCAAACCCTATTTTCTCGAGCTCTGCATATATTTCGGACATGCTTGCCTTCGAATTGTGTTGAATAATAGACCCGGTGCCTTCGACGTAGTGGGCGTACCCTTTGGTGAAGCAACACGATCTTCGACTTTCAATACTCACTATGTCCAGAATCATGTGGTACTTGCTTAATATCTTGTCACTCAGGAGATAAGATTCCACGTTAGATGTCGAGTCAAGATAATTACTCAGCGGAGACGGACTCGGAGCATATGAAGTGTGTGCGGTAGTTTTAAAATGTAATGACTGAGTGGGAGTGTCAAGGCATGTGGAGTGGGAGGAGTTTTGAACATGGGTGGAAGTATCAGGAGTGTAAGTGCAACCCTGGGTGGAGGTATGTTCTTGTGTGGAGGAGGGTTGATCATCATATGTGGAGTTTAGATCATGGATGGAGATCTGATTATGGGTGGAATAGTTAGGTCGGAGGGTGGAGTGTGTTTGATACATAAGGTGCTGGATGGACAGCAGGAAAGGTTTGGAACAGGATTGACAAATGGTACTGGTGTTGGTCTCTTCAGTTTCTCTGATGCAGCAACACACAGGGAACTCTTTTTTTATCTAAAAGAAATATATAAAATTAATGTCAGATAAGATGCAATCTTTACACTTACATTATAACCAAAAGACATATTTACATCCCAACTTTGCTCCAAGTGAAGCAAAAATCAGGTCTATTGAAAGCTTGAATATCTGAGCAATGGCATCAAAATATTATGGACAGGGAGGACAAGAGGGTTATAGTTGTCTAGGCATTCAATATTTCAATAGCCTATGATTATATATTTCACTCCAAACACAGGTGAGATGGAACTTTGGTCTATTGAATGTAGTTGCAGTTATTAATTCTGATGCACTTTGAAGCCTCATACAAATCAAAAAAACGTTTGAAATGCAAATGTCTGCTAAAGAAATAATGTATGTATGTACAGTATAATACTAAGGCACATACCCTATAGATGGGGGTGGCTGACTCAAGACAGAGCCCGAACAGGGACAATACAACATAACGTAAAAACAAAAACAAAATATAAATTCACACACATCTAGGTTGCCCAGGAGAAGACCCAGAGACCAAGGATCACTGAGGGCCTCTAGCACTCCCCAGACATCCCAGAAAGGTTCTGGTCTCAGCAGGCAGAGATGCAGCAGAGCACACCACAATGCCCGGCCAACTCACATCCAGGCATGACCCTTCATGTACACCGGCTCTCCGGGCCAGGGCTGACGGACTATTATCTAGTCCAACTGGCACCCGACACCCTCTCCAAACGACCGCGTTATCACTCGTCTATTCACAAGCATTCTCCATTCATTCCTATTCATTACCACTTCTCTTGCCTGTTCTACAGTCATATTAGGCGTTTGTCACGAATCGCTAGGTCAAGTTGCCCGGGCTTGACATCTACCAATAACATTTTGACAGTGCAGGCTCGATCCATCAAGGAATTGTTGTGCCAACAGTGATGTATGGGGCTGAGACATGGGCTCTGAAGGAAAAAAAACAGAAGAAAGCTGGATGTGATGGAGACGAGCTGCTTGAGGAGTATGTGTGGAGTTACTCATAGAGACAGATTTAGGAATGAAGAGATACGTAGGAGAGTGGGGCAGCAGGAACATTTGTCAGCCAGAGTGGACAGAAGGGTGCTGAGCTGGTATGGTCATGTTGAACGAATGGAAGATGAAAGGCTTAGAAAGAGAATATGAGTCAGATACAAGGGGAGATAGAAGGGCAGGAAGACCCCCATTGATATGGAGAGACTGTGTAAGACTGGAAGACAAGCTTTGGATGATAGAGAAATGACTATAGATCAAGCAAGGGAGGTAGTAGTAAACAGGAATTAATGGAGAATGCTTGTGAATAGATAAGTGAACACGTGGTCATTCGGGGGAAGGGGTCGGGCGCAAGTTAGACTAGATAATAGTCCATCAGGCGCCTGGCCCGGGGAGACGATTAATATAAAGGGTGCGCCTGGAAGTGTGGTGGGCGGGCTTGTGGTGGTAGGGCTTCGCTGCATGTCTGCCTGCCGAGATCGGAACCTCTCCGGGTGGTCGGGGGCCGGGGGAGTGCTGAAGGGACCTTGGTGACCCTGGTCTCTGGGTCTTCTCCTGGATGACCTAGATGTGTGTATTTTTTTTTTTTTTTTTTTTTTCTCTGTTGTGTTTGTGTTGTCCCTGATCTTGCTGTCTTGAGTCCCCCCCCCAAAAAACAAAAACAAAAACAAAATAAGAAAAGTGGGGATTAGGCCTGAGTAAATAGATAGATAGACTTCTGAATTTTTAACGTCTTAATTCAGATATTTTCTTAACTAAATATTTACTAATAAACTGATAACTCACCTCATCTGTTGGTGTGAAGGGTAATGATCCTGGCTTCTGCTTGGCCAGGAGGTAGTATCTCAGGCGGGAGTTGGGAATGCCAAACTGGGTTGGGGTTACCAGAAATTCCTAAAACAGGAAGGATGGAAGATTGTAAAAATATTGTTTAATTTGGTAGCAGAGGTATTATGCTCTTACAAGGTGCTTTCTCATCAAAACCAACTAAACATTCATCTTGGAAGTACAGTCATGATCATGAATATTTGAACACCTAGTGCTAAACTAAAATATTGAACATTGAATAGTGAATCTCAGCAATGTGACTTTTGTGATTCAAGAAAGTTATGAAAATAGTTTACCCACATATCATAATTTTTCATCTAAAAAAATCCTGAAATTCCTGACAATAATATCAATTAATACACACATACATAATTTTAAAGACCAAGTGGTCCAAATGAGATACAGTTTCACATCCTAATGGCAGTGTTCCAGGCCATTAATACTACAAACAAACCGCGCCTCATGGACCTCTAAGTATTTTAACGCATTCGTTGCGGCGCCCGTCACCTGACGGGCACCAAAATTTGCATATTGTGTGTCCTGGGAGTGAGGCAAGCAAGTTCAAGCAGCACGGGACCCTTTTGTCCGTCGTCCAGCAAGGCTAGGCCCGCACTGATGTAATGTCAGCCGTCTGTCACATCAATGCAGTATTACACATAGCAAAAACAGTTCAAAACTGCTCATACTTAAGCGATTTTGGCCAATGTTTGCAAGATCGTTGCAAGACAACCAGATGTCGTACAAAGATGATTCAGGTGTCATTGGATAGCTCAATTACTATACATCTACAGACTATAATTGTATTATGTTCTGGCTCTTGTTTATGCATGAAAATGTGCAGGGAATAAAGGTCAATTAGGACCAAAACCGTGCAGGCAAGTAGTTAAAAATATGCATGTACCAGTATGCATTAAATTATAATATAATTAATATTTTCATTCATTATTAACCCAGCAGACCCGGCTATGTATTCCATACCGAAACCCGGGGGTTTTGGCCGAAAAACGTCTACGCCTAGGCTACCATATCTTTGTTATTTTGACTGCTTCCGCATTCCCGCGCATCCCCAAGCGTAGATGTGTTTCGTACCTGTAGAATGGCGTTGAGTAGAGCTCTCTAAGTCAACTGGTTCAGTTGTGATGACGATTTCCGTGGAGATAACTTTGTGGCGATATCAGCCACTTTACACTACTTTTCACCACTTAACAATAACATACAGGCACACATGAACAAGGACGCCTCTCCTTCTTGTGGTCGGAGATGCGCGGCGTCGGTCCAACCGGCTGCTGTTTACATGCGTCGGACGGACGCCTCGCACACCAAGCTTACAGGCTTTCAAGCTGCCGGAGCCTCAGAGCCCTTCCGGGTTCCGCGGGGGTGTTTTTTATGGATGCCTCAGAGCCCAACCGGGTCTGAAGGGTTAAGGTACAGTCACAGACAGAAAATTCTGGACAACTTTTAGAGAGTATATAATGAAAGCACAAACAAGGATGATCCATATTCTGTGCGCTTGTAATATTCTCAAGATTGATCAGGAGAGCACATACCTTTGATATGTATGAAGTTTTGTTTTCATCCGAGACCGTTTTGGTTCATACCATTTGTTTAGTCAATAGCCATTTTGGATTTCTATATTCAACCTTTCAATCCTTCCATGGCTATATTACTCTAATCTTCTAATGACAGATCAGCATGGCAATGAACCTTGAGCTGTCTGATCCAACACACACACACACAAAATAGGAAGATACCATAAAATAAGTTAGGAGAGGCAGACTATAATCAACCCCTCATTCTGTAAGGATTCAACTCAACAATACCCTCCTACCTGCCAGATGTAATCCCTCTCTGCCAACACCTGGAGGAGTCTCTCTCTGGCCTGGGATGCTTCAAAGCCAGCAACGTTCTCCAGTAGGATCATGTGTGGAGGCTCGGGCACGGTCCCCAGGAGGTCCAGTACGTGTAGGAGGGAGGAGGTGCGTGTGTCCTCGATATCACGCTTCAAACCCTGTCTGACAATAAACGGTTTCAGATCTTAATTTGTAATGTACTGTAATTGTTGATAGGTAACATACATACATACATTCTAGGATATAAATCATGGCCTTTAGGTTTTTAAGTCATCCAAAACCGAAACAAGTCTGCCGCTGCTGGGTACACCACGGGAACAATCGTTGCACTAGAATAAAGGGACGTCTACTAACGAAGAAATCAGAAGTTTAGACATTTGTATGCATAGTAGGCAAGACGTCATTCCTAAGCTGAATAAAATCATGTAATAGCGTCCAGAATATTATGAAAAGGACGTCGCCGGTAATGAAGGAGTGAAAATTATGGTTTCAGTTCTTATTATATCTATGGAAGTGATAAAATGGCCAAAACAATGTTATTCCATGTTAATTTCCTCTATGCTTTCTCATATTCATTCCAGTCACAAAACAAAATTATTGTGGTTTGATGCCCTGCAACAAGATAATTCTTTTCTGCCCATAGTTCCTTCCCTATGATGGCAGCATTTTAAATATTACTACTCTGGCTAACATTAGACAATTTTACCCAGCTTAGGAAGGATAGGGAAGAGAAAAGGCGAGAAGAATGTGTGTGTATGAGAAAGGAGATTAGAGAAAAGAGAAGGGGAAAGAGAGTGATTAATAGCGTGAGAGAGAAGAGAAGAAAGGAAAAATGAAGAAGGAAGTATAGAAAGGGAAACAAAAGATAGAGATTAGAGAAAAGAGTGTGTGATCAATAGCGTGAGAGAGAAGAGAAGAAAGGAAAGATAGAGGGAAACAAAACATGGAGATTAGAGAAAAGAGTGTTACGACCGGCACTACGAAATAAACAAGGGCACTTAATAATGGACTAGATGATAGGCTATATCTGCAACAACGGTATGCTAATTCCAAACCCTCGAACTATTACGCCGGTGAACAAAACACTTAAACCCTCCAGAGTTAATCTACTGGATAACGGGGTATCAATTAACTGGGTTTTAGTGCACTTCTACAAAGGCTTTCCGGTGACGGCAAAGCCTACTCACAACAGGAGTACTTTACGTTAATAAAATGCTCTCAAGTAAAAACAATGCTTAAATAACTATAACACAATTTAATAAAGGAGTATATGCTTACGTTAACTTTAGTGTGAGTCTGTACTCAACACTAAACTCTTCAATGCTCTATGAAAACACTGGAAGTCTAGTCCTACAGCAAACAGATATGGAATCTTCTGAAAACGTCTGATGCTCTAAGATGCTCGTCGAATATAGAACAGAAATAATGCAGGGGCAGGACACCAAAGGGATACAGTTCTGATGAGTGATAATGAATGGGAGTTGCAGGGTCTGGTAAATGAGTTTGGAACAGTGTGCGAAAAACGGAATTTGAAGGTAAATACGGGGAAGAGCAAGGTTATGGTCTTCGAAAGGGGTGAAATCACAGAGTGTGAGGTGAAGCTGAACGGTCAGGCTATGGAGATCGTCAACTCTTTTAAGTATCTGGGCAGTGTGTTGAGTAAAGATGGGACTATGGATGAAGAGGTGCGGGAGAGGGTACAACAGGGGAAGAGGGTTGTAGGAACGCTAAAAGCAGTAACAAGAAATAGGGTGGTCAGTATGGAAGTGAAGTCCTGCATGACAGTGTGGTAATCCCGACACTGACTTACGGAAGCGAAGCACGTTGGTTGAGAGACTCAGACCAAGAGTGAGAGCAGTGGAAATTAATTACTTAAGGAGTGCGTGCGGAGTTACATGGAGGGATAGACAGATGAATGAGGAAGTAAGAAGGCGGTGTGGTGTGGAGGTAGATGTGCTGGAAAGTGTGAAAAGGAACAACTTGAGATGGTTCGGCCATATGGAACGTATGGAAAGCGAGAGAATGACTAAGAGGGTGTACGAGCGCGAGGTGGAGGGACAGAGGGGGAGAGGTAGACCGAATATGAGGTGGAAGGATGGAGTGAGGAACTACATGAACGAAGGCGGTGCTGGTTGGGGGGAGGGGCGTCGACTGACTGGGGACAGAGGTGCATGGGGGCGGTTCGTTCGTGGCCACCCCTTCGGGGATCACGGCGTCAGGCAATAGATAGATAGATAGATAGGACACCAAAGCGTGTATCTTAAATACACCAATAAGTAGGATACATATATATAAAACAAGGGAGTGCAACAATTCTGTGACAGCACTAATAATAGCCACTCAAAACAGTACTTCCTTAGCCAAAGTAACAGCCATACTGGGTTGTGCACTATGCATCAACCTAGGCTAAAATAATACGTGAATAATTCCTAAAGCATACGCAGTTAAAGTTAATAAACACAATGCTGCCTTTATTACTAATAAAGTCTAGCAGCGGCATAAAAGGTACCAGAAGGCTAGGCAGAGCGCAAGCATGCTCGTAGCCTACCGTCTCCCCTTGAACAGATTTCCCTTATGTTACGTTAAGTGACTAGGAGGCTCTCTTGGTAAGTCCAGATCTCAAGTATCTGGTCTTTACCCTGGCGCTCCACAAAGGTCAACAAAATGAGGTAGCAAGCATACAAGTAAGAGTAGGCAAAAGCCCTTCGCTTGTATACTGCTACACTCGCAAAGGAAAAATATGCACAAGGGTTACAGGCTACCTAGCTTCGTCGAAGTCGTACAGGCTCTGACTTGCCATGTACATAACGCAGACAACGACCAAAGATACCCTCCACTGTCTAGCATTAAATAGTAGCAAAGAACAACTCAATAATTAGAAGCACCCAATGATAATATGACTCCATGTGACTATGACTAATAATAATCCCTAAAGCTAGTGCAAAACATATATGTGAGAACTGGTGCTGGTAATACGACTGGCCGACTATGGAAGTCGTATGCAGGACCAGAAGGGATAAGTAATTGAATAAAGATAAGAAGTATTGGAAAAAAAGAAGTTCAGAGAGAGAAACAGTAGTACAGGGGGTTAGATTGGGGGACAGATTGCAAGGGACGTCTAGGACCAAGCACACCATGCCAAGCTCTGAAGGAGACACGCGGGTAGGAGCCCCCCCAGCACCAACTAAGACAGCGGCACTCAATCACAGACCACTACGTCATGAAGAGCAGGCATCATATGACGTGCCAGGCCCGCCGGCCAATCAAGAGCGTGGGAACCTCCGCCCGAGCGAGGAAGGCACACGTACATACACACGCACATAATACCACCTCGCTGCCTCCTTCGTTCTCTCTCTCCTTAAATTCACACTACACATCTTATACTCTATCACTGATATAAAATACTTCCAAGTGTCACAGACAAGAATAAAGACCACCACTGATCTGTCTGTGACATCATGAATACTAAGAAAGAAAGAACATCGTTCTACGATTATTATAGCCCATTTCACTGCCCTGGCGAGCGCTAGCGAGTACGAGCACATTCTGGCAAGCTGGCCAGCGTAACACCCCGCCCAAGATGTGGGACGTATTAACCTCAGGTAAACGCCACATCTGACCAGACAGAATGCTCATCAACCCCGCCTCACCCAGCTACTCCCCCAAGTTGTAAAAACAAGGCACAATCACAAACAGAAAACACTTCATTATATAACAAAAATCTACACAACACTTCCCCAAAATAATAGTATCACTTAACAATATTACGCTCAACGAGCAAGCTTCAACAAGCCTAGCTTACTAAGACAAAAACTCAGGATGTCTTAGATTCTTGCTGTAACATACTGCACTTATATACTATCAAAAAGAAAGAGTTTTTATGTGAGGTTTTTATATTTTTAATAGTGTTTTTGGCGGCTTTGCACTACAGGGGCAAGCCTAATTTTTCTTCACTCTCAAACAACCACTGACTGAACGGCGAGGGTTCTCCTTAAAACATACCCTCCTGTGACAAACAATCAGCCAGAACATTATCAGTGCCCTTAACATGCCACACATCCAACTTGTGTTCCGGCAGCAAAACAACACCTGACACTGATAAACTGCCCAGTCCATCACAAGACTGGCACTTCTCTTCGCTCTCTCCGGCAACGGGACCTGCCAATAACCTTTCACTATTTCCACCTTAGTGATAAACGAGGCAGCCCCAATGCGGTCTATGGGGTCGTCAACTCTGGATAAGGTATAGGCGTCTGTCAGGGATGATGCACCAACACTCTTGCAATCAACACAACCACGGATCTTGCCACTCAACTCAGGTTGCAAAGTCACTGGCAACGACCACTCACGATATCCCTTATCCCTCAGACCCTTTTCCAACATGTAGTCCAGCTCTGCTTTTACAACAGGCTGTCGAGCAAGATTTATACGGTAGGGAGCCAATTTGAGCCTTGCACTGTCTCCAGCCTCCATGTCGGGTTCTACCCCGTACATCAGGCCTGGAGAATCAACAAACATGCGGACGTACTGCCACAGCCTAGTAAACAACTTCTCTTGATGCTTAGGAACAAGAGGTTGCAACTTATCTCGAAGAACAACATGCTCATTGCCCTCCCACAACCCAGCCGGGACCGCAGTTTCTAAACTATAGCCTCCCTTCTTCTCCACCTCTGTCCCTAAAACAGTCAGGTCAGGTCATGAGAGGGACAATCTGTACCACCTGTGCAGTCACTCCCACAGTTCATAAGTGCTAATGCTTCCCCGCCAATACCGTACATGCGCACCCCCGCATTCCTTGCGACTACACCTGCCGGCGCAGCATCACCGCCTTCAGCGCCACGGCCAGATACAGTCGGTCTATGGTAGGGCTGTTGCATTCTACTAGAGCAGCATTGGGAGGCTATGCGACGACCAGGCGCATTCACTCCACAGCCAACCTCACCAATCTGCTCAATGTCCTGATATTGACCACCACCCTTAGCAGCCCTGGGTCGACCCTGACCTGACAACCATGCCAAAGCCTCGTCGCCCACCTTGAACAGCTTCAACAACGAGGCCAACGGTTTACTCACACTCAAGTGACCTGCCAGCGGAACATCGTGCACCGCATGAGTTGTGAGGCCTGGGTGCTCGGCACAAACAGTGGGGTATGAACCGAGCAGATGCTGGATCGCTGCACACTGCTGCTCAGGCAGGTGCTCAAGCGCTTCCACAGCCACCTGACTCGTGTTCCCCGCCCACTGCTCCGCCGAGACATGACAATCCCAACTTTTCACCACCTGTGCCTCACTGCCCCCCTCTCCTTCTCCACCTTGGCCGCTGCAGACCAACACAGGGACAGTAGGCTGCTCAGGTGGTTGCCTCACAAACTCCTTTAACAGGTTCACATGACATGCTTCCCCATCCTCATCGAGTTCAATAGCCCCGTTCCCACAACTCTCAAGACTAAGATCTTCTAGTTGTACCTGGGAACTACTCTGTCGCGGAGTGCCATCACGCCCTACCATGCCACTTGTCGCCAGAGAAACATATTAACAAGCTCTTTAGAGGAATGTATGCAATGGCCGGGAATATGAAAGTTGCTCTGAACTACAGTACTTGGATGAGACCATGGTAGCGAAAATTATAAAAAGTATGATTAGACCAAGATTGGAGTATGCAGCAGTGGTGTGGTCCCCGCATCTAAAGAAGCATATTCACAAGTTAGAAAGAATCCAGAGAGCAGTTAATAGATTGGTTCCAAGTCTCAGAGAACTGCCATATGAAGGGAGGCTAGACAAATTAAATCTACCGAATCTAAAAGAGAGGAGAGAGAGGGGAGACATGATAATGATGTACAAATGCACCCGGGGACTGGAGAGGCTGGATAGGGAGGATATATTAATTATGGATACAGGAATAACTAGAGGCCACAGCTACAAAGTAAAAAGACCTACCTGCAAGAACGATATCAGGAAGTTTAGCTTCCCCTATAGATGTATTGACAAATGGAATGGGCTGGAGGAGGAGGTGGTAGGGGCAAGGAACATCCATATTTTCAAGAAAAAAATTGGATAAAAGTAGACTGAGAGACGGGACAACACGAGCTTAGCTCAACTCCTGTAAACTACAATTAGGTAATTGGCGGGTGCCCAACCCCGAAAGGGGTTGAAGTAGGGGAGCTATCCCCCCCGCCAAAGGCGGCTTTCTAGGGCCTTTCCTAGCTGATGCTGAGAGGATTGGGTTCTAGTCATGTGGTGATGGGCTGGTCTATCAGAGTGATAACTGAGCGATCTCTGCCATACCCATAGCTTACTCTGACTGTTCCTTTTACTTATATATTTTCTAGATCTCAAGTGACGGCGTCTCTTCCATGGATTGACCTCCCAATTTACCAAGATTGGAAGCCAAAGCGTCACATTTTTCCTTTGCCCCTCAACTTTCTCTTCATAATTGTTGAGGGGCACAGGGCCCTGGGTGGGGCTTTGGTTTCCCGGGCGTTTCCGCACCCTCCTCAGTTTCCCCGCCATGGAGTGGCTTCGGTCACCCAGGCTTTATTGTGGTAAGCAGGGAGGGTTCTGTGGGGGCGCTCGGTTATGGCCTTAGCTTTGCTTGGGGCCTTGGGGCTGTTTGGCCAGGCAGCTTAGGGAACAACAACAACAATTAGGTAAATACTAGGGGGGACAGGTTCTGGGGCCACTCCGGACCTCATAATGGGTGCAAGTGCCGAGTCACCAAGGAGTGTCGCTGGGTCCAAACTCTCAACCCGACCAGCCTTGACTTTCTCCTTCTGACCCTTCCTCCGCTGGTCTAAAATTTGGGTACTAGGCTGTGACACCTGAGCGGACTGAGACCTGGTGACAGCACACGCCATCTGCGGCATCTGGCACCTCTAGAGCCACTCTTGCCCCTCCCTACTCGTGTCGGCCGCCCTCTCGGCAACGACTAAGGGTGGAACCTCGGAAGTGAGCACCGCAAAGTCGTTACCGAGAAGGAGGTCGACCCCCTCAACTGGCAACTTCTCCACAACACCCACATCCAACTCTCGTGTCACACCGTCCACCTCAAGCTCCACTCTGACCAGCGGGTAAGACCGCGTAGCATTGATGCCTTGAACCACCACAACCCGAGCCGCGTTAATAGGCTTGCCAGTGAAATTCTTAACAAGTGTCTGGGAAGCGCCCGTATCACGCAGCAACTCAAGCCTATGCTCCACACCAGCCCACCTCACAGTGCCGTGCCCCCTATGACAACAAAAAACATCTCGGACGGGTGACGAGCCCTCCTGCTGCTTCTGCACCGGCGGTGACTTCGCAACCGACTGTTTACCCCGGGCAAACGCGGAAGACCTCAAAGACACGCCGATGTTGCTCACTAGTGACACCACTGCTGTAGGCGGTGTGCTCGGACATGAGCGCGCAATATGCCCCTTCTTATGACACTTGAAACATTCCACTTCACTCTTGGACTTCCCCTGAGGTGGGTAAGGGCCCTGGCCTTTCTTTAACGGGAAGGGTTTCGACTTGGGATCATAATTGGCAACAGTACTCTTAAATGGATAATTAGTTGTGTCATTAATTCGGGGGGGTGTAGTGGTTACCTGCCTCAGCTCTCTGTGCAGACCCGCACCCACGAATCAATGACAACCTGAGGTCAGCCAGCTCAGCCGCCTCCTGCAGAGTTTTTGGTTGCTTTTCTTTCAGGTTAAGAGTCAAGTCACTGCCAGTACATTTAAAAAATTACTCTAACAACACTAATTGCTTCACTGCATCAAAAGTAGTTGCCTTCTCCAACCTCAACCAATTTTCAAATGCATCTGACAGCTCTCTAGCGTGTTCCTGGAAAGTACTCTCCTTTCTCTTGGGAACAGCCCTAAACTTCAGCCTATAGGTCTCTGGCTGCAGCTCATACGCCCTCAGGACAGCCTCTTTCAACGCCTCATAATTCACGCAGGAATCTAGGGGCAAAGCATTGTACGCCTTGAGTGCTTTCCCCGTCAATCGTGACGAAAGAAGGGCTGCCCACTTCTCCTCGGGCCATTGGTGCTCCCGGCACTTTTTCTCAAAACGGAGAAAGAATTCTGTAACTCCTATCTCATCAAACACTGGAACCAACTTTAGTAGATGCGACAGGGACTGGTCATGGGGTCGACCCCCCTGGACGACCCGGTTCCTCGTCACCTCTACACGAGTTTTCTCTAGGTCAATATTGGCACAATACTTTGCAGACTCCAACTTGAGCTCAGCCTCTCGCTGCCACTGCTGCTGCTCGAGTTTGGCGAGCTCGAGCTGAAACATCATCTCGGGAGTCAAACCCTGAGGAGGGGGTGCTACTAACGGGGACCCACCCAGTGAGTCACTTAGAAACCTACCTAACCGCCAGCGGGCATCAGCCTGCGGGAACGTACTCGGCTACGGACCCCGAGGGGGCGCCATGATAGGAGTTGAGAGGAATTGGGGCTGGGACGAAGGTGCCCCAGCTCCCGCTCCACCCGAACCCCCATGCACCCCTTGCCTTCTCGACAAACCCCTAGTACCAGAAAACCCTAAGACCGTGGCTATACACTGCAGTCCGTACCGGTCCAGCCCCGACACAGGCTCCTCCAAAAAAATCCGAGCATCCTCCTCATTGTTCACCACCCGAACGCCGTTAAACAACTCCACCTCCTCGCCTGTCTCTCGCACTGTGCCCTCACTATGCTCAGACCCGTCCAGTGACATGATGGAGCCAACAAAAAAAAATCTCAAGTCAAGACAAAAGTAGCCAAACTCTCGCGTAGCTTTATTCACCAAAAATATTCGAAGATATTTTTAAGTGCAATACTAGGTCACCAATAAACTCTAACAAGTTCCAAATATCCTCAAAACAATGTCCACTGCCAACACTGCGAGAAATAAATTCAACCCCAAATGGCAATAAGATTTCTCCAAAAAACCCTGCAATATTCAGTTCACTATATACTGGACTAAGGTGGCCATTTGTTACGACCGGCACTACGAAATAAACAAGGGCACTTAATAATGGACTAGATGATAGGCTATATCTGCAACAACGGTACGCTAATTCCAAACCCTCGAACTATTACGCCGGTGAACAAAACACTTAAACCCTCCAGAGTTAATCTACTAGATAACGGGGTATCAATTAACTGGGTTTTAGTGCACTTCTACAAAGGCTTTCCGGTGACGGCAAAGCCTACTCACAACAGGAGTACTTTACGTTAATAAAATGCTCTCAAGTAATAACAATGCTTAAATAAACTATAACAAGATTTAATAAAGGAGTATATGCTTACGTTAACTTTAGTGTGAGTCTGTACTCAACACTAAACTCTTCAATGATCTATGAAAACACTGGAAGTTTAGTCCGACAGCAAACAGATATGGAATCATCTGAAAACGTCTGATGCTCTAAGATGCTCGTCGAATATAGAACAGAAATAATGCAGGGGCAGGACACCAAAGCGTGTATCTTAAATACACCAATAAATAGGATACATATATATAAAACAAAGGAGTGCAACAACTCTGTGACAGCACTAATAATAGCCACTCAAAACAGTACTTCCTTAGCCAAAGTAACAGCCATACTGGGTTGTGCACTATGCATCAACCTAGGCTAAAATAATACGTGAATAATTCCTAAAGCATACGCAGTTAAAGTTAATAAACACAATGCTGCCTTTATTACTAATAAAGTCTAGCAGCGGCATAAAAGGTACCAGAAGGCTAGGCAGAGCGCAAGCATGCTCGTAGCCTACTGTCTCTCCTTGAACAGATTTCCCTTATGTTACGTTAAGTGACTAGGAGGCTCTCTTGGTAAGTCCAGATCTCAAGTATCTGGTCTTTACCCTGGCGCTCCACAAAGGTCAACAAAATGAGGTAGCAAGCATACAAGTAAGAGTAGGCAAAAGCCCTTCGCTTGTATACTGCTACACTCCCAAAGGAAAAATATGCAGAAGGGATACAGGCTACCTAGCTTCGTCGAAGTCGTACAGGCTCTGACTTGCCATGTACATAACTCAGACAACGACCAAAGATACCCTCCACTGTCTAGCATTAAATAGTAACAAAGAACAACTCAATAATTAGAAGCACCCAATGATAATATGACTCCATGTGACTATGACTAATAATAATCCCTAAAGCTAGTGCAAAACATATATGTGAGAACTGGTGCTGGTAATACGACTGGCCGACTATGGAAGTCGTATGCAGGACCAGAAGGGATAAGTAATTGAATAAAGATAAGAAGTATTGGAAAAGAAGTTCAGAGAGAGAAACAGTAGTACAGGGGGTTAGATTGGGGACAGATTGCAAGGGACGTCTAGGACCAAGCACACCATGCCAAGCTCTGAAGGAGACACGCGGGTAGGAGCCCCCCCAGCACCAACTAAGACAGCGGCACCCAATCACAGACCACTACGTCATGAAGAGCAGGCGTCATATGACGCGCCAGGCCCGCCGGCCAATCAAGAGCGTGGGAACCTCCGCCCGAGCGAGGAAGGCACACGTACATAATACCACCTCGCTACCTCCTTCGTTCTCTCTCTCCTTAAATTCACACTATACATCTTATACTCTATCACTGATATAAAATACTTCCAAGTGTCACAGACAAGAATAAAGACCACCACTGATCTGTCTGTGACATCATGAATACTAAGAAAGAAAGAACATCGTTCTACGATTATTATAGCCCATTTCACTGCCCTGGCGAGCGCTAGCGAGTACGAGCACATTCTGGCAAGCTGGCCAGCGTAACAAGAGAATGTGATTAATAGCTTGAGAGAGAAGAGAATGAAGGAAAGATAAAGATAGAAGTATAGAAAGAGAAGATAAAGATGGAATATAGAAAGAGAAGCAAAAGGTGGAAGCTATCATAATTCCAACTTCAAAGCCAACAAAAGACCTACCGGCCAAATACCTAGTGAAAGGCTGACAGGGAGGGCTCATCATGATTAAATCCGGCTGTAACTTGGCCAGATGATCGACAGTCAGCCCCATGATGTTCCGAGCTGGCTGCTCGTTCTTCTTCTTCTTCTTTCTGTTGTTGTTGTCATTGCTGCTGCTGTCAAGGTTGGGGAAGTTGTGCCGGTAGACTTCCATGGCCGTCGTGTTGATCTCGTAGCTCCCCACAATCTTGAAAGGCAGGCCACTCTCTGTAAGTTTTCCCATTTTAGTTCAATGGCATAATTTTATCCTGGCTAAGACAAACATCTTATTCAGCTTACTTCTAGGTGTAAAAACAAACTCAACCCTAGAAATCATAAATAACATACCGGTAATATCCAATTTGGGGGAAAACTGATCAAAATATTTACCGTACCTTCCAAAATGCATTGCTTTTGCCGTATAAGTCTGAAAATTAGGCTACATATTCATCTATCTATCTATCTATTGCCTGACGCCGTGATCCCCGAAGGGGTGGCCACGAACGAACCGCCCCCATGCACCTCTGTCCCCAGTCAGTCGACGCCCCTCCCCCCAACCAGCACCGCCTTCGTTCATGTAGTTCCTCACTCCATCCTTCCACCTCATATTCGGTCTACCTCTCCCCCTCTGTCCCTCCACCTCGCTCTCGTACACCCTCTTAGTCATTCTCTCACTTTCCATACGTTCCATATGGCCGAACCATCTCAAGTTGTTCCTTTTCACACTTTCCAGCACATCTACCTCCACACCACACCTCCTTCTTACTTCCTCATTAGTCTGTCTATCCCTCCATGTAACTCCGCACGCACTCCTTAAGTAATTCATTTCCACTGCTCTCACTCTTGGTCTGAGTCTCTCAACCAACGTCCATGCTTCGCTTCCATAAGTCAGTGTCGGGATTACCACACTGTCATGCAAGGACTTCTTCACTTCCATACTGACCACCCTATTTCTTGTTACTGCTTTTAGCGTTCCTACAACCCTCTTCCCCTGTTGTACCCTCTCCCGCACCTCTTCATCCATAGTCCCATCTTTACTCAACACACTGCCCAGATACTTAAAAGAGTTGACGATCTCCATAGCCTGACCGTTCAGCTTCACCTCACACTCTGTGACTTCACCCCTTTCGAAGACCATAACCTTGCTCTTCCCCGTATTTACCTTCAAATTCCGTTTTTCGCACACTGTTCCAAACTCATTTACCAGACCCTGCAACTCCCATTCATTATCACTCATCAGAACTGTATCATCCGCAAACAGCAGTATAGGTAGCTTCCACTCAATTCCCTCCCTTTTCAGCGATACACCAACATCCACTGCTCTTGATAGTATTTCTTTCATAACTCCATCCATATATACAGTAAACAACATATTCATGTATGACTATAAATAAAATTATAAATAATATAATGAATTATAATTATTGGTAAATTATTCTCATAACTTTCCCTTTAATGGGGAGGTAGTTGCTTTTTCTGGACTCCCTTCTTCCTCATTGTTTCGTGTTCTTATTTGTAGTAGTAATGGGCATGGTGAGTTCAGGTATAGAGGTCAATGCAGGTAATGAAGAAGAGACGGGTGGAGTGAGACAGCGGTGTTTATTCTATAGCCGTTAGTAGCGGGCAGACCCCCTTGCATTGTGGGTAATGAGTTAGGTGGTGCCAAGCGCGGTTTATTCAAATCATGTAACATCTTCCCCCTTCAGAAACAAAGGATAAATCATAAAATAGTTGTGTTACTGAGATAGCTTACATTGAACAACATTCATGGACATATGCAGACACATTATAATTAAATGGCAAGTATCCTATATACTATGTGCATGATTTGATAAGAACAAGAAAGAATAATTGTTAACTAAATAAATACCGGGTATTACTTAATTCCTTACAGATCAAGATATGAGAAAAGAAATTACATATTTACAAGTTCATCTTTGTGGGTGCTTTAACTGTCCTACCCGACTTAGTAACATAGTCACCTACTACAGATCTGATACAGTCCTCACAACTCATAGTCTCAGGTGCCAAGGACGCATCACATACGGGTGTTATGTTTTCATTATTACAAGTCTTTCTAGGTGTCCTGGCCGGTGTTGAAGATCGTAGTTGTAGACGGTTTCTCCTGTACGTACATCCGTCATTCGTTGTTACCTCATAATTTCGGGTATTCAGTCGTTTGTCCACAGTTGCCTCCTTCCATTCCTTCTTTGGATCATTTATTGGTTGTACTCGCACGGTATCCCCGATAGACAGAGGCTTGAGCCTTCTTCTATTCATGTAGCATTCCGCAGTTGTGGCTTTTTTATTTTCCATGCGTTCTCGTTCCCCAGCATGAGTACTTGGATGCAGGCGGACACTGGTAGTGGGGATCAGAGTTTTGGTGCGACGTCCCATAAGACGTTGAGCTGAACTAGTTGTCATACCTTCTTGAGGGGTATTACGCATGTTCAGTAATCCAAGATAGGGATCTTCTTTGGCTCGATGGCACTTCTTCATCATTATTTTAACAGATTTCACTGCGGCTTCAGCTGCACCGTTGGATTTAGGGTTTCCAGGACTTGAGGTTTCGTGGCAGAACTTCCACGTCTTTGCAAATGACTGAAACTGATGAGATGAGAACTGTGGACCGTTATCACTTATAACAGTGTCAGGTATGCCGTGTCGGGCAAAGTGGTGCTTAAGTTTTGTAATGACGGCCTCCGAGGTTGTTTCTGAAAGATAGTCCACCTCAATGAATTGACTAAAGTAGTCCATGTCACAAGGTAGTCTTGGTTTTGGATGGTGAATAGGTCAGTTGCCACTTTCTCCCAGGGACGTTCTGGAACTTCATGTTGATAAAGAGGCTCAGGGGATTGCTTAAATGAATAGGATGCGCAGACATCGCAGGACTCGACAAACATCCGAATTTCAGAAGACATCCTAGGCCAGTAAATCAGCTCCCTCGCTCAACGTAGGCAGGAATTCACACCAGAATGGCCAGCATGCACCTTCTCCATCATCTCATACCGCATAGAGCTCGGGATTACAACTCTCTCACCTCTAAGGATGACACCATCTTCAACAGACATCTCATCTCTATAGCTAAAATATGGAGCCAAGCAATCTGGAAGGAGAGTCTTCTCATTAGGCCACCCTTGAACAATAACTACCTTGAGTCGCTTTAGAGTTGAATCCTCTTCTGTGGCACGGCGTATCTCCTGGAGGCGAGAATCACAGAATTGGGAGTAGCCTAGACTGTTCACAGAAAAGGAATCGTCTCCTGTGTCAGGTAGGGGACCACGCGAAAGAGCATCAGCAATAGGGATCTCTTTACCGGGGTGGTACAGTAAACTTCCGTTAATCCGAAGGGCAGCGGACCGGCCCTCGTTCGGATTAGTGGATTTTTCGGATTATCGGACTTTACCCCTATGAACCTGTGTATGACGAAAACATTGAGACATTAGGCCACCCAAATGACACAATGGTGCACACACACATATCATATGTTCATGAAATCACTTCAAAAAGTTTACCATTGTCATTGTAGCCTATTACCTACTTCAAAACATTCAGATTAATGGTCAAAGGAATCTGCTGATATAAACGTCTTCTTCTTCTTCCGTCTACTAGCGAGTTTGTCTTGCTCTTGAAGATCAGATGTGGTTCGGGAAGTAATGCCTTAACAACGGCACTTCCCTGAGAGGTTCTTGTAATTTTCATTTTGTGATTTTCCTTTTGTGACGTGCTCTGTTATATTATATTGTATTGAAAGCACCCTTGTCTTGTTGTCTTGAAAGCACCCTTGGGACGCTCCGATCACTGAACTATAAATAGTAGCGTATCGGAACGTCCAAAGGTGCATTTTCAAGCTCAAGACTAATACGTCCAAAGGTGCGTTTTCAAGCTCAAGACTGAATGCGCTTGCAAAAAATGCGGTGCAAGCCAGTAGCGCATCGGAGCGTCCCAAGGATGCGTTCAAGAGCAAAACAAACTCTCTAGCAGACGATGTGGAAGAAGAAGAAGAAGAAGGTGTTTACGTTTATATCAGTAGCTTCCTTTGACCATTAATCTGAATGTTTTGAAGTAGGTAATAGGCTACAATGACAATGGTAAACTTTTAAAGTGAATTCATGAACATATGATATGTGTGTGCTCCATTATGTGTCATTTGAGTGGACTAATGCCTCAAAAAGGGGACTTTGGGACTTCTTGAAATTCGGACCATCGGGTGAATTCGGATTTGGCCTCAAATTGAAAAATTCGGACTATTGGGAGATTCGAATCATCGGTCGTCGGATTAACGGACTTTTACTGTACATCAGCAGGTACTGGTAGTCTTGAGTGCGGAGGAGCACCAGCATGTCGGCGGTCTTGGTGAGGGGCAGAGCTGTTGTCATTCATCCTGGCAGGCTTGTAGATCACAGGTACACGTATCAGTAAGTTGCTAGAAGATAACTTGACTCACAGGCAGGAGAAATCAGCAGGTTCATATTGGTCCGACATTCGCTGATTTGAATGTTTCGGCAAGGGCAGCAACACAACACAACAGCATTTCTTCCTATACACAGCATACTCAGGATTATCCTCTCATCTCCACCTTCACCAGGCTGCCACCATGTTTCGTGTTCTTATTTGTAGTAGTAATGGGCATGGTGAGTTCAGGTATAGAGGTCAATGCAGGTAATGAAGAAGAGACGGGTGGAGTTAGACAGCTGTTTATTCTCTAGCCGTTAGTAGCGGGCAGACCCCCTTGCATTGTGGGTAATGAGTTAGGTGGCGCCAAGCGCGGTTTATTCAAATCACGTAACACTCATGTTCAGCCCCATTAGTTTTAAGATTTAACCCTTTCGCGCACTGCAGGACGCGATTGCATCCTTACAGGGATACTTTAAACCTTTGTGACCTTCGGCCATCAGGGGTGTTTAGAAACCTTTAGTTTAATTACTTCAACCTCTGCAGTTGTCTTTGAGCGAGTTGTGTGCAGAAAACTAATTTTGGAGAGGTAATTATGAGATTTAGATCATTCTATTTATGAATACTAAACGGCCACCCCCGGACCTGAAAGGGTTAAGATGTTTGTTCAATTAGATTCTTTTTTTTTTAAGACCTTTCAATTCTATTTCGTTGTCAATATTAGACCTTTCGTGCCATTTAGGAGTAATTTTTTCCTAGAAAGAACCAGCATTCGGCTGTAACATTTGTCTACCGAAAAATGTACAAATTTATCTCGAAGGGGGGTCTTGGGGGTGTTTTTTTTAAAGCTCATTGGAGATTGAACGGGGAAACTAAAAAATACATAAAATAAATAAAACAAAAAAATAAAGCCTACCACCTTAAAGAAATTAATCAGTAAATAAAATATAATTACTAGTGCAAAGGTGAAGGTGAAAGCTATGATGAGCAGCAGGTTAATGATGTCAAAATAACTAACCAGATATATGCTGATTCAGAATTTCACATGCCAAGTCAGTCTCTCCCATAGTAAGCAAGTACCGGTACATAATGATTTTGTGTAAAGTTTAGTCTATTTTATAACTCTGCAAGACAATAAGAACTGTAAAAGTGTAAAACAAATTTGTATATTAAAAAACAAAAAAGATTAAAAAGAAAACCTGCTTTATGACTACAGTAGTTTTGTAGAAGTCTCTCGTTTACCATCCCGCAGCTGTGGCTTCCAAACAAAACTAAACTAAAGAGTAAACAGGTGTGCAAGGTGGCCTTGCTCTACTGTGTATACAAAATATTACAGGTACTGTATGGTAAAGAAAGTCTAAAATTAAAATATATTTTTCTACTTTTTCTCACATCGGGGTACCATATATATCGTAAAAAATTGTGACTAAGTATTATCAATCTTCATACAGGACAGAACAACTAACCTTTAGCAGCCATATGCATTCCTCCTATTCCACTGTACAGCTCTAGTATCCTCAATGGCTGAGGAGGTGCCATGGTCCTGGAAAGAGACAGAACAATCACTATTTGAGGATGGTGATATGTGTGAGAATGAATGGAATGAGTTGTGTTACCGGGCGTACGTCGTGTAAACACGTAAGTTGATGTCAAACAGCGGGGGGGGGGAGCAGCAGCAGCAGCCCCACTAGGATAGGTTAGGTAAGGTTGTTAGGTTAGGCGGCAAGAATGTAGTTACCGGGTGTACCGCCCGTCTTGTTTACACTACGCATCATGTTCCCGTCTATTTTGACTGCCTTTGGATACAAAAATACATTACCCTAACCAAACCTAGTATTATAGATTTATAAGTATTTATTTTATTATAAGTATTTATAGATGATTTATGTTGTATGTCGGTAGTGGTACACCCGGTAACTACATCCATCCCGGTTAGGCTAATGTACTTTCAAATCCTTTCTATAGGATATACCCGGTCAGAGGTAGGTGATACGCCCGATAACACAACTCTTGCCGAATGAATTACTCAAGAGGGGATCAAATAGAACATTACCGTACCTTAACTCCAGGTGACACCAGATGGCGTCGGCATGTTTCACATTTCACAACAAGCAATCAAATGTTCCATGGTACAATGGCGGCCTTGTGATGAACTGAGCATACCCAATCCCTCCTGCACTCCCCCAAGCCTATCCCTACTCCCCTCCACTATCTCCCCCATGCGTAATACTGGTAATTTTTGAATGGGTTGAGCAAGGACTGCCTTCTGACAGGACAGGGTTGAGGTATGGGCTTACGGCATGTCCAGTAGATCAAACGGATCAGCTGACAAGTGAATTCTCGACTGAGAAAAAAATATAAAAATAAAAATAAATAAAAATAAATAAATAAAACAAAAATAAAATAAAGACCTTGGCTCAACACCCATGGAAAACAAAATCTAAAAATACTGTTCACCTTATAGACGCAACAATAATACATTCAAACAAAAAATATTGTTGTCAACCTGATTACCGAGTTCAAGTTAAAAAAGTTTGATATATTTTCAGTCAAGAATGCGCTACTCTGCTACTCCATTTGGAGAACTCTACTGAGTCTACTGGGTTTGTCAATTGCCATGGATAAGTTTTGGCCACCAGCACATCTACCTCCACACCACACCTCCCCCTTACTTCCTCATTCGTCTGTCTATCCATCCATGTAACTCTGCACGCACTTCTCAATTAACTCATTTCGCTTTCGCAAATATCTGTGGTAATGTTTATGAGAACGTTCTTCATAGAATAAATAAGTGTAAGAGTATAAGTATTTGGGAGTAATAGTGGGAGTGCATGGGTTCGATTAAGATATTAATGAAAAGGCGAAGATGAAGATGATGTGGGAAGATTGTTGAAATGCAGTAAAAGAGAGGGCAAATGTGTAACTATGAAGTGACAAGAGGTATCTGGAAAGGGATACCGGTAGGTGTATACAGGTGTGATGTATAGCATAGAGGCAATCGGATGTACTAGTAGAGAAGTGAGGGTACTTGAAGAAGTTGAAGGGATATAGAATAGGATAGGAAGGTTAGGATTGAGAGCAAAAAGGTGGACAGCAGTAAAAGCAATTAAAAGGAGAAATGGGTTGGAGCTCCTAAGCAGAAAGTGTCAAAAGCGAAGATGAAGTTCAGAATGAGGCTGGAGGAAATGGAAGAGGAGACATAGGTCACTGTATAGGTGAGGAGGGTATATAAGTGGAATGAAGAAGGGAAGAAACATGGTAATAGGTGAAAGTGACAGAAAAAACACTTGAAAATATGTTGTTGAGGAAAGTGGACAGGAGGATCTTGCAAGAGGGGGATGGAAAGGAATTTTTTTCTATAGAGTTAATTATTATGCAGAAATAAAAAGTCATGTAGATAATTAATGTATGAGGGAGATTGGGGATCTGAGTTTTTATTCAAATGTAGAACAGGAGCGGTATAATTGAATACGAGAATGAATATACAATTAAAATTCAGAATATAAAAATATAAAAATATTATTATTATATTATTTAATTAATTTTAAAGAATATTTATTATACATGGAGGTAGAATGAAGGCGTGAAAGAGTGTGAATAATGCTAGGTAGGGGATGAGAGAGCATGTGTTGATAAGAGTGTGAAGCGTACAAGAACGAAGAATGAGAGGGAAACTGGAAAGGAGATGTGTGAGAGCATGGGTGATGAGGAGTGGCAGAATGTGAAGAGAAATGAGGGTATGGGAATATCCTCAGTCTGGATGGTGTGGAAGAAGGAGATATGAGAGGGAGAATGAAGTGTACTAAGGAATATATGAAGAGTATAAGGAGAGTAAGGGAGAAGAATAAGAGAAAGGAGAGAGTAAAGGATAAAAGAAGTTTCCCCTTTTGTTTCTTCTAAATCTTATCTTTTACTCCTTGATGTCCTTTTTTCTTTCCTTTTTTTCCAGACTTTTCCTTAACCTACGACGTGCGCATGGGGGGTATGAGACACCACACTCCTGTGTGCACGTATTTGAGCTGTTCCCATCACTAACATCGTTATTTTACCATAAATAGCATTAATACTTATCCATATGCGCCTATTATAGGTTGATTATAAAGGTTACAACAATAAATAAAACAATAAATTACAACAATAAAACAAGTGGAAACAGTGTTTGGATGGTCAAAATCGCCGATACAGGCCGGGAGTTACATAATGTATGGCTGAGGCAACCTCCCTGCCCTCCTCCCCTCCCCTTGTCTGGAGAGACACTGTTACGCAATAGTCTCTCTCTCGCTCTTTCCCACGCTTGGTAACAGTGATGACAACGCCCTGCTACCAACTCGCTAATGTTAGCCCGAAAATAGACCACAGAATAAGGGAATAACAGGGAAAATAGGTGATAACTGAAGGAGGGGAGGAAAGTGGGGAAGGAGGGGAGGTGGAGGAGTGATATTTGGCATGGCCCAGGGGCAGAAAATAAATAAAAAAATTGCCTTCAATTTTTTACTCTTGTAAAATACGTTTTCGGGGGCTCTGTAGGACCATTCTTTAAGCTTTTTGAGCGGTTTTTCGTGGTTTTTCCTTAATTCCTAACCCATTCGCTATTGTTTCTGGAATAAAACCATTTTTTGAAAAGCCGGGTTCTGGTGAACAAACATTACAAAACTAGCCGGGGCTCCACGGGTTAAGAGTCTTCCCGCAGTCGCCCGGGGAAACTCTTAAGAGTCTCCCAGCAGTTGCTGGGTTAAGGGAGGAAGCCGATTCAAAGGCGTGGCTGGGGTGGAAATATCCGGCCGACCCTACAAGAAGAAAAAGAAGATACATTTTTGTCAACCTGACTGTTGGATTTCGGTCAACTGTTGACTTTAGTCCAACAATTAGGTAGACAAAAATGCTTACTCTTTCATTTAATCTATGTAGGATATTCTTCTTATTAACACTACCCCAAATGTTAGCATTTATCGAGAACTTCCTTCACAAAAAAAAAAAAAAAAATATTATGTCTCCTGAGTCCTAATTCAACATAGGCTAGTTAGGCTAATGATAGTTTGACTTTTAATTTTGGTTGAGAATGCGCTTCATAACATGGAAAAGCTGAGGTGCTCCACTCGGTATCGTTGAAGGAGCCTTTGAACTGCAAGTCTCCTTCAATATTCGGTAAAAATTGACCTATGGTCCCGCTAAAATATCCTCAAGTAACCTATCAAAAACTGATCAGGGAACTGGTTAGAACTTGTAGGATGTTAAATTGAAGGTCGGAAATCAGTATTTACTGAGAAATAAAAGTCTTAAAATGCGCTATGTTTTACGGGAGGGTCTGTACGCCGCCACATACGCGCGGCCCCGCCCACTGCCCAAAATGTACAAATATTATATTATATTATATTATATTATATTATATTATATTAGATTAGATTAGATTAGATTAGATTAGATTAGATTAACCTAACCTAACCTAGCCTAACCCTAATATAATATAATATAATATAATATAATATATAATATAATATAACATACCATAACATTACGGTCAATATACAGGACGCGCTACAATATTGGTAAAAAATTAAGCTCAATAGTATGGGATTAAGCGATTTTTCTCAAAATTTTTGATGTAGGTGTCATTCCCAGGAAACTAACATAATACATATTACAGTATATGGATACAGTATTTACGTTTTAAGGCTTTGTTTACACTTCTTCTTTTTCTTCTTCTTCTGGGAGAGCTCTTTTGCGTGACTGTCAGTCAACAACTGAGACATCTGGTGGCGAATGCAATGAACTATACTGGTGGAGTTGTGGCGAAAGTAATCACCCTACCTAATTCATGCCAAGAGTACTCGAGTTCACTGACACGTGATGTCTATCTACCAATCAGGTGATGCCATGATTTGGAAAACAGGTGGCCCGGGATATAAGCTATCAGTTTGACTCTGGCCAGCTTGTGTAGCCGTGGGTAGCCGATCAAAGCTTTTTCCACCGTCTTTAAAAATACTGGGGCTGCTTAAGACATTTTCGCCTTCCAATAAGTGTAAACTGTCCAAAGTGCAATAACCAGTGTTCCAAATACAGCCGACGAGGACAGCTGGTTTTGAAATGAATATACATTTTTTTTTACATGGAAAAATTCGAAACAAAAATCCACCAGCTGTTGACCAAGATGAGTGGTGATCGAGCCTCCAGCCAGGCAGCCACTCAAACCAAGGACCCTCAACCCAGTACCTCCTCTGTTCATTAGCCTAAGGTTAGTTGGTTGGTTGGGACAATATAAAGGAGCCGGACCACAACTAGCTCGGGAATCTTAATGGGTGATCGCAAAGTAACATACAGTAGCCTAAAGTAAAAGATTTTTTCGCATAGGCCTAGGTTTAAACTGGCATGCAAGGGCTAGTTTTGTATCACACGTACTGGGTACTTTGAACCCTCAGTAGCTGGCATGCAAGGGCTAGTTTTGTATCCCACGTACGGTACTAGGTCTAGGTTAGGTTAGGCTAATGTTAACCCCATTCTTACTAGGTTAGGTTAGGTAAGGTTGTTAGGTTAGGCTAATGTTAACCCCATTCTTACTAGGTTAGGTTAGGTTAGGCTAATGTTAACCCCATTCTTACTTTGTTAGGTTAGGCTAATGTTAACCCTATGAAAACCCAAACAAAGATTTTATTAGGGTTACTGTGTAATTTTAACATGAAAATTAGTAAAATCCGAGCCAAGTTTCGTCAAAACTTGGCTCGTGTTTTCAAAATGTCGGGTTATATGGGTATGGAAATTTACAAAACCCGAGCCAACATTTTAATAAGGTTACTGTGTTATTTTCATTTTTAAATTAGTTAAATCCGATCCAAGTTTCGTCAAAACTTGGCTCGGGTTTTATGGGTCTGGAAATTGACAAAACCCGAGCCAAATTTTGGTTACAAATGTGTATTATCGGGTTCTATACGCTTTTTACCCCTCAATTTCCCTGATCTTCATAGCCCTCCCCACTATCGGGGAGCGTGTCTTTATATTGCTTACCTATTGAATGTTTACCTATTGAATGATAGTGGGGAATTAAGAAGCAGGCTTCTTGTGTGAACCCCACCTCCAAAGACTCGTCAGCCAATATTAACTAGGTTATGTTATTATGTTTGTCGTATCTGGCTTTAAAAGTGGCAATCGTTGGCGCTGTAACCACACTCTCTGGGAGTGCGTTCCACTCGTCGATGACTCTGATAGAGAACCAATTCCCCTTCAGTGTCGTTCTCCAGTGGTCTGGTTTGGAGAGTTTCAGCGAGTGGCCCCGTAGGTGGTTGTTATTTTTCTGGAAAAACCTGGTGTATGGTATGTCCTCAAAGCCGTGTAGAAGTTTGTATGTTTCTATCATGTCACCTCGTTTTCTGCGGTCACTTAGTGTCTGGAGGCCAAGATGCTTACACCTTTCTTCGTAGGGTAATTCTTCTAGGTTTGGGACCATCTTGGTTGCTCTTCGCTGCACCCTCTCAATAGTCTGTATGTCCTTGATTAGGTAGGGTGACCAACATTGGACACCAAAATCGAGGATCGGGCGCACCAGTGACACATAGAGTGGTACAAGGATTTCCTTGTCCAATATGGAGAAGTTCCTCTTAATTATGCCCAAACGACTATTTGCTTGTGCAGCGATTTTAGCAACATGTGCTGAGGATTTTAGGTCTGAGGATATAATAATGCCCAAGTCTTTTTCATTGAAGGATTTCTGGAGTGTTGTCCCGCGTAGATGGTAGTCCTCTTTCGGGTTATTATGCCCAATGTGCATAGTCTTGCATTTGTCTGCGTTAAATGTTAGGAGCCATTTCCTGCTCCACTCGTTCAATCTCTCCATGTCTCTCCGAAGGGTCTCGACGTCTGCGTCTGTCCTGATTGTTTTGTATATCTTTGCGTCGTCTGCAAAAAGACTAGTTGCTGATTCGAGGTTGGTAACAAGGTCATTAATATAAATCAAGAAGAGAATTGGGCCCAGCACTGATCCTTGAGGAACTCCACTCATCACCGGCAGCCAATCCGACGGGGAGTTCCTTATGGTAACCCTGTGGAACCTATCTGAAAGGAATGCCTTGATCCACTTCAGGATATTTCCACCTATTCCCATTGCCTCCAGTTTGGTGTGAAGTCTCTGGTGGGGAACCCGATCGAAGGCCTTTTCACAGTCCAGATAGTTTATGTCCACACAGTTACCACTGTCAATATCATTTACTAGGTCGTCGATGTAGCACAACGTGTTTGTGAGGCAGCTCCTGTTGCTCCTAAATCCGTGTTGTGCGTCGCTGATGAGATTGTTCTCAGCAAGGTGTCCCACGATGACTTGTCGTACGATACCCTCCAGGACTTTGGACACTATAGATGTTAGCGATATTGGCCTGTAGTTTAGTGGTTCGGTCTTGCTGCCTTTTTTCAGAATGGGTGAGATGTTAGCCCTTCTCCAGTCGCTTGGAACATCGCCCGTCGCTATGGATGTGCTGAAGATATCCTGGAGTGGGTTGCACAAAATATCTGAACATTCTTTGAGAATCACCGGAGACACTCCATCTGGCCCTGGTGCTTTACTGGCGTTGAGTTCATGTAGTCGTTTCCTAACTGCTTCCCTGGTTATTATGATGTCCTGCACTTTGGGTCCCTGGAATATTGTGTCCGGCACTGGTGTTGCTCCGTGTGTATCCTCCTGCACAAATACTCCGTTAAATGCTTTGTTCATTTCAGTAGCGATTTCTTGGTCGTCTTCAGTTAGGTCTCCATTTGTGGTCTTTACCTTGGTGATTTTTTCCTTGGCAGTCGTTCTAGATCAAACTACAAGAAGAGCTCGATGAAGTTGAACGAAAACTCATCCAGTCACACCAAGAGCAAAGAACACGTGAAGAACTCCAAGCAGTTGCAAACATACAAGTAAATAGCAAATTCTTCTACTGTATGCATACGCAAAAAGGAGACTCAGGAACACCTCAACAATAGGACCGCTTGCAAAACCTATGGGCGAACTTGAGAGTGACCCAACCGAAATGGCCAAGATACTCAAACAGCAGTACGAAAGTGTCTTCAGCCCGCCAAATGAAGACAAGAAAATCGATAATGCAACAACCTTCTTTGACTTTTAATAGAATTAAATCTATTTCCTTTAACCCAGCGCAGATTAAGAGGCGACTTAATTCAAGTGTTCAAAATCATCAAAGGCATCGACAATATGAACTGTAGTAAGTACTTCACTATCGACCAATCTAATTACAAGCGGGGAAACGGTTGCAAAATTATTGGTAAATCTTTTAACTCGCACGAATCTAAGAATTTCTTCTTCAATCGAGTTGTCAACTTGTGGAATGGGCTTCCCCGAAACGTTATAGACTGCATCACCGTTGATTCATTTAAACTCCGCCTAGACAAATATCTCGCATCAAACCCGCGACTGACTGCGTTTGTAAATGAATAACTTTATTTTATCCCCCCCTCAGTTACTAACCCATCTGTCCCCTACTAACTTCCTAATCCTGCCATGGACATTAGTTCCAGGGCAGTAATTCCCTTTCCAATGTTCCCTTACCCACTCTAAACCACTGTTTGGACACTTGATCCTCAGTGTTTTGGAGGACAAGCAACCTAGAAGGGTCACTGGATCTGTTGTTGCTTGATTTCCTTTGTACTCCTTTGTACTCCTTTGTACAACGCTCCTGGGACACCACATCAACTCTCCTCGGTAACAGTATCAACAGAGGACATAATAGCAGCCATCGACAAGATTGGACCAAACTCTGCGGCAGGACCAGACGGCTTTCATGCCCAACTGCTAAAAAAATGCAAACATCAGCTAGCCTTGCCTCTAAAACTGCTGTGGAGCAAGTCCCTCCAAACTGGATATGTACCACAATCCCTAAAAGAAGGTACTGTCACACCAATACACAAAGGGGGTAGTAAAGGCATAGCCAAAAATTACAGACCAGTGGTGCTGACGTCACATCTTATTAAAATCATAGAAAGAACAATACGAGCTAAGATGGTCAGCTACCTGGAAGATAACGAGGCATTCAACGAGGGTCAACATGGCTTTAGACAAGGCCGCTCTGCCTTTCACAACTACTATCACACCACGACAAAATCCTACAGGATATTCAAGACAGAGAAAATGTAGACGTCATATATCTAGATTTCGCCAAAGCTTTTGACAAGGTGGACCATGGATCCTTCTACATAAACTCAAATCACTGGGAATAGGGGGGAGACCTTGGAAGATGGCTCCACAGTTTCATCACCAACAGAAAACAAAGAGTCACGGTTCAAGGAAGCCTATCAGAAGCAGGTGGGGTCATCAGCGGAGTACCACAAGGTTCAGTACTGGGACCTCTCCTATTCCTCATCATGATAGGAGATCGACAGGGACCTGGAACACTCAACAGCCTCATCGTTTGCAGACGACACCAGACTCATGAAGAAAATCACCTCACAACATGATGCACAGCTACTACAACAAGACTTTGACAAAATCCTGAAGTGGGCAGAAGAAAACAACATGGCCCTAAACGGAGACAAGTTCGAGCTTCTAAGGTACGGGAACAAGAGAGCACTACAAAACACCACCAAATACAAAAGTGGACAGCAAGAAATTACCGCCAAGGACACAGTGAAGGACTTGGGAGTAAATATGAGCAGTGACGCCACTTTTTCCCAGCATATTACCAAAGCCAAAACAACAGCAAAACAAATAGCAGGCTGGATCCTGAGAACCTTCCACACAAGAAATGAGAGGTGTATGTTAACACTGTGGAAGTCACTGGTCCTACCACGACTGGAGTATTGCTCTCAGCTCTGGTCTCCCCAAAAAGTATAAGAAATACCAGAAATTGAAGCCACCCAGAGGACATTCACCAGTAAAATCCATGGGTTTCAACACTTTAACTACTGGGAGAGACTCAAGGAGCTGCAGCTGTACTCACTTCAAAGACGTAGGGAGAGATACATCATCATCTACGTCTGGAAGATTTTGGAAAAAAAGGTACCAAATCCAAACATCCAAGAGACTCAACACCAAAGGCGAGGGAGGCTGTGCTATGTGAGGACTACGCCGGGATCAACACAAAAAATCAAATCCCTGATCCATCACAGCTTTACATACAATGGAACCAGACTGTTCAACTGTATACCAGCCCCTCTCAGGAACATGACCGGGGTGTCTCCAGACACCTTCAAGAAACACTTGGACATGTGGCTGGCCAAAATACCGGACCGGCCACCAACACCAGGATACCCCAGCACCAACTCCAACCGACTTCTGGAATGGAGAGTGGAAGAAAGGGAGCTGCCTGGTCGCAGTGGAGCCCCAGCTCAACTGTGTCACTAACGGACGGAATACAACTAAGTGTAAGTGTAAGATCTGACATAGGCCCAAAAGTGTTTGGCGTTGGATGTTGAGTCCAAAGCAACTTTCCTCTCATAGTCATGCTTGGCAGCCCTCACTTCCCTGGTTACTGTGTTTCTTTCTGTGTTGTATTGTTCGCACCTCATATCACTCTTTCTAGCCCTGTACCTTCCCCATGCTTCTTTCTTCCTTTTTATTATCATCTGCAGTCGTCTAGTCATCCACTTGGGTGCATGCGAAATTTGCTTGTTCCTATAGACTGGCACGCATTCCTTCACAATTTTGTCGTAATTTTCCCGAATATTGATGGATAATGGGTAAATGCTTAATTCCCATTCAATGTCATCACTAGATTCAACTAAAATACCAAAAACAAAATCAAAATAGGCCTAGGCCTACAAAAAAAAAAATACCTGAAAAACACGTTGCGTCTCCTGTAAATTAATCAACATTACCTTTACCTGGGAAAGAGAGGGTAGGGACCCTGGGTGATCCATATCGCATTTTAAGACTGTTATTTCGGTCATTTTTTTGAAAAGACTCGCAGCGTTATTATAGCCTACATAATTTATTAGGGAAAGTGAAGCTCTATGGAATCCCTATAATATACTCACATAGATTCCACTGTGGGAAAATAGTTTTGATAGTTAACTATAGTTTTGATGTAAATACTACCGCAACTACGAATCTTGTTTCCGAGACCTAGTATATTAACCTAACCTAACCAAACAACCTAACCTAACCTAACCCTAGACCCAGCGTGGGATACAACACTAGCCCTTGCATGCCAGCTACTGTGGGTTCATATATTAGACATACAGTAACATCTTTGTAGAACATAACATTTTACCGTAGCGAGTGTACTCCATTCCGAACACTTTTTGTAAACATTGGACACGTCCGTAGCAGAACTCTCAAGATTGCGGGACTGAGTTTGTTTACGCGCGGGACTATTTATATCGACAAAATCAAGTTACAAAACTTATCAAAACTATTCTAGAAGGACAGGACAACTGAAAGAGGGCCTTCTGGAGTTACCACTAACCAAGATACTAACAGGTAACATCAGAGGGCTGTATCCAAGGTGTAATCAGAACAAAGTCCCCCTACTGCAAGAAATCGCTGCCACCGATAACTTATCCCTACTCGCCCTGACCGAAACTCACCTGCACAACGATATACTTGATGCAGAGGTGCGGATCCAAGACTTTGAAATTTACCGCACAGACCGTAGGGATAGAAGTCATGGTGGAGTAGCCATTTATATAAAGAATAAATTTGCAGTAGAAATCCTGGACAGCCTTTCAAACGAGACATGTGAAATCCTCACCCTCTCCATCAAGGATTTAAATCTTGTTATAATGGCAGTATATAGGCCTCCAAACGCCACACAAGAGCTTTTTGAGGATGTCGTGAACAAAATTATCCATACAGTAGACCATCTGCCAGCTCCCAACACAGAATTCTTACTCCTTGGAGACTTCAATTTCCCACACATGAACTGGGAGACATTGGAAGTGGTGGGAGGAACGAATGGAGAAAAACAACAAGCTAGGCTACTGGCGTCTCTTATGCGGACTAAATTCCTAACCCAATTTATATCCGAACCAACAAGAGGATCTAACATACTAGACATAGTAGCTAGCAATAACCATGGGATTATGCACTCCTACGAGCTTTACGAGACCACCATGTCGGACCACAAAATCTGCGAAGCGTCTCTCGCAATAAATGCCTTGCTCAATAAACCACAGCAAGGTCAGCAGGAAAAAACAGGAATGGCAAAATTAAACTTTTACCACAAAGACATTAAATGGGCTGAAATTAAAGACAAATTAAAGATGGACTGGGCAACCAAAATTGCGGAAGACAGTGCTGCAAATATGCTCTCTAAATTCACCACAATTTGTGAAGAAATATGTAAAGCAAATGTCCCGACTAAAAGTACAGCTAAGAAAAAACACATCCCACGGGACCGTCGCATCCTTATGAGGAGGAGGAGCCTCTACAAAGAAAATTGGCAAAAAATCCTCCACATAGCAAAGCCACCAACTTTCCCAAGGCCCTTCAGGAGATTGAAAGCAAACTCCTAAAATCCCATGAAGACCAGAGGAAGAGAGAAGAACTACAAGCAGTCCAGAACATCTCCCCGTGGGGAGATTGTAGGCACCAATCGATCAGGGCTAGACCCAGGTGAGGTTAGAGGCATGTGATAAAGAGTCGCTGGAACTCCTGTTTCATTTGCTTGGCCTCTCTTACTGATTTTCTTTGTGCCTCATTTACACTGAGAGCAATCCAGCTAGCTCTCACAAACACCTCCTCCTCCTATCCACTTCACTACACTAAACATGCACACCACACTTCATTCCTCCACACCAAAATTAAAAAAAAAAAAATGATGAATTGTAGCCCAGCCTCGGAGTCCCCAGGGGGGGGACCATAAATGCCCCCTCATCCGACCGACCATCCCCTGACGACCCCACACAATTACCTGGACCTCGGCCTGTTACTCTTTCTATTAATTTCTGCAACATTCGCGGACTTTCCTCTAACTTTCACTCTGTTGAGCACCATCTCTCCTCCTACAAACCTGATCTTCTCTTCCTCACCGAAACTCAGGTGTCTGTAGCAACTTCCAGCAACCCCTTCTCTGTATCCTCCTACTTTCTCTATCCTAGTTTCAAAGCCAAAGGCGGATGTTGTGCATATGTGCACAACAAACTCACTTGCTCTCGTGTTCCCGATTTCGACTCCTCTGAATTCTCAACTTTATGGCTCAAACTTTCCTGTCATTCTCTTACTAAATATTTCTGTGCTGTCTATCTTTCCCCTAACTCTACCAACTTTCCTAAATTCTTTGACTATCTAAACTCTACAGTGGAACACATTCTATCCATTTCTCCTTTCTCAGAAATCTCCATCTTAGGAGATTTCAACGTTCACCACCGCCATTGGCTCTCCTCTCACACTACTGATCCACCTGGTGAACAAGCCTACGTCTTTTCTATCCTAAATGACCTAGAGCAGTTAGTTCAGCAACCCACCCGTATCCCGGATCGCATCGGAGATCGGCCCAACATTCTTGACTTGTTTCTAACTTCTAACCCTTCTTCTTATACTGTCGATCTTTTCTCTCCTCTGGGCTCCTCCGACCATAAACTTATCTCTGTCACCTGTCCTATCTCTCCAGTACAGCCACCCGATCCTCCTAGCCGGCGGCGCTTGTGGCACTTTGGCGCTGCCGACTGGGAGGCTCTTCGGCAGTACTTCTTTGATTTCCCATGGAATGATTTCTGCTTCCATGGCCGAGGACCCTCGGAGAGTGCTGAACGCATTACCGAGGTAATCCTATCGGGCATGGAAGCATACATTCCATTCTCTTTCTCTCAGACTAATGCTAAAAAATCTTGGTTTACTCACGCCTGTTCTACTGCTGTCCGCAATAAGGAGGAAGCATTCAAACGGTACCGACGCCTTAAAACTCAAGACTCTCATTCTTCATATGTTTCTGCCCGGAATCAAGCCAAATCTGTTCTTCGACTTGCCAAACACTCTTTCATCAATAATAAATGCACTGAACTATCCAACTCTAGCTCTTCCCAAGCTTTCTGGCATCTAGCCAAAAACCTCTCCAACAATTTCTCTTCCTCGTCTTTCCCTCCCCTTTCCCACTCTGATGGCACAACCATCACTTCTTCCTCTGACAAAGCTAAACTCTTCGCTCAAACTTTTGCTAGAAACTCCACCTTGGATGATTCCGGTGCTATTCCTCCCTCTCCGCCCTCCTCTCTCTTACTTATGCCTAATATCCTAATCTCTTCTAAAGATGTACTTTCTACCCTCTCTGGGCTTAACACTAATAAGGCGTACGGTCCGGACGGTGTTCCTCCTGTTGTTCTCAAAAACTGTGCTTCCGTGCTGACTCCCTGCCTAGGCAAACTCTTTCGTCTCTGTCTATCCTCTAACGTCTTCCCTTCATGCTGGAAGTTTGCTCACATTCAACCTGTCCCAAAGAAGGGTGACCGCTCTCAACCCTCCAACTATCGTCCTATTGCTCTTATCTCTTGTCTTTCTAAAGTTTTTGAAACTATTCTTGCTTCCAAATTTCTTAAGCATTTCTCTTATCATAATCTGCTCTCAGATCGCCAGTATGGCTTCCTTAAGGGTCGCTCTACTGGTGATCTTCTTTCATATCTTACTAACTCTTGGTCATCCTCCTTCCGGGACTTCGGTGAGACTTTTTCTATTGCACTAGACATATCGAAAGCCTTCGATAGAGTCTGGCATAAATCTTTAATTTCTAAACTACCCTCCTTCGGTTTCTATCCCTCCATCTGTGCCTTTGTCTCTAATTTCCTTTCCGGCTGTTCCATAGCCGCGGTTGTGGACGGCCATTGTTCACTTCCTCACCCTATAAACTCCGGTGTTCCTCAGGGCTCTGTCCTATCTCCTATTCTCTTTCTAATTTTTATAAATGATCTCCTTAACTGTACCTTAATTCCCATCCATTCATACGCAGACGACTCAACCTTACACTACTCCATTAGTTTTTCAGAATGCCCCAGCCAGCAATCCCTCAACGACAAACGTAATGAAGCCATAGAACTCTTAAATTCTGATCTAAATACTATTTCCAATTGGGGCAGAGAAAACTTTGTTAACTTTAATGCTTCCAAAACCCAATTTCTCCATCTATCTACCCGTCAGGATCTCCCAGCGGACTATCCCTTATTCTTCAACAATACAAAAATCAACCCTTCATCTTCTCTCAATATTCTTGGTGTCTCTTTTTCTTCTGCTCTCATTTGGAAGGACCATATTACCAGTCTTGCTAAGGCAGCCTCCCAGAAGCTGGGTGTGCTCAACCGCCTTAGGGGGTTCTTTTCCCCTGCACAGCTTCTTGCTCTGTACAGGGGCATAGTGCGCCCTTGTATTGAGTATTGTTCACATGCGTGGGGAGGTTCCTCCCACACCGCTCTCCTAGACAAAGTTGAAAGGAAGGCCTTTCGTATCATTAACTCCCGTCCACTCACCAACTCTCTGCAATCTCTCTCTCTCCGCCGCAATGTTGCATCTCTCTCGCTATTCTATCGCTACTATAATACTCAGTGTTCCTCAGAGCTATCCCAGTGCATACCACCTCCTTTACGTAGGGCACGTGGTACCCGTCTTGCAACTCAATCCCACCCCTACTCTGTGCAACTCTCCAACCCAAGAGTGAAACGTTACTCTCAAACTTTATTCTACTCAACAGCTGAGCTCTGGAACTCTCTCCCAGAATCAGTCTTTCCCTCTTCCTATGACTTAAATTGCTTCAAACTCCGTGTGTCCAGGCATTTTGGCTCGAACGTCCCTTGATTTTGGCCCTGTCACTCTTTCAACTATGGGGGAGGCACTCGCTATAGGCAGTTATGCCTTTTGCCTCCCTCAATCACATAGAGAAAAAAAAAAAAAAAAAAAAAAAAAGCAGTAACTCTAAGTTTTTCTTCTCATACGCTGACAAAAAATCCAAAAACATATCGGCAGTAGGGCCATTAGAAGACGTCGATGGAAACCTGGTGGCCGACCCAGGGGAAATGGCAGACATACTAAGGGCACAGTATGAAAGTGTCTTCAGTCTTCCTAACCCCAAAAAAACTGTGGATGACCCAGCGGCTTTCTTCACCATGCAAGAGCCCTCTCCCTCACCAATACTGACTGACATAATCCCAGAAATTAATGATATTATTCAAGCCATTGACGACATAGCAGCCGACTCAGCAACAGGTCCAGACGGGTTCAGTGCACAGCTCCTAAAAACCTGCAAAGCTGAACTGGCGCTACCACTGCAACTAATCGCTGCCAAGTCCCTAGCTACCGGTACAGTTCCCTCATCTCTGAAGGAAGGGGTAGTGAAACCTATCCACAAAGGGGGTAGCAAAGGACTGGCCAAAAACTATCGGCCCGTAGTGCTAACCTCGCACATAACAAGATAATCGAGCGGGTCGTCAGAAAGAGAATAACGAAACACATGGAGGACCTCGACGCTTTCAACGGGGGACAGCACGGGTTTAGAAAGGGCCGGTCCTGTCTGTCGCAGCTACTTGCCCACCATGAGGCTCTACTAGAAGACATCAGTAAAGGCAAGAACGTCGACGTGATATACCTGGATTTCGCCAAGGCATTTGATAAAGTAGATCACAGCCTCGTTCTTCACAAACTGAAAAAGCTAGGTATAGGAGGAAACCTCGGCAAGTGGCTGCACAGCTTCCTAACACATAGGGAACAGAGAGTATCGGTCCAAGGACACCTTTCAGACCCAAGCGAGGTAATAAGTGGCGTTCTGCAGGGGTCTGTACTAGTAACTAGGACCACTTCTGTTCCTTATCATGATAGGGGATATTGATCATGATCTCCAGCACTCCAAGGCCACCTCATTTGCAGATGACACAAGAGTAATGAGGAGGGTAGAGACAGCCGAAGATGTGGCCCTGCTACAAGAAGATCTGAATCGCCTTCTGGACTGGGCAGATTCCAACAACATGAGGATGAACGGCGAGAAATTTGAATTGCTAAGGTACGGCCCTCTACAAACCATCAAAGAGAGCACCAGCTACCAGGCCAATCAAGAAACCATCACTCCAAAAGAACATGTGCGGGATCTGGGAGTAACAATGAGTACCGATGGAACTTTTTCTCGCCACATCAACCAAACCACCGAGACAGCTAGGAGACTCGCAGAATGGATACTCAGGACCTTCCAAACTAGAGAGAGGGCCTGTATGCTGACACTCTGGAAGGCTCTGGTCCTCCCAAAGGTGGAATACTGCTGCCAGCTATGGACTCTCCACAAGATAGGTGACATCGGCAAACTGGAGTCTCTACAGAGGACCTTCACCAGCAGGATCGGGGGTCTCCAACACATGAATTACTGGGAACGACTGAAGGAGTTGCGGCTCTACTCCCTTCAGAGACGACAACAACCACGTTAGAAAAGGGCGACTGTGCTACATCAAGAGGACTGAGGCTACCTCTCAGAAAATAGCAACAGTCGCCCACAACAACTTCAGCGGGTGCCCAACCCCGAAAGGGGTTGAAATAGGGGAGCTATCCCCCCCCGCCAAAGGCGGCTTTCTAGGGCCTTTCCTAGCTGATGCTGAGAGGATTGGGTTCTAGTCATATGGTGATGGGCTGGTCTATCAGAGTGAGAACTGAGCGATCTCTGCCATACCCATAGCTTACTCCGACTGTTCCTTTTACTTGTCTTTCCTAGATCTCAAGTGACGGCGTCTTTTCCGTGGATTGACCTCCCAATCTACCAAGATTGGAAGCCAAAGCGTCACATTTTTCCTTTGCCCCTCAACTTTCTCTTCATAATTGCTGAGGGGCACAGGGCCCTGGGTGGGGCTTTGGTTTCCCGGGCGTTTCCGCACCCTCCTCCGCTCCCCGCCATGGAGTGGCTTCGGTCACCCAGGCTTTATTGTGGTAGGCAGGGAGGGTTCTGTGGGGGCGCTCGGTTATGGCTTTGGCCTTGCTCGGGGCCTTGGGGCTGTTCGGCCAGGCAGCTTGGGGAACATCAACAACAACAACTTCAGCAAAAATGGGGCTCGTCTCTTCAATACTGTACCAAAGGCCGTCCGGGAACTGACGGGAGTCACGACAGACTCCTTCAAGTGTCAGCTGGACCGATGGCTGGCTACAGTACCAGACGAGCCCCCAATACCAGGATATCCCAGCACCGCATCCAACTCGTTAGTAAATAGACGGAACGAGGGAGTTGCGGAGCTGCCTGGCTGCAGCGGAGGTCCACTTTAGCTGCGTCCACGGAGGACGGAATTCTACCAAGTATGACCAAGTAAGTACCACAACGGAATCTATGGGAGTATATTATAAGGATTCCATAGAGCTTCACTTTCCCTAATAAATTATGTATAATAACGCTGCGAGTCTATTCGCGATAATTATCGTTATTTCTCAGTAAATACTGATTTCCGAATCCGACATTCAATTAAACATCCCACAAGTTCTAACCAGTCCCCTGAACAGTTTTTAATAGGTTACTTGAGGATATTTTAACGGGACCATAGGTAAACATTTATCGTAAAGTCCATTGGACTGTTAAAACCAACATGGGTCAATATACAGGAGGCGCTACAATATTGGTAAAAAATTAAGCTCAATAGCATGTGATTAAGCGATTTTTCTCCAAATTGTTGATGTAGGTGTCATTCCCGGGAAACTAACATAATACATATTATATGGATATTTACGTTTTAAGGGTTTGTTTACACTTCTTCTTTTTCGTCTTCATCTGGGAGACTTCTTTTGCGTGACTGTCAGTCAACAACTGAGACATCTGGTGGCGAATGCAATGAACTATACTGGTGGCGTCGTGGCCAAAGTACTCACCCTACCTAATTCATGCCAAGAGTACTCGAGTTCACTGACACGTGATGTCTATCGACCAATCAGGTGATGTCATGATTTGGAAAACAGGTGGCCCAGGATATAAGCTGTCAGTTTGACTCTGGCCAGCTTGTGTAGAGGGTGTGAGCCGATCAAAGCTTTTTCCACCGTCTTTAAAACACTGAGGCTGCTTAAGACCTTTTCGCCTTCCAATAAGTGTAAACTGTCCAAAGTGCAATAACCAGTGTTCCAAATACAGCTGATGAGGACAGCTGGTTTTGAAATGCACATACACTTGTTTTACATGGAAAAATTCGAAACAAAAATCCACCAGCTGTTGACCAAGATGAGTGGTGATCGAGCCTCCAGCGGCCAGCCAGGCAGCCCAGTACCTCCTCTGTTCATTAAGGTTAGTTGGTTGGTTGGGACAACATAAAGGAGCCGGACCACAGCTAGCTCGGGAATCTTAATGGGTCATCGCAAAGTAACATAAAGTAAAAGATTTTTTCGCATAGGATTAAACTGGCATGCAAGGGCTAGTTGGTTATACTGATGTTTTGGACCGACAGTTAGCCCATCGATCTTTTTAGGCCTAATAGGTCCGGTAGAGCATAGGCTATACATCATTGCTATATATGTCATTAAGAGCTGAAATTTATTATAAGGGAGAACAAAAATAAAATAAAATACATAGGCCTACTGTAAAACAATAAGTTTTTCAGCCAGTACCCAACCAGCGGGGGTGTGGGGGCGGGAGCCCCCACCAATAATACTAGGTTAGGTTAGGTAAGGTTGTTAGGTTAGGCTAATGTTAATCCCATTCTTACTAGGTTAGGTTAGGGAAGGTTGTTAGGTTAGGCTAATGTTAACCCCATTCTTACTAGGTTAGGTTAGGTAAGGTTGTTAGGTTAGGCTAATGTTAACCCCATTCTTACTAGGTTAGGTTAGGTAAGGTTGTTAGGTTAGGCTAATGTTAACCCCATTCTTACTACTAGGTTAGGTTAGGTTGTTAGGTTAGGCTAATGTTAACCCCATTCTTACTTCGTTAGGTTAGGCTAATGTTAACCTTATGAAAACCCAAACAAAGATTTTATTAGGGTTACTGTGTAATTTTAACATGAACATTAGTAAAATCCGAGCCAAGTTTCGTCAAAACTTGGCTCGTGTTTTCTAAATGTCGGGTTATATGGGTGTGGAAATTTACAAAACCCGAGCCAACATGTTAATAAGGTTACTGTGTTATATTCATTTTTAAATTAGTTAAATCCGAGCCAAGTTTCGTCAAAACTTGGCTCGGGTTTAAAAAAAAAAATCAGGTTTTATGGGTCTGGAAATTGACAAAACCCGAGCCAATAATTTACCAAGGTTACTGTGCTTTTTTCATTTTTACATTTGTTAAATCCGAGCCAAGTTTCGTCAAAACTTGGCTCGGGTTTTCAAAAAGTCGGGTTTTATGGGTCTGGAAATTGACAAAACCCGAGCCAATATTTTACCAAGGTTACTGTGTTTTTTTTCATTTTTACATTTGTACATTTACATTTGTTTTCAAAAAATCGGGTTTTATGGGTCTGGAAATTGAACAAACCCGAGCCAAATTTGGGTTACAAATGTGTTTTTTTTTTTTTTTTTTTTTTAAAGAAACAATGAACGGAGGAAGGAAAAACACAGATAAAACAAAAAGGTCCATGTGCCTAAAGGCATCCTCCATTCATAAAATGTTTGTAACAACTGGATTTAAACATTTGTAGATTGTAAGTTTGTGGAAAGCAATTCGAGGGAAGTGAATTCCAAAGAGTAGTAGCTCTGGGGATAAATGAATTCTGATAAGCAGAAGTTCTGCATTGTGGAGGAGAAAGTGTAAATTCATGGGCGCTCTCAGCTGCCCTAGTTCTACGGGGAAAGATGTGAAGAGGCGGCACAATTGAAGCAAGTTCCTCGGAACAATTGCTGTGAAAATATCTGTAGAATAATGCAAGGGATGCAACGTTTCTTCGTATGGATAATGTAGGAAGGTCCTGTGTGATTGCAGGGTTATTGATTAATCTAATAGCTTTATTTTGAATTTTGTCCAACTGCCTCAATGCAACCACTCCACTTCCACCCCACAGAGGTGAACAGTAATCCATCTGAGAACGCACATGACTTTTATATATCACGGCCAACTGCTCGTCAGTGAAGAATTCTCGAACTCTGTACAGGAGTCCCAGTTTTTTAGAGGCATTCTTAGCAATGCTTCTAACATAATGTGTCCAGCTCAAGTTAGTAGTTAATGTTACACCGAGAATGTCAATACTAGGGGAAGTGGGAATATTTACATAATTAAAAAATATATGGGAGTCAGTGAGATTCTGTCAGTGAGATAATTGAATGTACTTGGTTTTCTGTGCATTAAAGGAAACTAGATTCTTTTGTCCCCATCCATTAATTCTAGAAAGGTCCTGGTTCAGAGAAATTGCAGTGTTTATTTTTGAATTTATAAGATCGGGTTGGGTGAAAGAATTGGTAAATGTGAAGGAACTGTGGAGTGTTGAGTCATCTGCGTAGGAATGTATTGGATTATGAGTGGTAGATATGAGATCATTGATATGAATGAGGAACAGAATTGGGGCCAAAACTGATCCCTGGGGAACACCAGCATTTATTGAGTGAAATTGAGAATAAAGGCCATTTCTACCATTACACATATTTTTCTGTTATGAAGATAAGAAGAAATTAGTGGAACTAATGATGCAAGGCCGTAGTGTGACATCTTCGACAATAAGGATTGATGCCAGACTCTTTGATGCTATTGTATGTGTTTCACCATGTTGGTCTGTAGCTTGGTTGATTTGATGCGTAAGAAGGCAAAGCATGTCTGCAGTTGATCGACATCGTCTAAAACCATATTGCCTATCACTGATTAATTTATTATTCTCAAGATGCTTAATTATGTGATTATTTAATATAATTTCAAAGACTTTACCAAGAGTGGAAGTTGTTGTTGTTGTTCCCCAAGCTGCCTGGCCGAACAGCCCCAAGGCCCCGAGCAAGGCCAAGGCCATAACCGAGTGCCCCCACAGAACCCTCCCTGCCGACCACAATAAAGCCTGGGTGACCGAAGCCACTCCATGGCGGGGAGCTGAGGAGGGTGCGGAAACGCCCGGGAAACCAAAGCCCCACCCAGGGCCCTGTGCCCCTCAGCAATTATGAAGAGAAAGTTGAGGGGCAAGGGAAAAATGTGACGCTTTGGCTTCCAATCTTGGTAGATTGGGAGGTCAATCCACGGAAAAGACGCCGTCACTTGAGATCTAGAAAATATATACTGTAAGTTAAAGGAACAGTCAGAGTAAGCTATGGGTATGGCAGAGATCGCTCAGTTCTCACTCTGATAGACCAGCCTATCACCACATGACTAGAACCCAATCCTCTCAGCATCAGCTAGGAAAGGCCCTAGAAAGCCGCCTTTGGCGGGTGGATAGCTCCCCTATTTCAACCCCTTTCAGGGTCGGGCACCCGCCAATATGTTATAGCTATTGGTCTGTAGTTTGATGGATCTGAAGAGGCACCTTTTTTAGGAACTGGATGGATGTTTGCTTCTTTCCAGGGTACTGGGAAGCATGAGGTATGAGTACACAGACGGAAATTTTTTGCCAATACAGGAGCGAGCACCAAGGAGCAATTCTTAAGTACTATTGGAAGTATTTCATCTGGACCAGGAGCCTTATCTACTGAGAGATTCTGCAAAATAGTTTTGACATGTCTGGTGTGGATCTTAAGTGAGGGAATTTCAGGCGAATTAAAATTAAGTACAGGGACATCTTGATTTATTTCATCTAAGGTTGAGTTGGTGGAGAAAATATCCGCAAGAAGGTTAGCTTTACCTCGTGGGTCACTTACAAGATTGCCAGTCGGAGATTTTAATGGTGGAATGGATGAAGCAGTAGTGAAGTTGGATTTAAATGAGTTAAGAGTAGACCAAAATATTTTGTTATCATTTGGATTATTTAGAAGTTTATTTGCCTGCTTGTGGAGAAAGTTTGATTTAGTTAGGTTTAATACAGTTTTGGCATGATTTCTGATGTTTCTAAAGTAATTAAAGGCTTCATGTGTTTTTGATCTTGTGTATGCATTGTAGGCTATTGCTTTTTGTTCAGTTACTCTAGCACAATTATGGTCAAACCATTTAGGTGAATTAGATCTTTTACTGTACTTTTGATGAGGAATAAAAGTTTCCATTCCAATTTTTACAAAATCTTGTATGTGGCTCAAGGTGGAGTGTGCATCATTAGAAAAGAAAGAGGTCCAGGGAATATCAATAAAGAAACCTTGAAGACCCTCCCAGTCTGCCCTATCGTAATGCCATTTAGTCACCAAAACAGGTTCAGAGTGGGAAGGTGTGGTAGGTGATAGACAGGTGGCCTGTATCAGACAGTGATCAGAAGATCCAAGCGGGGACCTCACTGTAACATCATAATTTTCTGAATTGGTTGTTAAAAATAAGTCCAGTAGGTGGGAATTATGATTAGGATTATCTGGTACACGGGTGGGTTGGTTGACTAGTTGAGTGAGATTAAATGAGTCTGCAAATAGCTCACATTCAAGACCAGCATCATCAGTCCTGGCTGAATGAGTGAGCCATTCAACATTATGGACATTAAAATCACCCAACACAGTGATTTCAGAAGAAGCATTTAAGTTGAGGACACTGAGTTGTGAGGACAGAGAATCAAAAAGACTTTGCTCTGGAGGAGTATTTGGGGAACGGTAGATGCAACATATGTATTTAAATTTACCAGCAGAAATTAATTTGTATATAGAATAATCAAAATAGGGACAATTGAAACTAGTAACCTCCTCCAGGGCAATTTCAGATTTTGCGAAGCAACATACACCTCCTTTAGGTCTGAAATTTTGGAGCAGTTGATAACCTGGAAAATTAAATCTAGACGTGTCAGATGTGGATGTTACTTGAGTCTCTGTCAAAAAAAGGAGAGTAGGGGATTCTGCTTGAAGAAATTGGTGTACAGAATTGATGTTAGAGTGAAGTCCCCTTATATTGCTAAAGAAAAAGCTGCACCGACGAGCAGCTTTGGGACGTTGCAATGCTCTTGACACAGTCGCATGATGACGACCGGGAGGGCCCTGTGTCAATGACCCAACCCTGCCGGGGGTGGATATCCGAGGGACCACCAGGTTTGCTCTTAACAATTGTACTGCCATATTTATTGGGTAAGGTGTATGGTGTTACATGTATGATATGTAGTGGGAAGAGTAGTGTTTTATGGATAGAGGATAGCAATGTAGGGCAATGTCGTGAAGTTGGATGTGTATGTTATATAAAGAGGGTTTTCCCGATACCCCTGATGTGTGAGGCAGAAAGATATGTATCCAGCTACCAAGGCCTGGGAGAGAAAATGGAATTCAGGCTATTCCCCGAGTCTCCCGAAACCTTGGCGGTAGTACTTCCCTGGGCGGGGCTGCCTACCCCTACTACCTACAATATCGTGTTCTAGCCCATAGTGTTCTATAGTCTATACGCTTTTTACCCCTCAATTTCCCTGATCTTCATAGCCCTCCCCACTATCGGGGGGCGTGTCTTTAGATTGATGGATAATGGGTAAATGCTTAATTCCCATTCAATTTCATCACTAGATTCCACTAAAACACCAAAAACAAAATCAAAATACCAAAAAAAAAAAAACTGAAAAACACGTTGTTGCGTCTCCTGTATATTAACCCCAACATGTACTGTATAGCCTATAGTTAGTGATGTATTTAATGTCATCATCATTAGGCTAATCACTGTATATCCTAGGCCTACTACAATAGGCCTATAATAAACACTCAACTAGCCTACGACATGGTTCTCAAATGTATCTTTTTGTATGCAGAGGAAACAGATATGTTAACACAATGAATTGCAAGTAACGTTGCAGGATAGCATGAATTACTTATACCAACTATCAGCCCCAAACTCACCCCCAATATTTCAATAGAGCTCAGAAGTGACAAGATGAGATCAAGGGTGACATTTGCAAGGCCTCTCAGCTGCCTGGAGACGAAGACAACAACAAGGATAGTTAGTGGGGTATATTGATGTAACAAGTGGGATCCTACACCCTTCCCACCCACCATCCTCAGTGCTTCTTATGCTCCTAAAACATAAACCCATTCCGCGGACATTTTCCAGATGCTCTCCTGTTCATAAACGTCATGTCTCTCTTATCTATACCATAGAGGACCGAATGTGGATATACCCATAGATAACCATAATAATACATCTTTCACGCCTTGTTTCTTGTATCTATGTTATATGAACTTGATTATAGGTTAAAATTCACCTATTGAGTAAGGGTGTTCGTGTGGCTGTTGTAAAATATAAGTGATCAATACTGCCATGGTCCGCTTGCCCCCGTACTTGCACTCTCCCCCACAGTCAGTTACCAAGAGGATCCCCGTATGTAATATGGCGTCGTAATGTTACAATTTTGAAGGAACCGAGTCGCTGGCTGCTTTTTTGGTGAAAAGTCTGCACCTACTACTCCCTGAGACGTTTTCCTCCTAGTATTGCATTAATGGTAATGCATGCGAGGAAACTACCACGTATTAGCGATGGGTAAGTGGGGTTTTGTCGACGTAGAGGGCCTAGATCTCTAGCTCTTGGCTCAGGATGCCCGCCATTTGTTTGTCACGAATTTTGCCACTCCTCTAAATTTTGTCATGTCGACTAGGTGGAGACGCGAATGAAGGATGGCTAATGATGTTTATTTTGTCTTTACAGGTTCATCGAGAAGCACCAGACCCACGGCTACGAGGTGAGGGAAGGTGTGGAGGTGGCGAGTGATGGTAGCCAGGTAGGCAGGCGAGGATGGTGGCAGACAGACTTGCCCGCACACAACCATCCTTGTTTGTCACCACATATTCCTCAAGAGGCTGCGAAAATGGTCAGCTTGGCGTTAGGTTGAGGTCCCCTGGCCAAATCTGGAAGCTTGTGACTGCCAGAGTTGGAAGGGAGATCATGGGAGGTTGAGGAGGAAGATTTCTTGGGATAATCTTCCTGCCTCTGTCATTCACCATTTTGTGCATTATCAGTATTATCAACATTAGGTCCATTTTTGCTCTGACTTGACTTTGGGATGCATGGAGCTTCATTGATGCTGACTATTTTAAGCACCTATAGTATAACTATCTACAGCTGCAATTTAGATTTATCAATTTATTTTTTAAATTCTAATTAATAGGCCTAGGCTATAAGTTTATACTTGGTATTCAGCAATTTTCTGCAAGATATATGATATGGATATTGAATTAATTACTACAATAATTGATTTTGACAAATGTAAATACAGTAATTAGCAGGCTTAATGTCATGTTTGTGAACATTACTAATATCCTGATAGCTAATTAGGCCTATACCAGATTGATAGTACAATATTGCCAAAATTCTTTCTGTAGCCGATACATAAAGCCTGATTTTCTTTATCGGAACAAAAAATATACAATTATATATTGATTTTGGTATAAAGATTAGCCTACTGGATAATATTCTGGTACCTTCAAGAAACACCAGGGCACAGAAATATTCATTTATCTATGTTAAATTAATATACTGTATTGCACAGTAAGTAATAGTTACGGAATCTAGAGTAAATCATTATGATTGAACCAAGATCAATTATATATCCTATTTTTTTTGCTGAAATGGAATGTCCAGTTACTACATGTTTCATTACAATTTTTTGGCTTACATTTAGTGAATGTGATTGTAATTTTTGCCACCTAAAAATCTATATGCAAGTTACTGGTAATTTTCAATTTACAACAGCATACTTCCATAGAGTTCTTACTCTTACTAAAATGAAAATTGTATTGTTATTGTTTATATTTTCTCAATATTCACACTTTACAAATAGACATTCAAGTTAAGTCTTTTTGCTCCGGTAATATTGACTTCACTCGGGTCATAATTCACATTTAATAAAATAAATTAAAGTAAAGAATGTAAATGCTTTTATATAGGCTAGTGCCCAAATAATGCATTTCCGACGGTAATGACGTATATAGCACTAGGCTACAGTATATATTTTGGCTCAAACATCTCTTGATTTTGGCCCTGTCACTCTTTCAACTATGGGGGAGGCACTCGCTATAGGCAGTAATGCCTTTTGCCTCCCTCAATCACATAGAAAAAAAAAATATATATACATATATATATATATATAACCACGCTACAGGCCACAATCAAATTGACAGCTTTGATTAATAGTCACTTAGGCCTATAAATATTTTCTGAGATTTGGTACTTCTGAAGTTCTGATCTGAACCCTATTTGAGATACATTTTTAATATAAATAATAGTGAAGTGTCAAGTTAACATTGTGTTGACATGAGTTGTTGAAATTTTGGATGCTATAAGAAAATAAACAATATTCTTACCATTTCCATAGGATATATTAGCCTTTCCCATACTCAGGGTATGAAACTGCAACTATTTGGTTTTATCAATACAGGAAAAATGGCATGGAATTGCAATGTCTTGGCCACTATCACCAATGGCATGAGAACCATAAAACATGTTAATTAGCAGGATATATTTAATAATGATAACACAAAAAGGAGCTGTATTAGGACTGGTTATGAATAATCTCGTAAGTCTTCCTCCGTAGGGTCCAATGCACATCGGGTTTGTGGACTAATTTTCCAAAATAAAATTGTTGAGGATGGATCTGAATTGTTGTGAACAAGTTTTGTTTTTACATTCATGTGAAAATGAAACTTTGTCCTACAATAAAAGTAGATTCTCATTGTTTTCATCTTATTCTGTTGACATCTTTGCGTTTTAATACATGTCAATTTAGTAGCATTTGTCCCGACAACAACTGTTATTTACTGTACCGGTATGTCTGATTTTTAATGTATTGACTTTAATTTCTTTGGAAATTGTCCTGTTCTCAAAGTTAACATGTATCAGACACACTATTCCATTTTTATTTTAAGCTTAATATAAAGTTCAATGTTAATTTTTGGTACTGGAAAAAAACATATTTACATCCAAACCACTTATACTGGCAAATAAGACTTTTCATAATCAGTCCTATAAGCAAGTCCTTTCATTGTCATAATTGCAAAGTTCAGGTTATGGTTTACAGTTCTTTTTGTGTCTTCTTTCTCATACTCAAACCAGCCATAAAAAACATTAATCAAGTTTAACTCCTTGAGACAAGACAGAAAGGGGCAAGGAAACTCGAAAGTGGTCCCGGATCCTAAAAATTGGAAGTTAAATGTTTAAATGTAAATTTATTTTAATTCTTTTATTTATTCCACACTTGAACCAAATTATGGAATAAATTATACTTTTATGACTGAAAAAGGTTTAATCGTAAGAACACAACAGTTTAGACAATCTGAAATCCTTTTGAGGTGTGAAGAGGACTTAGAAAGTTGAAATTTTTCTGTCTTTACAATATAATCTTTTCCTGTCATTTAGGTATGATTTCTCCATTAAAGTATTCACAGGACTGAATTTTACTTGTGTATTGTCCCAGTTTGCCAGTCTGATATATTTCCCATCCCACATTAAATATACCCTTATAGAATGTGTTTTTTATGTGTGGTGTTACAGAACTCAAAGTACAGCAGCAAGTATCGGTACAGCAATCATGAGAAGAGCCGAGACTCGCCATCCAACTCACTGCGCTCCTTATCTCCAGATTCCCGTTCTCAGTCACCGCGTTACCACAAAGGTTAGAGGCAATTTTTTTTGGCATAAAAGTGGCTTGTTGATAATCTGAAGTTGAAAATACGTTTATCTATTATTTTTGTGTGCTTTGTACGAATTTGACCTGGGGTGTCATTATGTTACGATTAAGGGGAATTTTTTGTTTTTCTCCAAGCCACATTTTAACCCACTGAGCCCCAGCTAGTTATAAATAAATGTACCACCAGGGACTGGCAGGATTTGATTTTTTTTTTTCCCAGAAACAATATCGAATGGTTTAGGAATGAAGGAAAAACCCCGAAAACGGATTTTAGAACTTGACTAATTCCTTTAACGTGATGATAGTGCATTGTTATATGTGCGATTAGTTTGCTTGGGAAACAGATTAACTTGATCATGTAGTAATGTACACCCTATGTGGTGGATTGTGTTCTTTTATTTAATAATTTTCATTTTAGTAAGCGTTGTTTCCACATAGCGATTTTGATAATTTAATTTGACTTTATATTATCCTTGTCCCAATTTTGGTTTGTTTAGTTTGCAAGTTTTACATTTTAACAGTAAAAATTTGAAGGCAAAACACCCCAAAACCATGTTTTTGCGCGCTCACGCGCACGCGGTTGGACTTTGAGAGTTTTCAACCATCGCCAAGGTTGCGTGGGATACTTACACAGTTCCTATACAAATCTGAGCCCTCTAGGTGCCATAGGACCGGAGTACCAGTGATGACACGTCGTCGCTGGGGTTCAGTGGGTTAAAGCCATATTCTAGATCAGCGTATTTTAGGTATTATGATTTTTTTTGATTATTCATTGTTTTAACACTCCACGAGCGGCTAGGTCGGTAACTTCTACTACCTGCCAAGCGGGTAGTTTTACCCTAAACGAGCTTATTTCCGTGCTCTTTTTCATGCATAAACAAGAGCCAGAGCGTAATAAAATTATGTATCCGTGAAAGGGCGATAATTGAGCTTTCCAATGACACCAGAACCATCCTTCTACGACCACGGGTTCTCTTGCAACGATTGTGCAACACGAAGGAAAAAATCCCTAAAATACGGTAATTTCCTGACATAATTCCCTGTCTAGCGAGGCAACGGGTGTGGAGGGGAGGGCAGTCGCGGCGTGGGAGCTGTGCCAAACGGTCAGAGTCAACCTACGCTCATCCCACCGCTCGTCTCTCTCTCAGAGCCAATTATGTGCTCAAATTGCAGACCGCCTGAAGCCGGGCCCCGCCACATAGTCCTTGGTCTCTAGACCGCCTTAAGTCGGTCCCCGCCAAAGAAGGGTTAATATTTTTGACAATTGCAAGAATCAGTTTTGGGTAATTTTTTGCTAGTGGCCTCTTACTTTTTGAGATTGTAAATGTGTTTTGCCCTCTTATTTAGTGAGTATGAGTCCCTTTACTTTTATTGCAAAACCACTATACTGTGAGTAACAGAACTTCTGATGTTATCTTGAAACTTTACTTATCATTAATGAGACTCCATATGGATTATGCTGTTGAATTTTGGTGTCCTTATTACAGAATGGACGTAGATTCCCTGGAGAGAGTACAATGTAGAATGAAAAAAATTATCCATAATATTAGAAATCTTCCATATGAAGAAAGGTTGAATAAATTACCGTGGGCTTACATTCGTTAGAAAAGCGCAGAGTTAGAGGGGATATGATAGAGATGTTCAAGTGGGTTACTGGGATTAATAAAGGGGACATGAAAGACGTACTAAAGCTCAGTGATTGCGAAAGAACTCGAACAAATGGTTTCAAGTTAGATCAATTTAGTTTCAGAAAAGATAAAGGCAAATATTGGTGGTTGTTGTTGTTGTTCCCCAAGCTGCCTGGCCGAACAGCCCCAAGGCCCCGAGCAAGGCAAAGGCCATAACTGAGCGCCCCCAAGGAACCCTCCCTGGCGACCACAATAAAGCCTGGGTGACCGAAGCCACTCCATGTCGGGAGCGGAGGCAGGTGCAGAAACGCCCGGTAAACCAAAGCCCCACCCAGGGCCCTGTGCCCCTCAGCAATTATGAAGAGAAAGTTGAGGGGTAAAGGAAAAATGTGACGCTTTGGCTTCCAATCTTGGTAGATTGGGAGGTCAATCCACGGAAGAGACGCCGTCACTTGAGATCTAGAAAATATATAAGTAAAAGGAACAGTCAGAGTAAGCTATGGGTATGGCAGAGATCGCTCAGTTCTCACTCTGGTTTGGTAAGAGTTGTAGATAGGTGGAATAGGCTACCAAGTGCTATAATGGGATCAAGAACAATAGAGAGCTTTAAGATAAAATTAGATAGGCTTATGGACGAGATAGGTTGTGTGTGAGGGGGATCTACCGGGTGTGGGCCAATCGGCGCTCTGCAGACCCCCATTTTTTTTTACCTCTGACCGTTTTGGTGAGGTCGTTCCTCATGGTATTAGTGAGCTGGGTCTATAATTAGGCTTTATAATTGGGGTTGAGTGTGAGAGGGATCTGCCTTGTGTGGGCCAATCTGCTTTCTGGAGACTCACATTTTCTTATGTTCTTATTAGTCTTGTCAAACTCTTCTAGAAATTTTAATTTGCTGGTGGATAGAATTACAAATATTGAATTTACAAGTTAAAATGTAAAACTTACAAAACATATCAATACAGGAACCGCACAAAATAAACAAAACAAGTACTAATCAAAATCACTCATACAAGGGTGCATAGGTGTGTACTGTATATCCATGTTGATTAATAAATAAGTTACTGGGGGCAGGGGGCTAGGAATCCTCCTCCCCTTGTATATGTCTCCTACACGACGAGACAGAGCAACGGTCGAGGGAACGCGAAAGTACTCCTGGACCCTGAGAATAGGAACTTTAAATGTTTCTGTTCGGGTTCAGTCTCGTTTCCGCCACCCCCAGCAATGGGGTATGTGTGAGTATATACATACATACATACATCTATATAAAGGAAGTGCATATATTTATGTTGATTAGCTCACATATACAGTACTTTCGCGTATAATTTGAATGCTTTTTTTGGTAAGGGTTGTGTTAGCGGGCGTACCATCCGCATTGTTTACATAGTCACGCTCGCATAATTTGACTGCAAAATTATCCCACGGCAAGCTGTTATTTTCCCCTGCTAGTACTATATATATATGATGATGACATTAACCCACGAAATCCGGGGGGCTTCATATGATCCCGATCGCTGTGTCCGGGGCCCTTTCGGTACAGGCAAACTTCATAATTATAATAATTATAATAATTATAATAATTCAGTAGCTACTGATTGAGACCACCTATAGCAGTCAATATTTTTGCAAATAGTAGAACTTTTTGTTATCTGTAGACTGCTGTTAAGATGACATCGCTACGATGCGTGGTTGCAGAGTTATGATGATTTTAGCGGCGATTTTTAGCACCTCATTTGATACTCGTATGAGGCCTCCCGAATTCCTGCCAATTTTTGTATTTTTTATTTTATTTTTTCCTCCTATGAGGCCTCCCGGATTCCGAGGGTTAAGTCATGGGGGATAAGGGGCCCTCAACCCATTATTATATCCCACAGCCAGGTGTTGGGTAAATTTGTTTGTTACTTGCCGTGGGATACAATAATGGGTCGACACCCCATGACTTATTGTCATCATAATATATATTACCAGCAGGGGCAAATAACAGCTGGCCGTGGGATAATTTTGTAATAAAAAAAGTCAAATTAGACGCAAATATAACTGCAATCGTGCGACTATGTAAACATGGCGGGTAGTACATCCGTTAACACAACCCTTACCATTTTTTTTTTTTTTTTTTTTTTTTTTTCAAATAAAGTGAAGGAAAAATAATCTAAGAGTATTAATACCAAGAACAATTATTATGCTTACTACAACATCTCTGAAGCAGATCAAAGCAGCTAAAATATGTGGTTATTTTTCTTTCAGATTTTCCCAACTCTTATCTCACAACTTTTTTACTTTATAATGTACTTCTTGGTATATGCCCCAGTTGTACATTTTCCACAGCCGCAAACTACTACTGTGCACGGTGTGCTATGAGGAGAGGGAGCATTACATAATAAGGCTAAAATTAATTGAAAACTGAGAGTACCACTTGATTAAATAGTTGAATAATTGTACTTTTTCCACAGCAGCGAGCTACTACAAGGTGCGTGAGAAGGAAAGGGAGCGTGACCGTGAGACCCGGGACCGTGAACGTGACCGTGACAGGGAAAGGGACCGCGACAGAGATCGTGACAGGGACAGGGAGCGTGAGAGGGAGCGTGAACGCGACTACCACTACAGAGACAGAGGTGAGTACACTGACATTATGAATGGTTTATAGTACAGTACTGTAAAATCCCATAAATCCAGACTCCGGGCATTGGAATTCCCTGGAATTCTGGACTAGGTATCCTGTCAAATATCTGGACAACTTATAGTAATGCAGTATGAACTTCCACCCCAGTCTTCTGTACGAGGCATTAACATTATTTACGCATGGACAGACATTTTTTTGTTTAACCCTTTATTGGCGGTGCGCAACTTATGTCGTGTGAAAGAAATTTGGACTAAGTGGCGGTTCACAACTTATGTCGTGTGCCATTTTCACCACGTAATGTTGCTGAGAGAGAGAGATAAGTGGTGGGAGGAGAGTAGCAAACGTATGACTGCTCCAGACCACCGCGGCGGACCTACTGACATGAATCCCACCCTCCCTCACGCACTCGCTACACAGGGAATTATGTAGGGAAACTACCTAATTACATGGTTTTTGCACTCGTGTTGCGCGATCGTTAAAAGAAAAATAGCGGTCGTACAAGGATGATTGGGGTGTCATTGGAAAGCTCTGTTTATGCCCTTTCAGGGATAGATATTTGTTTTACGCTCTGGGTCTTATTTAGGCATGAAAATGATCACGTAAACACCCCGCTGGGCGGTACATATAAATTACCGCCTAGGCCGCTCGTAAGGTGTTAATACAGTAAACAATTTTTTACAACAAATTATTTCCATTAGAATTGGGTACCAGTAATTTGTTTCGGCTTTTAACTTTCCACTTTGACCGTTTTGTTTACCTAATGAAAATTAAAGTTTGTAGATGGATATAAGTTAAATCAAGCTAAATTACCTACTTTATTCAAGAATGAATGTCTGGCAATACATACCGTCAACCGGGGCGAATTCGGACGATTTTTGCGTATTTCCGTAGCATGTAGTCTTGTTTTTATCTCAATGTAAGATCTTAAGCATTGTATGTGTAGCTGGTGCATTGGGGTATACAATCATAGCATTAAAGAAATTAAAATGCATTGCATATATTTATTATAAATATAATAAAGGTGTCCGAATTCGGACATGGATTTAAAATACATTCATAGGATTAACCAGTGATCCCAGTGTAGATTCGGACATCATTGAACATCTTACAAGGGTTTTATCACACTCCCTGAAAGCGTAAAGATCATAAATACCAAATTGTAAGATACGACACTTTTGGGGCAATTTCGGACAAATCTTTATTTATTTACCATACTCTGCGTAGCAGTATGACCTTAATAATATAAAAATAAGGATTACTGTGACATAACTCAGAAATACCACGTGTAATAACAACCATAAACCCAATTACTGTACACTCAATATCCGAATCTGACAGGTTATAGTTAAAGTTAGATTAACCCTTCCCGCCCGGGCATCAAGTTTAAAAGGACATCGCGGCAGATGGGCAGGAGCCCGGGTGTCCCCTTGTAATCCGTAAGCTTGAAAGCCTATTAACACACAAAGAGCGGGTGGTAGGGTATTTTACACTTTGCCGCCCAGCGGGTTTTTTTTACCCTAAATAGGGTTGTTTCCGTGCTCATTTTCATGCATAAACAAGACCCAGAGCGTAAAACAAGTATCTATCCCTGAAAGGGCGTAAACAGAGCTTTCCAATGACACCCGAACCATCCTTGTACGACCACTGGTTCTCTTGCAACGATCGTGCAACACGAGTGCAAAAAACCTAAAATAAGGTAATTTCCGTACATAATTCCCTGTGTAGCGAGTGAGAAAGGGGGGAGGAAGGTGGTATACAGTTCAGTACATCCACGGTGGTCGTGGGGAGCGGTCATAAGGTTACTACGCTCGTCCCACCGCTCAGTTCTCTCTCTCAGCAACATTACGTGCTGAAAATGGCACTCGATATATGTGGTGCACCGCCACATAGTCCACATTTATTTAACTCGACAGATGTCGTGCGCCGTTGGTTAAGGGTTAAGCTTGTTTTGAAAGCCGCGCGTCCGACGTATGTAAACACAGCTGGTCGGAGGCGACGTGCGCACCTCCGAAAGCAAGCAGACGTTGGAGTTTTGTTATTGTGTGGTCTGCTAAGACAGATTTAGTGTTGAAAATTGTGTCATATTGCTAACATCGCCTCGAAACTCTCTCCACGGAAATCGTCATCACAACTGAACTAGTTGACTTGGAGAGCTCTACTCAACACCAGTCTACAGATTGGAAACCGCAGTACGTTTAGAGATGTGTGGGTGTTTTCTAGCAGTTAAAATAACAAAGATACGGGTAGCCTATTAAATAAGTTTTTCGGCCATATCGCCCGGATCTCGACAACTTCCTTAGAAGGGCGGCTCCGTGTGGGAAGGGTTAAATAATATTATTTATTTAATTTATTTTCATCCTGTTCGAATTCGCCCTATTTTCACATAAATTTAAAAAAAAAAAATTTACTACCCATTTACGGGAATAATATACAAGATAATGCCAATCAATTAATTTGTACTTTCACACTAATTACGAAAGTACATCTTGGCACCGTAGACTTTCCTGCATCTACTCGTCAACACGTTTGCCCAAGAAAGTTTGCCGATGTTACGATTTTTTGTTACTTTTTTATACTGTATTCAGGTTTTTAATTTGTGATTGGTACATATCGCATTATACATTAAAACTATTTAAGCAAGAAAGTTAGAAAAAAGCATTTCGAGAAAACAGATTTCTATTATGTTCATTCGTTATCTATTTATCTATCTATCTATCTATCTATTGCCTGACGCCGTGATCCCCGAAGGGGTGGCCACGAACGAACCGCCCCCATGCACCTCTGTCCCCAGTCAGTCGACGCCCCTCCCCCCAACCAGCACCACCTTCGTTCATGTACTTCCTCACTCCATCCTTCCACCTCATATTCGGTCTACCTCTCCCCCTCTGTCCCTCCACCTCGCTCTCATACACCCTCTTAGTCATTCTCTCGCTTTCCATACGTTCCATATGGCCGAACCATCTCAAGTTGTTCCTTTTCACACTTTCCAGCACATCTACCTCCACACCACACCTCCTTCTTACTTCCTCATTAGTCTGTCTATCCCTCCATGTAACTCCGCACGCACTCCTTAAGTAATTCATTTCCACTGCTCTCACTCTTGGTCTGAGTCTCTCAACCAACGTCCATGCTTCGCTTCCGTAAGTCAGTGTCGGGATTACCACACTGTCATGCAAGGACTTCTTCACTTCCATACTGACCACCCTATTTTTTGTTACTGCTTTTAGCGTTCCTACAACCCTCTTCCCCTGTTGTACCCTCTCCCGCACCTCTTCATCCATAGTCCCATCTTTACTCAACACACTGCCCAGATACTTAAAAGAGTTGACGATCTCCATAGCCTGACCGTTCAGCTTCACCTCACACTCTGTGACTTCACCCCTTTCGAAGACCATAACCTTGCTCTTCCCCGTATTTACCTTCAAATTCCGTTTTTCGCACACTGTTCCAAACTCATTTACCAGACCCTGCAACTCCCATTCATTATCACTCATCAGAACTGTATCATCCGCAAACAGCAGTATAGGTAGCTTCCACTCAATTCCCTCCCTTTTCAGCGATACACCAACATCCACTGCTCTTGATAGTATTTCTTTCATGACTCCATCCATATCTATTTATCAATTGAATTAACTTTTAAATGACGTAAGGTCCGAATTCGCCCCAGTTGACGGTACTGTTCATTTAGTTTATTCATTATCTTTCCTTCCCTTTTGCTTACACTGTCTTGTTCATGCAATAAGGTATTTTTTTACCACCATGCATTCCCTGTTCAAGAGCTGGGCTAGGGTGGATTTCCTGGTGTTTCATGTTTTTTTTATGTTTTGTTCAAACTTGGGCCTTTCTCAGGGACTCGGGGCTGTTCAGCCAGGCAGCTTAGGGAACAACAACAACCTGTAAAAAATATAAGGTGAAGTTGAGAGAGGGAGGAGGGTGGAGTACAAATGGGGGGAGGAGTGAAGGATGTGGTATGGAGAGATGTCACTACTTTTTATGAGTCACCCAATTATGAGACATTTCCTGGCACTTTCTCTGCATTTGATTTTTTTTTTGTCCACATTTAACCCTTAACTAGCGGCTCGCGACTTATGTCGAGTTAAAAAAACTGGCAAAAAACGGGTGTAAATCGAGTGAAAATGGGTGGGACAGTAATGATCCATACGTCCGACATCTGTGGCCTCCCGGCCCACACTAACTCCAGTTCCCCCACCGCACGGGAGGATGACAGTGTAACCAATAGTTCGCTAAAAGTGAGCAATGTAGCAAAATCAGCTAAACTTCCATCTTTGAGGTAACACTGTCAGGGCTCCACGAGTGCTACGTAGCTGTATGTGGTGTCATTGTGTAGCGATTTCCGCCTAGTTTTCGGCACAATACAGTTCCTTTCATGCTGATGGTTGATATAGCAGTCAGAATGGCCTGAAAAGGCCCAAAACGGCCACAGAGCACCCGCTAGACAAGGGTTAAATACCATGTCTTCTGGAAGGAACGTCGTAATTCCTTGATTAAGTGGAGAGTTGCCACAGATTGCTAGACCGCGCTGTCCACCACAGCACTGGCGTCTGCCAATAACACACACTGGCTGGCTCGAGTCTCAAACCCTCGACTCTAGGTTTGTAGGTAAGTGCTCTACCAACAGCGCCTATGACAATAATCAATACTGGGGTAGATGGCCGATATGTATGTCTTAACAACTCCTGTGACACGTACAGTGCACCCTCTATTTTGTGAGAGTGGGACCATGAAATCGCGCACTAACAAGAATTGCACTAAATAGAAATATTTATGCAAATGAAAATTAATTAACCCTCCAGCCCCGGCTACGCATTACATAAATATTCCCCGAAACCCGGGAGTTTTGGCCGAAAAACGTCTAGGCTAGGCTACCGTATATTTGTTATTCTGACTACTTCCCACATTCCCACGCATCCCCAAGCGTTGCTGTGTTATTTACCTGTAGAATGGCGTTAAGTAGAGCTCTCTAGTCAACTGGTTGAGTTGTGATGATGATTTCATTGGAGATAACTTTATGGCAAAAACAGCCACTACTTTTCGATACTTAACAACAACATACAGGCACACACGAACAAGCGACGCTCTCCTTCTTGTGGCCGGAGATGCAGGGCGTCGGTCCAGCCGGCTGTTGTTTACATGCGTCGGACCGACGCCTCGCACACCAAGCTCACAGGCTTTGAGCTCATGGGTGTTTAAGAGCCCTTCCGGGCAGCTCGTGTATGCTTTTTTATGGGCGTTCTAGAGCCCTTCCGGGAACAGAGGGTTAATCAAGACCGTAGGCTATAAATACTCACCCAGATAATTGAAATAGAGACAGTATAACCGTATGCTATGAAAACTCTTCCACGAATATTAAACTGCATTATTTTACATAGAATGTATTTATTTATAAGAGATAAGAATGATATGATTTGCTTCAAATACATCATAAAACTTAACAAATATCCTATAAAAATAAAACATAGGCATATCATGTCATCACAAAAACACTTGTTGTAAACAATAACAGCTGATAGGCCTCGTCAATGCCATCTATAGACACAATGGAAAACCACGATTGAAATGCAGCCAGCCATTAACTCTAATTGTTTGTTTTCATTCTATCTTACTTTACCAACCCTAATTCCCATTTTTAAGATAAAATAATAACTAACTCAAGGCTAGACAACAGAAAATGTGCTTGTTTTCATATGATCATAATAAAACTGCATGGATCCTAATTTTCTTCCTAACCTACTTTTAAGTTTTAAATCTGGTTTCCTTTTCCAAATACCATAATGTAACTTATGCTACCAAAAAGAAAAATATAAAGTTCAGTGTTCCCATTGGGCGGGTGCCCAACTCCGAAAGGAGTTGAAGTAGAGGAGCTATCCCCCCGCCAAAGGCGGCTTTCTAGGGCCTTTCCTAGCTGATGCTGAGAGGATTGGGTTCTAGTCATGTGGTGATGGGCTGGTCTATCAGAGTGAGAGCTGAGCGATCTCTGCCATACCCATAGCTTACTCTGACTGTTCCTTTTACTTATATATCTTCTAGATCTCAAGTGACGGCGTCTTTTCCGTGGATCGACCTCCCTACTGCCAACCTAAAAGTTGGCAGATTGGGAGCCAAAGCGTCACATTTTTCCTTTGCCCCTCAACTTTCTCTTCATAATTGCTGAGGGGCACAGGGCCCTGGGTGGGGCTTTGGTTTCCCGGGCGTTTCCTCACCCTCCCCAGCTCCCCGCTTGGAGTGGCTTCGGTCACCCAGGCTTTATTGTGGTCGGCAGGGAGGGTTCTGTGGGGGCGCTCGGTTATGGCCTTGGCCTTGCTCGGGGCCTTGGGGCTGTTCGGCCAGGCAGCTTGGGGAACAACAACAACAACAACAACCCGTACAGCCCCAGCGACGCGTCGGCGATGTATGTAACGCACAGCCCCAGAGACGCGCCTGGCGCGTCACCCTAATTGCGCCGACCGTAACCTCAGGTGTAGCCACTCAAGAGGGCTCAGATTTGTATGGGAACTGTGTACGTATCCCACGCAACCGTGCCGATGGTTGAAAACTCTCAAAGTCCACGTGCGTGCGCGTGAGCGCGCAATAACCTGTTTTTTTGGGGTAATTGCCTTCAAATTTTTTACTCTTGTAAAATACGTTTTGGGGGGCTCTGTAGGACCATTCTTTAAGCTTTTTGAGCATTTTTTCATGGTTTTTCCTTCATTCCTAACCCATTCGCTATTGTTTCTGGAATAAAACCATTTTTTGAAAACTGGCCGGGTTCTGGTGAACAAACATTACAAAACTAGCCGGGGCTGGACGGGTTAACTTGTTTTTGCCAGTTGAAAAATAAATGTTCTAACTGAATTTTTGCATAATTTCACTTGTCTAATATTTTTTATTTATTGTAACTCGCAACAAAATGTTCTACACCTCGGTAGTAATAATATTTTGACAATGTCCGTGCACAAAAATAATTAAACTAGACTATAGACAATGAAAAAAATATTAGCTCCTCAAGAATGGATTCGATTATGATTGGCCTGGAATGCCGCCATTTAGGATTTGAAACTGAAACCACACACTGTGGACTAAACAGTCTTTAAATTTATATGTACAGTATGTATTTGTGAGAGTTCTGGAATTAATAGGCCTACGTTGTTGTTGTTGTTGTTCCCCAAGCTGCCTGGCCGAACAGCCCCAAGGCCCCGAGCAATTCCAAGGCCATAACCGAGTGCCCCCACAGAACCCTCCCCGCCGACCACAATAAAGCCTGGGTGACCGAAGCCACTCCACCCTCCTGAGGAGGGTGCGGAAACGCCCGGGAAACCAAAGCCCCACCCAGGGCCCTGTGCCCCTCAGCAATTATGAAGAGAAAGTTGAGGGGCAAGGGAAAAATGTGACGCTTTGGCTTCCAATCTTGGTAGATTGGGAGGTCAATCCACGGAAGAGACGCCGTCACTTGAGATCTAGAAAATATATAAGTTAAAGGAAAAGTCAGAGTAAGCTATGGGTATGGCAGAGATTGCTCAGCTCTCACTCTGATAGACCAGCCCATCACCACATGACTAGAACCCAATCCTCTCAGCATCAGCTAGGAAAGGCCCTAGAAAGCCACCTTTGGCGGGGGGATAGCTCCCCTATTTCAACCCCTTTCGGGGTTGGGCACCCACCCATAGGCCTACGTTCAGTCGATATGTTCGAGTCTCGCTACTTCTTCAAATACTATTGTTTGCTTACAATATTTATTACGCAAGCTTTATCATGTCTTCCTTAGCATTTTCATGCAAAAAAATAAGAACATACCATGAAGGTTCAACTATGACTACCTGGGAAAAGGGGTCATGGGGTACACTTACGGTTGAGACACCTTAAAATGGTGCGAAACGTTTTTCCGCCATAGTTCGAATCCTTAACCCAGGAAGTGCCATAAGCCTTCAGGCACAGTTCCAAAGTCGGCCACAACACTATGAAAAAGTCAAGATTATACACGGGTGGCGGCCCGAACCTAGGGACGCCCGTAACGTAGCAGGCTTTCAAGACTTTAATAAAAGCGATATGAGAGACCTAATTGTACCCCACCCTGAATTAGACGTACAGTATATATAAATGATTAAGAATGTTATTTATGCATCAAATGTCTGTCTATCTATCTCCCTTATACATGAATTAGACGTAGAGTATATATATATATATATATATGATTAAGAATGTTATTTATGCATCAAATGTCTATCTGTCTATCTATCTCCCTTATACATAAATATAACTGTCTTATTTGGTCTTTTTTAATATATGAATAATTTCTAATGCGATGGAATTGAAAAAAAAAATCCTTCCAGCACACAAATACAGTAATAAAATTAAAAAGAGAGTCCATGAAAATTTATAATTTATCTTTTCAGAAACTTACGTCTGTCTCCTATATGTTCGCATTTAATCAATTGCTTGGACCTAGCAACTCTTTCTATCTATATCTATCTAATGCATCTATCTATCTCCTTATACATCAACCCTTTCATGCACAGGATGCCATTTGAGCCTATTCTGGGATACTTTAAAGACTGACCATCAGGGGTGTTTAGAAACCTTTAGTTTATTTGGCCACCCCTTCGGGGATCACGGTGTCAGGCAATAGATAGATAGATAGTTTATTTACGTCAACCTCTGCAGTTGTCTTTGAGTTAGCAGTGGGAAGAAAACTAATTTTGGAGAGGTAATTATATGATTGAGAGAACTCTATTTCTGATTGCTAATCAGCAACCCTTGCATCCATACATGCGTGAAAGGGTTAACATATTCTTATTTTGTATTTATTTTTTTTAATCTATGAATAATTTCTAATGCGATGGAATCGAAAAATGTTTTATCCTTCCAGCACATAGATAAAAAAAGAAATAACAAAGTTTCAGGCAATAGATAGATTTTCGCCTTAGAAGTGTGTCTAAACAAAATGATAGGGAACTATTTTAGGATGTTTTTAATTGACATTTGTGTCATTTTTACAGATTTTGAGTTGGTGGAAAAAATATTTTCTTTTAATCCATCATATCGGAAATTATTCACAGATTATATAGAGATCAAATAACAAAAAAAAAATAGTTCAATAGTTTTGCATTCTCAATAAGGGTCATAACTTCTCTACTTTCTGGTCTATTGAACCATAATAAAGGGAGGGGGGTGGGAGGAAGCTTCGCCCCCGCAACTGACAACCAGCGTGATGATCATAATTATGATAGACAATATTTCTGTGTTCTCTGGTTTCGATGAGGACGATGAACATGCTGGGGGACCTGGAGGGGCCGATGTGCGAGCCGTAGCACAAGGCCCATCAACTTCATCACACTGTCGGGGTTGGGGCCGGGACGGGACGGGGGGAGGTGGGGAGGGACTGCAGCAGCGGGGAAATCTACCGAACGTCAACACATCAATTCACACAAAAAGTTCAGTAACAGGTCCAAAACAGTTGTTATTGATACTTAATGTATTTTATGTCATCATCATCATCATCATCTCTGACGCCTTGTTTCCCCCTGGGAAACCCCCACTAGAGGATGGCCATGACAGAAACGTCTCCAAGCTACTTTGTCAAGACATGCCTCCCCTGCCCGTGCCACAATGCCCCTTCCACTACGTGGAAGTTTTTCTTCAATATATTTTTCCACTTTCTTTTCCCATACCATAGGTGGTCTTCCACTACTAGCGGTTCCACTCACCTGACTCCCATATATCTTTCTTGGCATTCTGTCTTCATCCATTCTCTGAACATGACCATACCACCTCAAAGTACTTCTCTTTATCCACTCAACCACACCACAATCAATGCCCAAAGCCTGCTCTTCCATTCCAAAGGACTCGTACACTTCCCTATTACTTGGCCCATCTAGCCTATTCATGCCAGCTGCCATTCTGAAAAAGCTCATCTCCACTGCTCTCAGTTTGAAGAGGTCCTCGTCACTTGCCGTCCATGTCTCGCTTCCATACGAGAGTGTTGGGAGCAGCACACTGTTTCTCAGTGACTTTTTGACTTCCTGGCTAACCATTCTTCCTTTGAGAATACTATCAAGTTCTCCAATCACTTTTCTCCCTTGCATTTTTCTCTCTTTTATCTCACTCTCCATTTTACCATATTTGCATAGTACAGCTCCCAAATACTTGAAACTTTCAACCTCTTAGAATAGTACTTCATTTTTCAATTTTATTTTACAACTTTTCTTGTGTTCTTTCTTGATTCTATATTTTTCCTTAAAATCTATGGTTTCATGCATTCTTCTCTCAAACACCATTACCTTACATTTCCCTACATTGACCTTTAACTTTCTCTTTTCACATACCCTGTCAAAGTCAGTGACCACTCTCTGAAGTTCTTCAACATTTTATGTTATGTCATATATGATGTTGATGGTATAATGAAATATAAATCCACTGAAGGTAGGCAAAAAAGGTCAAAAGGGGGACTTTGGGAAAGTGATTATAACAAATTAATTAATTCCCATAGGGCCTGTTATTTCTAAAACACGGTTTTAAATATAAACGGCAGGGGGGAAAATAATATAAAAAAATAGACGTCAAAGTAGACAGGAACGTAACCGCGAGCACACGATCTATGGTAACATGACGACCGTACGCCCGGATACTACATCCTTCCCAATATTTTATTCTCATTTTTGTTTTGCTGTGATGATTCAATATTTATCTTATACAGTAAAAGTCCTTTAATCCGACGACCGATGATTCGAATCTCCCAATAGTCCGAATTTTTCAATTTGAGGCCAAATCCGAATTCACCTGATGGTCCGAATTTCAAGAAGTCCCAAAGTCCCCTTTTTGAGGCATTAGTCCACTCAAATGACACATAATGGAGCACACACATATCATATGTTCATGAATTCACTTTAAAAGTTTACCATTGTCATTGTAGCCTATTACCTACTTCAAAACATTCAGATTAATGGTCAAAGGAAGCTACTGATATAAACGTGAACACCACATCGTCTGCTAGAGAGTTTGTTTTGCTCTTGAATGACACATAATGGAGCACACACATATCATATGTTCATGAATTCACTTTAAAAGTTTACCATTGTCATTGTAGCCTATTACCTACTTCAAAACATTCAGATTAATGGTCAAAGGAAGCTACTGATATAAACGTAAACACCACATCGTCTGCTAGAGAGTTTGTTTTGCTCTTGAATGCATCCTTGGGACGCTCCGATGCGCTACTGGCTTGCACCGCATTTTCTGCAAGCGCATTCAGTCTTGAGCTTGAAAACGCACCTTTGGACGTTCCGATACGCTACTATTTATAGTTCAGTGATTGGAGCGTCCCAAGGGTGCTTTCAAGACAAGACAAGGGTGCTTTCAATACAATATAATATAACAGAGCACGTCACAAAAGGAAAATTACAAGAACCTCTCAGGGAAGTGCCGTTGTTAAGGCATTACTTCCCGAACCATATCTGATCTGATCTTCAAGAGCAAGACAAACTCGCTAGTAGACGGAAGAAGAAGAAGATGACGACGATGCGGACATATGGTGTTTACTTTTATATCAGCAGATTCCTTTGACCATTAATCTGAATATTTTGAAGTAGGTAATAGGCTACAATGACAATGGTAAACTTTTGAAGTGATTTCATGAACATATGATATGTGTGTGTGCACCATTGTGTCATTTGGGTGGCCTAATGCCTCAATATTTTCGTTCATACACAGGTTCATAGGGGTAAAGTCCGATAATCCGAAAAATCCACTAATCCGAACGAGGGCCGGTCCGCTGCCCTTCGGATTAACGGAAGTTTACTGTATACAGTAGGCCTATACATATATTTATTTATTTTTTTATATATAGTTATAACGCGCTCTTGTAATTTTCAAGGAATTAGTCAATTTGGGAAGTTCAGGACATTCTGGTAAATTTACTAAATTCTGTATGAATAAAGAAACTACAGTTTACATATAAAATTTCTGTTAAAGTAAATTTGTAATTTGACTTAGATATTAACAAAAGTACAAAATACGTACAGCACTCACTAACGATAGTGCTGTCGGGTAGGTACCTGCAAGCATAGCATGGACAGATGACCAGAAATAGCAGAAGTGTGTATATCAGATTGATGCTTCATATAATAGTGAAAAAATTATTGTGAGTGCTTCTATAAACAGATGATACGTCTTCTATGACTTTCTATCCAACCCAAACAAGTTTTGCTCTAGAATTATATAAATAAAATTGGTGACCGGTTCCAAGTTTCTTTCATATTTTTAAGAAGCCATAACATTTTAAATTAACAAAATTCTGTATAGCAACTGTATTCTATCCTAAATTTGAATTGTTTTATACCGTCAAAATCCTTTTGTGGCACTGGTAACGTGAGACGTCCTCCCACTAGTGCTCTAAGTTACTTATCATAGGTGATTTGTTGATTATTTATTCATTAGTGGTATGTCAAGTCTAAAAATATCAACCTCTCAAAACTGGAAAAGAACTTGACCAGTTGAGCTGATACTTCTATCATGTGGGAAGAGTCCAACAGTGTTTACTCCAACCCTCCCTTTGTTTCAAGAAGCAAGTACAGTATTCACACTTTCTAGACTAGTCAAAATAAATGGTTTGATCTAGGTTAGATTATTTTAGGGTAGGGATTTTTTTGTTATCCATAGAGCATAGAAAAGGAAAGCCTAAATATTGGCATTTTAGGGTACCCTGAAACTGGCATGAAATCAGTAGATGAGATTATCATACTGTTCTTTTATTCTCTAAGCGTTTATGAAAGTGAAATTTAGTGTATGCGAACAAAATATTTTTTCCCTTCATATAATATTGCTAGAAAAATTTCTAAATTTAGCTACTATTCCTTGTGAACATAGCTTTGTGCACAGACTAATAACTATATCAACAAAAGTATAGCCTAGCCTTCGTTATTTCATTAATTGCAGTAACTAGACAAAAATAGCTTAAATTGTGAGTGAAAATGTGAATGCCTACTGTCTCCTACATCTGGCAGCCTGGCAGTGAATTGAGAAAATCAATAATCTGCTCTCAGCTGATGGAGGAACACCTTTAACATTTTCTACACCCAAGCTGTTTAGTCCTGCTTTACTCTATGTACCTATGTATAGTAGGTATGGGCTATGCTAAACACAAATATTCAGGCAGACTTTGCATTTGTTTTTCAGCTTACATAATTCCTCTTACATAAAATTCTTAAATCTAACTTGGGTAACTCCCTTGGTATTGTATTTTACTGTATTGTTTCTTACCTAATCTTATAATATTCTATTAAGCAAAGGGAAAGTGGTCTCATAGACAAAGGATTTGAGATTTCTTTTTATGTAAAGATGTTTGCTTGTGTACCAATCCATTCACTTGTCTTGCCTGGCAGTGTTTGACTAATGATGTGACTGAATCAGATAATTTAGTAAATATTCATTGGTCATTATTTATACAGTTGTTGCATCAGTGTTATACATACATACATACATGACATTTTAAGACTGAGTGTTCCACACATACATGCAGTTTCAGTCTCTTGTCCTAATGGTGGCATTTTGATTTGATAACTCAAATGATCTAGGAAAGAAAACTTACAATAACTCTTGCTTCGAGGCTTAAATAGAGCCTAGTTCATCACTAGGCCGATCGTGCCCGCATAAAATTTGATTGCGTGGGGCGAAACATGCGGATACATATATGATTCACCTGAGATTCGGGCACACAACCTTACAGACTCAATAGTGCGTACTCCGTTATTCCCAAACTTGACTACTTCCTTTAACGTGACGATAGTGCGTTGTTATATGTGCGATTAGTTTGCTTGGGAAACAGATTAACTTGCTCATGTAATAATGTACACCCTATGTGGTGGATTGTGTTCTTTTATTTAATAATTTTCATTTTAGTAAGCGTTGTTTCCACATAGCGATTTTGATAATTTAATTTGACTTTATATTGTCCTTGTCCCAATTTTGGTTTGTTTAGTTTGCAAGTTTTACATTTTAATTTAACCCATCTCACCTGGATGGCCTCATAATTTGCCATGGCAAGGTTGCACTGCATTGCCCAGGTGGGCTCATGAGAGAATCCTTTGTGTTGTCAGACGGGCGATAACCGCAATGTAAACAAACCTCTCTCTGGTTCATTGTGATGTCTTCTACAGTTCAGCAAGCAAGCCGATCAATACATTCCAATGGCGTCTGAATCAGTGTTCGCAAGCAGTGTACTTCTGGTATGAAACGCAAAGGGTTCAATAAAGTAATTAAGGTTGAGCAATTTTTTTTATGGTGGTAAGACTTAGAGATGCTCGTGCGTGCAGCTTGGGTGCGGGGGATGAGAAGGCCGATGGTTGTGGTCTTTCTGATAAAAAATTCAGAGGAATCACTCAAGTAATTGAGGCTGGGCAAATTTTATTTTTTTGGTAAGACAGACGTTCTCCCGAGCGGGGGTGGGAAGGTTTGTGTGTGGGCTATTGTGGTATGAAATTTACTGGGGTCACTCGTATTTACGGCTGTATGAATTATTAAAGTCTAGTCCGTGTATGTTAGTTAAATTGTAAAACTTGCAAAATAAACAAACCAAAACTGGGACGACACAAGATAAAGGCAAAAATAAATTTATCAAAATTGCTATGTGGAAATAACGCAAGCATACAGACCTGGCACTCTCGGGGTTAAAAGCCTTTGTGACCATCAGCTGTGTTTAAAAACCTTTAGTTTAGTTACTTCAACCTCTGCAGACTTTATCTTAGAGCGAACTGTGAGTAAAAAACTAATTTTGGAGGTAATTATGAGATTAAGATAATTTTATTTCTGAATATTTAACAGCAACCCCTGGTGCATGAAAGATTTAAAATTAAATATGAGGATGCAGTGATCTTACAGTTTTAACACCTTGTGCTCCTTTGATTGACAGGGCTAGGGTGTGCCCTTGTTACAGAGACTTAACTGGACATATGCCATGAATCGCTAGACCGAGCTCCCCAAACTCTTACCATCTACCAATGACAAGGCAAGGCGTGGGATCGAACTGCAGACCCTTCGTTCAGCAATCAGATGTGTACTTGCCATGGCCAGTGGCATGTAAAATATAATATAAAGAATAACCCTCCAAAGCTGAGTATAGTTTGTGCAAATATACAATGTGTGTGTCGGTTATTGAATCTGTTGTTGCTAAGTGATTCCATTGTGCTTAGATATATAATAGTTCTCTAAATAAACTAAAAAATCTTTCTAATTTCAGATGACAGTCGTTCACCTAAAGACCGTCGGAGGGAAGTTCGTGACCGCGACAGAGACAGAGAGCGAGACCGGGATGCTCGAGGCAATCACGACCGCATTAATTCCGTTGTAAGTAGTTTGTAATTAGTTGCCTTTCTTTTTTATTTATGATACAATGTGTTTTGATTGTGATCTAAAAAAAAATCATCTTATTCCTTAGGATTTTTTATAGCTATTCTTTCATTCATCAAGTAGCTTTCGTGGTGGGCTGGATCTGTAAGAGTAGGGTTTGGTGTCCTCTACTTCCCATAGCCGGTTCTGACTTTACCTTTTTCATCATTCTTATTTCTAACTTTTTTTCCTGAGTGGTGAAGGCAATGAGGTCATAATAGTGTGCCCCATGGTTCCCTAGTATCTTACTCTCACAGCCCACTGGCACTAGTTCGCTTTTCTTTCTCTGGCGTAGGGATGCTTCCAGCCAGGGCCCCACTGGGGTAAATAAAATAACGAAATAGTGGTGGAACTGCCATCCGGGTGAGGAACTACTCTTGGTCTGCTCCTTCTAAGGGTCATAAGGCACTGTGGATTGGGTAAGTGGAGGCAGTTTCTGCCATGGCCATCCCTTTTGGGGCGCTGCCTCTGGAAGCGGGGCGTCAGATTAATGATGATCAAATAGCTGCCCCTTTTTCATCATTATTTTAGTGGCATTTCCTAGTTTTTGCAGAAGTCAGCTTGAATTGTTTGCCAGATTGCTACGCTGTGTGAACTGTATAGTGATTTGCCCGCAGGCACCACTCTTATTTTTCAAGAATACGTGATTTCCCATTCATGCACATGCTCGAACAACTGTCACCTGCCAATATACATCACCACACTGATACACTTGATACCAAGCCTTCCTCTCAATGTTGTTAGTTCTTCTCTCAGGATGGCAGTACATGATCTCATCATACCCTTTATAGTATTATTATTATTATTATTTTTTTTTTTTTTTTTTTTTTTTTTCCAGTAAATTAGTTTAACCAGACCACTGAGTTCCCAAAAATAACTCATAAGCCTGGCCTGAAGGATTAGAACAAGATTAACAACTAATCAAGACGAGATAAATAGGGAGGGCAGGAGGTGAATAAATCTTGGAAGGTGAAGACACTGACATTTCTCGCCATTTCATAATTCAGCCAAACCACATGAGCTCCATATCAGAACTCTTATAGTGTAGGGCCGAAGGATGAGGCAAAAACTGCTACACTGCAGCACCAACGAAGAAGTGATCAAGGGCGAAGAATGAGAGTTCAGGACTAAGGAAGAAAAACAATAATGCACTACTGAGGGGAATCGAGTCGGCTCGACCGCATCAGCAGCCGAAGAGACAAATCAGGTCAGAAGCCAACAACCTAGCCTGGCCAACTAAGAAGGCCCGACAGGATGGCATATGATATAGGCTGCCTGAAAGACAATCGGATGAGACAGAATAAGAACAGAAGGGGAAAAATCTAGAAAGATGAAAGAAAAACCGCAAAATTAGTCGAGCCGACGACAAAAGCTTGAGGGGAGAGGGCAACAACCATCCCCCATCAAGCTCCAGTCACCGGCCCCGAAGCCCCCCTACCGCGACAAGGAGCGTAGTACTATAGTCTATTCGCTGTAAGTAGGCGAGAAATGATGACCTAACCTCTATAACTCACAAATGACTAGAGTAATTCAGCTAACATTTCTACCAATTGGGAAGGGTCAGCCAGGGCATAGGTGTGGAAATTTACAGCCCATTTGCTCTATCCCTTTTTGAGTTACAGAGGATAGAGGTCATGATTACTCGCCTACTTACAGCGAATAGACTATAGTGGGGTCACTCTTTGTAAATATGCTTTAAAATTAGGAAGGTAACAGAAGGAGCTTGAATTCTTTATATCGGTAACAGAAGGAGCTTGAATTCTTTATATCTCTTAATATTTTAGCCTACACAAACCCCATCTTTAGAAAGGTTATTAGTATCTACATAACCTGAAATGTTAGAAAAATCAAGAATTCAAGCTCTTCTCTATGTTTATTATTTTACTTAAGCGTTGTTTCCACATAGCTATTTTGATTAGTTGTTTTGTCTTAAATTTACTGTGTTCGCATAAGTTTTGGTTTGTTTATTTTGCAAGTTTTACATTATAATTTCCCTCGTAACTAATTTATCCTTTTGTCATAATCGATAGACCACTTATCTGTTATTATTATTAATTTTATTCTTTCCCCAGCACAAGAAAGAGGAGAAGGAGCGTCAGGCGCGGGTGGGTGAGTGGTCGGAGCATGTAAGTTCCTCGGGTAAGAAGTACTACTACAATTGCCGCACAGAGGTCTCCCAGTGGGAAAAGCCTCCGGAGTGGCTGGAGTGGGAGCGAACACGTGCCAAGGAATCCTCTAATAGGTCACACGACAAAAGTTCTACTAGGCAAGGTAAGGAGAAATCAAACAGTACCGTACTTTAACCCTTATCTAGCGGGGTGTTTTGGGCTCATTTTGGCATATTCAGGCCCTCCTGAATGATCAATCAAGTATCTGCATGAAAAGAAATGTATTCAGCAAAAAAATAGGCACTAAAAGCTTCAAAATGAGACCAGAACGAGCTACGTAGCACTCGTGGTTCTCTTGCAGTGGTGCCGCGAACATGGGAGTTTAGCGTATAGCGGTATATTTTTCCCAGCTATGCTCACTACTGGCTACACTGCCGGCCTCTTGAGAACACAGGGAATATGAGTTAATGGGCGGCGGTAAGCCCTGGGAGTCGGCTGTCTGGCCCGCTGCACTCCCGGCCATTTGCACTCGATTTTAACCCTTTAAAAGCCTTAATAATGCTCCTAACTTGCTGCAAATTGGTGCACGACTTAAGTCGAGCGCCGCCAATAAGGGGTTAAACCCCTTGGTGCTTAGAACCACGAATCATGTGGTTGGGAGGTAGTTTCATTATTCATACAGAATTTTTGTATATAAATGCTGAGGATTATCCTCCATTCTATTTAATTATGAAAGGAATTATCTAATAACACTACCATCATCTCAGTATTCCAAGAAATATGCTATCCTTTGTTTTGTACTGTTAAGAAGGTTTTTGTTCTTGCTTTAGAATATACCCAAGCTTCACCTAAGGTTAAAGTATTACATTTTAGGTTTATTCTATATACTGTATATACCGGCTTATAAGACACATTTCTAAGCCTTAAATAACCCCTCCAAAACCATGGGTGGTCTTATACGACGAATATACTTTCAATGCAAGTGAATTTGGAGCGCCGAGATTCATCCGAGATTCATCAGCTGATTTTCCGAGTGACCGAAATCGTCGAAATACAATATTTTAATCATAAGTACTATAGCCTATATCTCTTATATACCGGTACTGTTAATTCTTTATAATATTTCATAATAAACTTATATAAAACGAGTTATACTGTAAGTTCAAATGAAAAATCAGTGTACCAGTAGGCCTACCATTACCGAAACACGTGTGTTATTGTTGTGTCGGTTTGTGTGTGTGTGTGTGTTCTTGTTCTTGTGTGGCTATGTCGGCCGTATCGGTAGGGAGTCTAAACCCGAGTTATTTCTGTATGCAATAAAATGTTTTTATAATTATACTCTATGGAATTTAATTTAATTTTACCAAATAATATTTATAATAGTAAAAGCCAAAGAAAAATCCATTAAACTGTAACTTTATTGAAGGCGGTAGATTGTTGTTGTTGTTCCCTAAGCTGCCTGGCCGAACAGCCCCGAGTCCCTGAGGAAGGCCATGGCCATGATCGGGCTTTCCCACAGAGCTCTCATTGAGTGTAGATTGTGTTGTTGGCGTAAGTGGTTGTGTGAAATGCAGTCTTCTATGATGTGTTTAATGGTATGGGGTGCTGTGTTACATCCCGGGCAGGCGTCGACAACGGAGTCATCCAGTCTCTTCTGATAGCTCAGGAGAGCTGGATGGTGTCCGCATCTCAGCCTAGCCAGGTGGACTCTGTCCTCGCGAGGAAGGGAGGATTCGGAAGGATGGATTTCGGGAGGTCGTGAATGCAGCTGCGTGTTGTCTGTGAGTGAGTGGATGGATCGATGAGAGATATGAGTATGGATGTGCTTCAGGAAGTTGGTTCGGGGTGGGCAGGGAGGGAGAGAGGACAATAATTGTGTGTGATACCGGGTGCTGGGTGTTGTTTTGATATTTCTTGGTGTCTGTGGGTGTGTTGCCATGTAGTTTAGTGGGTGGTCTTGGTTCGTGGAGGCTGCTGCCAGGAATTGAGTGCCTCTCATGTCCAGATGGTCTTTGACTTTGAGGATTTTGGTTTCTTGATGTAGGTGATCTGTGGGTGCAGTAGCTGTGCAGCCTGTAATGATCTTCAGGGCTTTGTTTTGAATAGTCTGTAAGGTCTTATGCTGTGTTTCAGCTAGGTTAGAAGCCCAGGCTGGGCTTGCATATTCCATCACTGATCTTATGTATTGTTTATATACTGTGGTGGTAGTTTCTTTGTTGTGTCCAAATTTTGTGTGAGCAAATGACCTGAGGGCGTTAAGTCTGGGTGTCAGTTTCTTTTTAATGTTTGTGGTGTGCTGTTTGAATGTCATATGAGTATCATATGTTACTCCTAGGATTTTGGGTGTGTGTGTATGTGTTATGGGTGAGTTGAGGGATGTATTCGTGTTCTGTCCAACTTGTGAGCAGGGTTGCGGTGGATTTGGCTGGGGCTAGATTAAGTCTGTTTGTAGTGCACCAGCCATGTAGTGTGTTGAGATAGGGTTGAAGGAGATCTGTTGCTCTTTTTGGGTCATGGTGTGTGCATGTGAGTGTTATGTCATCTGCATAGGAGGCTAAGTTTATTTGGGGCGTATTGGGTGTAGTTATATCGTGCATGTACAGATTGAAGAGTGCAGGCGATAGGACGGATCCTTGTGGGACTTCGTTTGGAAAGTTTCTGATTTTAGATGACTGACCGGCAAAAGATACGTGTGCACATCTGCCTGCTAGGAAGTTGGCCAGCCACCTTTTTGTGTTGTGCATGTTTGTGTTGTAGATTTTGTTTGTTAGGTTGTGGCGGGGGATGGCATCGAAGGCTTTACTAATGTCGAGTGTGGCTAATAGTGATCTGTGTGGTGGTCTAGCTGAGTTGATGCTGTCGAAAGCTCTTTGTGTAAGGTCAGTGAGAAGAGTGTTTGTGGAGTGCAGTGGCCTAAAGCCATGTTGTGTTGGAGCTAGGGGTAGGTCAGGTGTAATTAGTTGTAATACTAGGCGTTCCATGACTTTGGAGGGGGAGCAAAGGAGTGTGATGGGGCGGTGCGAGGAGGGTAGCGTGGGATCTTTGTTGGGTTTGGGGAATGTGATGATGATACCATGCTTCCAAATGTCTGGTATTGTGTTGTGTGAATAGCTGTAGTTTGATATGTTAGTGAGTGTTTGTATGCCTTGTGGTCCCAGATGTCTGAGGTGTATGTTGCTTATGTTGTCTAGGCCACAGGCGGGTGAGTGCTTGAGATTGTTGATGATATGCTTTGTCTGGTGATTGGTGAAGGGTGTATAGTCAGGGACTGTGGGGAATTGTCTCTTACGTCGGATGACACGTCGGTCGTCTTTGTGTGGTTTTAGGTGGCTGACATGTGAGAAGTGATTGATGAGAGTGCTTGCTTGTTGTTTACATGAAGGAGTAGAGTCTGTTGTTGTGATTGCAGCAAGTGATTGTGTTGTGTTGCTGTTGGAAAGTGTGATGCTGTTTAGTGTTTTGTAGGATAACAAATGTTGAGCTGAGGAGACGTTTAGGTATAAAGAGTATTAGCGAGGTGATGCGTACAAGTAGACTGGGATGGTATGGACATGTAGAGAGAATGGATAACAAAATTGGGTGAAAAAATGCAGGTCTGTGATTGTGGAGGGAGCTGCACCAAGGGGTGGACCGAGGAAGACCTGGGATCGGACTATACGCGCCGATCTCAAATCCAAGAACTTGACAAGTGAAGCAGCCCTTAACAGGGTTGCCTGGAATGCCGCCATTAGGACAAGAGACTGAAACTGCACTTATGTGTGGAACACTCAGTCTTAAAATTTTATGTATGTATGTAGAGTTTTTTGGGGTTTGTTTTGTGATCAAGTGTTGTAGGAAATTATTCCAATTTAGTTTTTGTTGTTCTTGTATTTTGTTGTTAGTTTGGGTGTTGAGTGCTTGAATTTGTTGTGTGATGTCTTGTGTGTGGGGTGCTGGGGAGTGTTTCAGTATGTCGCGTTGTCTGATGAGGTTTTGAATGTCTGGTGTGAAGTTGGGGTTGTCTTTTTCTGTTACCTCTTGGAATGTGTTTCTTGTCAGCGTTTTGGATAGTTTTATTGAGTATGTGTACAGCATTGTTGATGTTAGTGATGGGTGTACTGTTTAGAGTTGTGAAGTGTTGTTCTGTCTCATTTGTGAATGTTTCCCAGTTAGCTCTTTTATAATTGGTGTATGTGTGTTTGTGGTTAGCTGGTGTGAGTCTGGTTTTGGTGGTGATAATGATCGGGAGGTGGTCAGAGCCTAAGGTTCTGAACACCCTCCAGGATGTTGTGGGGGCGAGTTCTGGGGAGCAAAAGGTGATGTCTGGAGATGATGGGTTATAGAGGGCTTGGTGGGGAATATGGGTATGTTGATAGAATGTCTTTAAGGATGATAAGGTTATCGGTTTTGTTTTGTAGTACCAGCCCTCTGTCTGTGTCGGGGTTGTTGACAAACCAGGCCGACGTCTTGGCGTTGAAGTCACCACCCAGGATGATGTGTGGGGTGTTTGTGATATGTTGTAAGTGTGGTCTGTATTCATTTGGTACTGTAGGGGATGTATGTGTTTATGATGGTTATGTTGGAGTTGTTGCCAGTGTGTATTTTAATTGACTGTATTTCTGTTGTGTTATCATTTGGGGGGGAGGAGGGATTTGGTTTGTACACTGGTTACTATGTATGATATTTCTTTGTGTACCAGGGTGATGAGTCCACCGCCCCCGCCGACAGCCCGGTCTTGTCTGATGGATGTGAAATTATGAAATGTGGGTGTTTTTTGTGTTGTGCGGAGTTTTGTTTCTTGTAAGATGGCAATGTGTATGTTGTGTTGTTTGATGAAGTGTGAGAGTTCGTGTTTCTTTGTGTTGATGCCATCTATGTTCAGTTGAAGAATGTTAATGTTATGTGCATGAGGATGGGGTGGGGGTGGGGGTGAGGGATAGATTGTTAGCAAGTTTAGCAACTTGTAGCCAAGCTGCCACACTTGCAGAAGACACGTGTTGTTGTTTTTGTTGTTGTTGCTGTTCCACAAGCTGCCTGGCCGAACAGCCCCAAGGCCCCGAGCAAGGCCAAGGCCATAACCGAGCGCCCCCACAGAACCCTCCCTGCCGACCACAATAAAGCCTGGGTGACCGAAGCCACTCCATGGCGGGGAGCTGAGGAGGGTGCGGAAACGCCCGGGAAACCAAAGCCCCACCCAGGACCCTGTGCCCCTCAGCAATTATGAAGAGATAGTTGAGGGGCAAAGGAAAAATGTGACGCTTTGGCTTCCAATCTTGATAGATTGGAGGTCAATCCACAGAAGAGACGCCGTCACTTGAGATCTAGAAAATATATAAGTAAAAGGAACAGTCAGAGTAAGCTATGGGCATGGCAGAGATCGCTCAGTTCTCACTCTGATAGACCAGCCCATCACCACATGACTAGAACCCAGTCCTCTCGGCATCAGCTAGGAAAGGCCCTAGAAAGCCGCCTTTGGCGGGGGGTTAGCTCCCATATTTCAACCCCTTTCAGGGTTAGAAGACAAGTGTTGTTTGTTATTGTTGTACTAAGGGTGCTGCAGCATTGTTTTTGTGTCAAATAAATGGCATTTCATAGTACCTATGGTCTTAATTGGATATATTATTGACCTCTAGTATGAAGGTCTGTTGCCAACGTAATAATACTGACAAATAAATAGATAAATGACTAATAAATAGTTTCATATTGGGTTTAAAAGTAGGCCTGGTCTTATACGGCGAATATATCACTATAACCTATTTCCTAGGGTGAAAATAACTACTGGTCTTATACGCCGGTATATACGGTATCTATATACTATATACTCAGGCCCACTTTTCCTTTCTTTCCTTTTTTTTTTGGGGGGGGGGGAATCTTCTTAGCTGGTACTCCATGTTTTGCAAGGCTTATATATTTAAAATTTTGATTTATATTTTCAGAAAAACATTCCAGTATGGGAGAAAATTATCGGGAAGGGCGTGATATGAGAGATGGCGAGAGGGAAAGAAACGACAGAAACAGGAGAGAACTTTATCGGGGGGACGACATTTATGACAGGAGAGATTCTAGAAAATATGATCAAGGTACGTTGAAGCATTATTGCAGTTATAGTAGGCTCTTGCCAATAATGTCTAATCGGTGCTTGAAAAGTGCTGTTATTTATTTAAACGTTATTTCTATCTATCTATTGCCTGACACCGTGATCCCCGAAGGGGTGGCCACGAACGTTATTTGTGTGACTTAAAATACATGTATACTGTAAAGGGTTTACTGGTGCCGCCTCTCCTGGACTTTCACCCATTTTTCCCATTTGAAACCCTCCAATCACTACCGGTACTTATTTTGTCTGAAATAATAATAAGGCTACTTACCATAATGCTAAATTATATTTCTTAATAAACTAATATAAAGAGAGTAATGTTGACCAAAGGATTAGTGAACCTCACATCCATTGTGTTGTTGTTTATTACTGGACCAGTAAGCCTACTACCGGTAGTATCCATCGCTCTCAAGCATAAATCTAAACAGAATCTCATCTCGGCCGCTTTTCTTTACATAATAAAATACCATTAAAATAAATCACTTTACCATGTCTTAATTACTGTACATTAATGTTTATGAGGAAATTGTTATTAATAATGATACTAGTTATGGCCAAAGAAAACTTTATTAAACTGTATTACTGTATGTTAGTTACCAGAGCAGCTGGTTTAATTCCAATTATGACATGTATTTATGTATGTACGGTATGTACTGGGGCACATACTCCATTGCTGGGGTGGCCGATTCGAAATAGAAACCCTTAAAGTTCCAATTCTTAGAGTCCGGGACCACTTTTGCTTTCCCTCGCTCCTTTCTCTGTCTCGTTGAGTAGGAGAATTTTACAAGGTGAGGAGGATTCCTAGCCTCATACTGTAGGGTATTAAATAATACACTCCATTAAATATGTAAATATTGGCATTAGAGTATAGTTATTGTACAACCATTAAATACGTTATTAAAAGTTCATCAGTCAATATGGATTTTATGGTTACTGGAAGTAGGTTATTCAAAGCTATACACATTTCACTATGAATATTATGGTACTGGTATTGTTTCAGAAGTAGGTTCAGCGGAAATGGATATCTCGCCCGGTGACAGCACTCCCACCTCAGAGCACCATCACAGAGGGGACGGGGGTGAGAACAGCCACGAGGTTAGTGGTGGTGGTGCTAGGGACCCCTCCGCCCTGGCATCCTCCTCCGGCACCACCATCACCTCCAGCCACTCCACCACCACCACCTCCCTCAACCAAAGTGGCCTGAGACCCAAATTAGGCCTCCTGCCCACCTCCCTGCCCTCCAACCTCACCTCCATGGGCTGCAGTATGAGTGGAGCCCCTACCTCTGGCACCCACACCACCAGTACAGTGACGGTGTCGTCTGGTGGTTGTGCGCCGCTGTTAGTGAGCTCCCTCCCCGCCCTGGCTACGGCCGCCTCTATGGCCGTGCCGCAGCTCCTCGGCCTCCACCCCCGCCTCATGAGTCTACCAAATTCTATGGGCACCAAAAGTGGAATGGACCTGGATTCAGGAAAGACTATCAATTCTAACCACTCTCATTCTCATGCTCATGATGGAGAGGGACATGTAGTGAAATCACAATTAGAACCTTTAACAATATCAGCAAATAGTAATAATATAGGGGGTGGCCCTCCTACTCCCACACACTCGGAAAATCAAGACGGCATAGACATACGAAAAGGTAAGTAGTAATTTCCATTTCATTTTTTTAGATAAACTAATTTTAATGTTCATGAATGCTATTTGCCCTATGGTTCGTGTGAGTTCTCCATTGGGTCGAGTTGCTTTTCTGAAGAACATGGGCAATGTTCTTATAGTTTGTAGTTACCACTTAGAAAAGTAGAACAATTTTCATGGCCGGATGACGAAGTATGAATTAAAGAAATTATAAATACTAATAAAACATGGTACCACAAATTAAGAATTGTGTGCTAGATGCTAGGGTATTAGGGGGGAGAGGGGGTTTGTCTGATCATTATGTAGTATTAGCTAAAATTATGATACAGAAGAAGTGGGTGAAGAGAGCTAGAGTGGAGTGGGAGGGAGGTGGAGAGGTTACAGGAGATCAGGGAAGAGGTCAAGAGAGCAGTAGAAAGCCGATTAAAACTAGCTGTTGAAGATAAGAAGAAAGCATAAAGAGTGGTTGGTTAGTAGAGGGAATGAAGATTTGGAGAGACAATAAAAGGAAAGGTACTTTGAGAAAAAGAGAGTAGTGAAGGAATTTAAGTGTATAATGGAAAGAGGTCGAGAAAGTTAGGGAGGGTAGTAAGGGTGTGAAAGATAAGTTAATCTGTTAACCAAGCAAACTAATCGCACATAATTATAACTATGCACTATCGTCACATTCCTGGAATTAGTCAATTTGGGAAGTCCAGGACGTTCTGGCAAATTTTACTAAATTCTGTATGAATAAAGAAACTACCTTTACAATTACAGAAATATTAACATTTTGTATTAACCTCTTCTTTACTGACTGGGTCTTTTTAACTTACTTTTGGCTACTATTAACTAATTTTATTTAGTTTCTAAAGGGCCTCCAGCCATTATAAGGCTTCAAACTATCTCAATTGACCTTTATTGACACCACACATCCTTCTTAAACTGCACAAAATCATCTAAATATTGCTAGAATCATATTAAAATGTAAAACTTGCAAACTATACAAACCAAAACTTGGATAAAGACAATATAAAGGCAAAATAACGTATCAAAATCGCTATGTGGAAACAACGCTTACTAAAATAAAAGAACACAATCCACCACATAGGGTGTACATTACTATATGAGCAAGTTAATCTGTTTCATATTAACTCTTTCACGCTTTTATGACGCAGAGGTTGCCAGATTAGCAATAAGAAATAGTTCTCTCACTCTTATAAATTTCCTCTCCAAAATTAGTTTTCTGCCCACAGCTAACTCAAAGACAACTGCAGAGGTTGAAGTAACTAAACTAAAGGTTTCTAAATACCCCTGATGGTAACAAGGCTTTAAAGTATCCCTAATAGGCTCAAAATTGCGTTATAAGCGTGAAAGGGTTAAAAAGATGTCGCCGGTACAGAAGGGGTTAAACAAATTTGCAATCTGACAATATATTAACAATAGTACAAAATACATACAGCACTCACTAACGATAGTGCTATGGGGTAGGTACCTGTCAGCATAGCATGGACAGTTGACCCCTACCAATTACTACCCTACAAATAACCTACATTTATCGTACAAATTATTTAAGGAGATCCTAAAGGCAAGCTATTGATGCTATCATAAGTGAATGAATACAATAAAATAATATATACAGTCCACCCTTGGGTAACGCGGGTATATCGTACTGGCCCAAGGCCGTGTTAGGCAAACGCGCGTTACATAAAGCAAAGGTTATATGGGAAAAATTCCATTCGTTCTGGCCACTTTCCCAAAGTCCCCTTTACCATTTACCACCCGATTTATCTATTTATTTGTCAGTATTATTATGTTGGCAACATACCTTCATACTAGGGGTCAATAATATATCCAATTAAGACCATTGGTACTATGAAATGCCATTTATTTGACACAAAAACAATGCTGCTCAGCTGTAGTACAACAATAACAAACCACATGTCGTCTGTGTGTGAGGCAGTCGGCGGCAGCTTGGCTAAACTTGCCAACAATCTACCGCCTTCATTAGAGTTATAGTTTAATGTATTTTTCTTTGGCTTTTACTATTATAAATATTATTTGGTAAAATGAAATTCAATTCCATAGAGTAAATTATAATAACATTTTATTGCATACAGAAATAACTCGGGTTTAGACATAGCCACACAAGAACAACACACACACAAACTGACTCAACAATAACACACACGATTTCGGTCACTTAGAAAATCAGCTGATGAATCTCGATGTTTCAAATTAACTTGCATTGAAAGTATATTCGTCGTATAAGGCCATCCATGGTTTTGGAGGTTTATAAATGTGTCTTATACACGCCGGTATATACGGGTCTGATGAGTCTGCCGTCACAGGCCGAGAGATGCCGACCAACCGCCACCCGCCACGAGCGCTACATAAACCAAGCGTGTTAGATGCTGACTCGGCACATTTGGGGTACCCGTGTTAGAACAAAACCGCGAAACCTAAAGCCACGTTACCCGAGGGCCGACTGTAATTGCAAATTATGAAGAAGCAATAATAGATTTAACCCTTCAAACTCGGATGGTACACGTGTGTACCATTATGTTTTGCCCCCAGGAACCCGGGTGGTACAACATTGTACCAGTGGTTGAAAGCCTGTGAGCTTGGTTTGCGAGGCGTCGGTCCGACGCATGTAAACAACAGCCGGCTGGACCGACGCCCTGCATCTCCGGCCACAAGAAGGAGAGCGTCGCTTGTTCGTGTGTGCCTGTATGTTGTTGTTAAGTATCGAAAAGTATTGTAAAGTGGCTGTTGTTGCCGTAAGTTATCTCCACTGAAATCATCATCACAACTCAACCAGTTGACTTAGAGAGCTCTACTTAACGCCATTCTACAGGTAAATAACACAGCTACGCTTGGGGATGCGCGGGAATGCGGGAAGCAGTCAGCATAACAATGATACAGTAGCCTAGCCTAGACGTTTTTCGGCCAAAACACCCGGGTTTCGGGGAATATATATATATAATGCGTAGCCGGGGCTTGAGGGTTAAACAAAGATTACTCTGCGAGCATGCGAATATCTCCGTGAAAGTCTCATTCAATATTATCAAATTCTATTGTAATAGTTATAACCGGCCATTAGTAGATAAAATGGTATAGGTTGATTAGGCCTTTGCCTCCCCTAACCCCCCCCCCCCTCCCCTCCATGACTTATTGTCATTATGTATATTGCCAGCAGGTTGCAAATAATAGCTGGCCGTGGGATTATTTGGACTTTGTTTACATAGTCGCACACTCGCGTCTAATTTGACTGCTGATATTTGCTGTTATTTACCCCTGCTGGTAATATGATGATGACAATAAGTCATGGAGGGGTGAGGGGGGCACCCCCATTGTATCCCACAGCCACGTGTTGGGTAAATTGTTTTGTTACCAGCCGTGGGATACAATAATGGGTTGAGGGGTATATATTACCAGCCAGGGCAAAAAACACCAGTCAAATTTGACGCAAATAAATGCAACTGTGAGTGTGCGACTGTAAACAAAGCAGCGGTTAGCCCACTAACACAACTCTTACCTATCATTCTTATAGATATCATTACCATCAGAAATAAAAGACAAATTCATTAGACTTTATGGGTTATATATATGAAGATGAATGAAAGAAAGGCAGCTATCTTGAATCAGTGGAGATCCATTTTGTTTAATTTTTCCTCTGTATTTTTAGTATTTTGTCATCTACCTCAATGCTTAGACCAGCGGTGGTCTGGTGGCAGCAGCCCGCAGGTTAGGTTAATGATAAAGTATGGTTTATGTGGGTCATATCTTTACATAGTTCCCAGCCTTATGAGGGCGTTTGCCCAGTAGGCTGTAGACAAATAGTTTTTATTATTTTATTACTTTACATAGTTAAGCCGTATGAAGCCTGCATGAAAAGTCTGGCGTCATGACTGTCGAAAGATTAGAGCATTTCGTCCTTTACCAATTACTTGTAACGATCTGCATTCATTGTTACGTTCTTCGGTAAGAAGTAAATGTTGCCCCTACTCTACTTTCTACTAAAACAGGCCCAAACCATGACCGACCCTCTCTGCTTGACGGTCTTGATGGTATACCGTGAGTTGTATCTGTTCCGCCTCGCCGGCTGTCATACACGAAGTCTGTGGGATGTAATAATCTGGAAAGTACTTTCATCGGACCACAGAACATAGCGCCATTGCTGTGTTGTCTAGTCCTTGTGTTCTCGGGCAAAATGGAGTCGTTTACGCCGCATCTTGTCACTAAGAAGCTTGAAAGCAGTAACACTGGAAGGGAGGGCGAGGTGGTGACATAGGTGATGTTGGATTGTTCGAATGGAGACATCTTTTAGCAGCTGGGGGATACAGATTCTTCAGTTCTCTGGCTGTCAACCTCGGGTTCCATGTTGCAGCTAGCTTGAGAAGTCGATCTGTCACTGTCTTCTGACAGTCTTCCTCTTTTGTCAAGGCCTTTTTTTTTATATTGGGGAATGGCGGGAAGTCGCGGGCTGCGGCAACCAGACGCATGATGGCAGCCTTGCTTCGTCCAGTATGCCTTACGATCTCCTTAATTTGCACTTTCTCCTCCCTCAGGGCCAGAATCCTGGCCTTTTCCACGTCAGAGAGTTGTGTAGGACCCATGTTGCAATTCTATGGGCCCGAACAGGCGGCACAAACTTGGTGGGCGGAAAACACTCGCGGCGCTGAGACAGACAAGTGGCAATCAGCCTCTCCTGAGCAAGCACAATGCAACACTGACTACTGAACTCCTCCACTAGTCACTACTAATGTATGGTAGAGTTGCCAGATATCACCAAAAATTGCCATATTTATCTATATGATTTATCCCGCAATATTTCTTGAGACCTGCTGATATCTGTATACAAAAGGGGCAAGTCGCAGTAGCTATTGCAGGCACTGTAACTCTATGAAGCACACAACAAACTTTTTATCAATTGTACTTTACAGTTCACTCTTTGCCTCTCTTGTTGCTGCCTGGGAGACCGTAGTTCACCGCCTGACTTACCAATACAGAATGAGTAATGAAGCTCTTCAGAGCTACCGAGGGACGGGAGTTTGACTCAGTGCAGCGTTATAAACTTTTTTATTCACTCTATCACTAACAAAACTTATCGTAGCCCAATTTTTACGCAGATACCGCCGTTTGTTTTTGTATACCAAATTTCCGGAAGCTTGGCCACACGGGTCACACGATAGTCATACAATTTACATTTATGATCTTTATTTATTGTTATCCTTTACAATTAAATATGTTAAAAGTACAATCCCAAATATATAATTGTCAGAGCAGATTATGTGAGGAATTAACTTGATGTACGGTCGCGCTAATAAGTCATGTCCTAGCTGTCATTACGTGTGGCTTGCTCTGTGTTGTATTAATGTATGTCAGATGTTGAATAGGGTGGGTAAGTGTAGGAACATGTTTGTGTATTTCACTCGATATGAAGAAATGAAGCTTAGATATTGCTGATACCAATTATTGATCAAAACATACTTGGTGCAGAGACATCACTTATTAGTGCGATTGTACATTGGATTCATTTTGACCATATAGTACAGTACTGTACTGCACTGATATTAAATAGGTTCCACACTATGGAATAAATGCATATACGGAGTATTTTTGGTGTACAGTACATGTATTGTAAGTTGTAATTTCAAATGTGAAGGTAGTGTTTATGACAATACAGCTCGTTTCTTTTCCGTACCAAACATTTCCCTTGCCCACCAAGGCATTCACACCTGGTGTAACATATCTTTATATATATATATATATTTTTTTTTTTTTTATTATTATTATTATTATTATTATTTTTTTTTTTTTTTTTTTTTTTTTTTTTTTTTTTTTACAGTACAGTAGCCTATATATTTTTGTTATTTTTATTTTTTCCGCCCAGCCAAAATAGATCGAATCCCTCCAATTAGTTGTGCAATATTGTCGGACTCTACTAATTGAACTAAGAGTACAGTATTCTAGATAAACTATGGTAATTAATCCGTATAGCCCCAGCGACGCGTCTGACGCGTCGGCGATGTATGTAACGCACAGCCCCAGAGACGCGCCTGGCGCGTCACCCTAATTGCGCCGACCGTAACCTCAGGTGTAGCCACTCAAGAGGGCTCAGATTTGTATGGGAACTGTACGTATCCCACGCAACCGTGCCGATGGTTGAAAACTCTCAAAGTCCACGTGCGTGCGCGCAATAACCTGTTTTTTTGGGATAATTGCCTTCAATTTTTTACTCTTGTAAAATCTGTTTTCGGGGGCTCTGTAGGACCATTTTTTAAGCTTTTTGAACGGTTTTTAGTGGTTTTTCCTTCATTCCTAACCCATTCGCTATTGTTTCTGGAATAAAACAATTTTTTGAAAACCGGCCGGGTTCTGGTGCGCAAACATTACAAAACTAGCCGGGGCTCCACGGGTTAACTCCATAGTTTAGATGGGTAGTTTAACTAGTACAGTAGACCCTCGGTTAGCGAACAGGTTCCGTTACGAAAATATCGTACACAGAGCGAAATTACTGCTTTATGGGATTAATTAGTTTGGTTCCAGGACTCCAAATTTGTCCCCTATCCACCTATATTACCCACCTTTTTGCTCAAACCGAATCAATATATGAGTATTTTATATTATATTGCAGATGTAGTTATAACTACATCTGCAATATAACATCCAATTGGCCAATTAAACGCATACAGAGTCATGGTATCGTAAGGAAGCAGCAGGAGTGTTGTAAATTTGGTACTTTTCCGCTAGACCTAGAGGTTTTTACTATTATACAGTATAGCAGCAAATATTTACATCTAGCGACACAAATTCTGGTGATAATCTGGAGATTTGATAGATATTCTGAAGATTCGAGCCACAAATTTACTATCTAGCGACATTTGAGAATGGATCTAGCAGATTATTTTGCTTTTATTTGGTAACCCTGAGCTTTGCTGTCGTCTGCTAGCATACTGATATCGGCATTGACTATGGCCATTTTTATCTAAACCGGCAGACAAATGGTATTTTCGGTGTGTTCCATGGTTGCTTTAATGAATACAATCTTAAGCTATGATAAGAGTTCTTGATTGGCCATTAAATTTGCAGTTCATGAGAAAAAAAACTACAAATCCCAGAACAAACTTACTTGTAAGCGAAATAACAGTTAGGTTAGGCTAAATATTTTGTCTTTCGAAATAATGAGTTGATGATGCCATACACAATTACACATATAAATGACAAACTTATGGGTGACCTGGATGTGTGAGAGTTTGTGTTTTTTATCTGTGTTTATTTTTTGTTTTATGTTGTTTTTGTGTTTTCCCTGTTCTTGCTCCGTCTTGATTTGTCTACCCCCAAAATGGGGATTGGGCCTGAGCATATAGATAGATAGATAGATGGAACAAAAAGTTCAGATTAGAAATGAAATGGGTAGATCTGGGGAAAAATATTGAACTACGAATACCACTGGATAGCGTGAGTGGGCGAAATGACACTAAGGTTAGGCTATCCAATTGAAGTCTTTTTCGCAACCATAAATTAATGCTGCTATAGCATATATATGACAAAATATGGAAAACGGTTCAAGAATAGCAATTAAATAGGCAGTTTTTATGTGTTATTCAATTGAATATGTTCATGCTAAAATGGGGAAATAGGCTACACTGTGTACAGTACTGCACCAACTTTCGCGGCCAATAGGAACCACCGAAAGTGGCGCGAAAGTTGGGGCATGGAGGTAATAGGAATTAATTTAATAGGGACCGAGCATGTACGAAAACTCACTCCCAAGTTGAACAAACCTAGTTAACCAATGACCCAGAATTGCTACACCAACGAAAACTGGAATTGGTACACTTACTTACAGGTACTCAATCAAATTAAATTATCAAAATCGCTATGTGGAAACAACGTTTACTAAAATGAAAATTATTAAATAAAAGAACACAATCCACCACATAGGCAGATTTAAACAAAGAGAGTTAGCGTTACGGTACGATACTGACGCTCCAACCGTATATGATACTATGAAGCGCATTTTGGCTCAAGCCAAAACTCAAGCAAAAATGCGCCTATAATTTGGACCAAGACATCAGTTTCAGTTATGGCCACTAGATGGCATCATGGCGCCGCTTGAACCCAAAACAGTGCAAATGCAAATGGCGCCTATGGCGGTGGCACAGGTTAACCTTATAAACTTATGTCTATGCATTGTAACCTATTATAATGCTTTGCTAATCAGCATTATAGACTCATTAAAGTATTGAATATCTGTAAGTAAGTACCAATTTCAGTTTTAGTTGGTTTTGTCCGGGTCATTGGGTGACTAGGCTAGGTACGTTCAACATTAGTAGGCCTATTTGTAAGTACTGTACAAATAATTGTATTGAGTATTTGTAAGTATGTGTATTGATTAGTTATAGTTATTAGTATGTGTATTGATTAGTTATAGTTATTAGTTATAGTTGGAAATTACGCTCTTGGTTTCCATAACCATCTTGGATGACCAGGGTTTAAATGGGTTTGCATGTATCTAAGTCTTGGAAAATAAATTGTTTATTTAACTTATGGATTTTGAACAATTTATTTTGAATGTGTTCCTCGCCTGGTTAACGCCAGAGGCAGTCTCTTGCTTGGGAATTATCCGTGCCAGGATAACATTTAAAATAAATTGTTTATTTTACTTATGGATTTTGAACAATTTATTTTGAATGTGTTCCTCGCCTGGTTAACGCCAGAGGCAGTCTCTTGCTTGGGAATTATCCGTGCCAGGATAACATTTATGGTTGGGATTGTATCAAAGCTGTCAAAGAGTTGATATATTTTAACCCGTGGAGCCCCGGCTAGTTTTGTAATGTTTGTTCACCAGAACCCGGCCGGTTTTCAAAAACAATTTTTATTCCAGAAACAATAGCGAATGGGTTAGGAATGAAGGAAAAACCACGAAAAACCGCTCAAAAAGCTTAAGAGTAAAAAATTGAAGGCAATTAGGGTACGAGTACCAATGCAGACGCATTTTTACATACTTTTTTTTTTTTTACGAGTTGCTTCCGCTTGCCTATAAGAGATAGGAAATTGAGGGTAAGGGGGATAAATAGCAAAAAGCTTATATTTTCACCAGGCACTAACATTTTTACTTTATATCATATTGTGTAGGAGAGAGAAGATAAATAAGAGATGCGTCCCCTTAGGGCAGCAAAATCCTAAGGGGACGCCCCTGGTCCTAAGGAGACGCAGGTATGTTTAAAACACAAAAACACACATAAAATGATATAAGTACTTACCTCATGGGTACCAGAAACAAAGCATGGTACTTTTGGTCGTAAGTTGACAATGCTAAAGCAATAAAACGGACTGACATAGGCCTTATAATATATATTATTAGAGAGACATAAAATATTACTAAACATACTAATTGCTCATTGTAGGCCAATAACAAAACAGTTTAGAGGATGCAGGGAAGGTATATATATAACATGCATGCTAATACGAGGTTTAAATCAAGCACCAGTCGCCAACCCGGGCATATTTGGGGAAAATAGGGATAGGAAATGGGTGGAGGGCCTGGAAATATAGTCTATTTTTTCATCACTAGGCTGACAGGGCCCACACAAACATTTAACTGTGTGGCAAGAACATGCTTAATGTGATTTTGAATTGCTGAGGGGGTAAAAGGGGTACGTCTCCTTAGGGCCAGCAAAAAATTCTGGAGGTCCTATAGAGACGCATTTTTCAAACTGTTGCCATACCTCACTGGTAGAAAGCCATTCTCCCCAATATGTATGGTGTAATTAGGGTCGAGTTTCCTTCACCCAGGATAAAATAAAAGGTTAGTACGTTTAATAATGTTAACAAAATAAACACACATTTACAAGGACCTAAGGAGACGCAACGCGGCTGCCCTAAGCAGACGCGTGCGTCTCTATAGGGCACTGAGTTCTACTTAAGGCAGCTTCGTCAATGGTGAAGGAAACTCAACCTTATTTATACCAGACATAGAGGAGAGTTGTTGTTGTTGTTGTTGTTGTTGTTGTTGTTCTTCCCTAAGCTGCCTGGCCGAACAGCCCCGAGTCCCTGAGGAAGGCCATGGCCACGATCGGGCTTTCCCACAGAGCTCTCATTGAGTGTAGGTTGTGTTGTTGGCGTAAGTGGTTGTTGTTGTTGTTCCCCAAGCTGCCTGGCCGAACAGCCCCAAGGCCCCGAGTAAGGCCAAGGCCATAAACGAGCGACCCCACAGAACCCTCCCTGCCGACCACAATAAAGCCTGGGTGACCGAAGCCACTCCATGGCGGGGGGCTGAGAGGGTGCGTAAACGCCCGGGAAACCAAAGCCCCACCCAGGGCCCTGTGCCCCTCAGCAATTATGAAGAGAAAGTTGAGGGGCAAAGGAATAATGTGACGCTTTAGCTTCCAATCTTGGTAGATTGGGAGATCAATCCACGGAAGAGACGCCGTCACTCGAGATCTAGAAAATATATAAGTAAAAGGAACAGTCAGAGTAAGCTATGGGTATGGCAGAGATCGCTCAGGTCTCACTCTGATAGACCAGCCCATCACCAGAGTGTGAGTAAGTGGTTGTGTGAAATGCAGTCTTCGATGATGTGTTTAATGGTATGGGGTGCTGTGTTACATCCCGGGCAGGCGTCGACAACGGAGTCATCCAGTCTCTTCTGATAGCTCAGGAGAGCTGGATGGTGTCCGCATCTCAGCCTGGCCAGGTGGACTCTTTCCTCGCGAGGGAGGGAGGATTCGGAAGGATGGATTTCGGGAGGTCGTGCATGCAGCTGCGTGTTGTCTGTGAGTGAGTGGATGGATTGGCGAGAGATATGAGTATGGATGTGCTTCTGGAAGTTGGTTCGGGGTGGGCAGGGAGGGAGAGAGGACAATAATTGTGTGTGATACCGTGTGCTGGGTGTTGTTTTGATATTTCTTGGTGTCTGTGGGTGTGTTGCCATGTAGTTTAGTGGGTGGTCTTGGTTCGTGGAGGCTGCTGCCAGGAATTGAGTGCCTCTCATGTCCAGATGGTCTTTGACTTTGAGGATTTTGGTTTCTTGATGTAGATGATCTGTGGGTGCAGTAGCTGTGCAGCTTGTAATGATCTTCAGGGCTTTGTTTTGAATAGTCTGTAAGGTCTTATGATGTGTTTCAGCTAGGTTAGAAGCCCAGGCTGGGCTTGCATATTCCATTACTGATCTTATGTATTGTTTATATACTGTGGTGGTAGTTTCTTTGTTGTGTCCAAATTTTGTGTGAGCAAGTGACCTGAGGGCGTTAAGTCTGGGTGTCAGTTTCTTTTTAATGTTTGTGGTGTGCTGTTTGAATGTCATATGAGTATCATATGTTACTCCTAGGATTTTGGGTGTGTGTGTATGTGTTAGGGGTGTGTTGTTTATGGTGAGTTGAGTTAATTGCATAGAGGAGAGTATGCTATGTTACCAGTGTGGTGTACGACCTTCTGGCATCAATTTGAAAAAATGCGTCTCCATTGGACTGGGTTTTTTGCTGGTCATATGGGGACGCACCCTCACCCCCCTTCAGCCGTGCAAGTAAAAGCCTTTTGATCATGCAGTGTTATACTTCAACTCATGCACTATCAACCTGCAGTAATAGAAACGAGATTCAAATTAGGGAACTGTAAGAAATTTAGCTTTTTAAAAAAAGAAATCCTTAGGTTTTCGTAAGGAATTTGCGAAAACATGACATTTTTTAAGTTCATCTCATCTCACACAATAACATGAAAATAATAAGCTGGTACTATGTGAGCATATTAGGTGATAGTTAAAGAATATTTTGGCCCACCATTCATGCATCTATCTACTCATCCTATGCCTGTGCAAGTTTTTTTGTTTCAAGTGCGTCTCCTTTGGGCAATGCGTCTCCATTGGTACTCGTACCCTACCCCAAAAAAACAGGTTATTGCGCGCTCACGCGCACGCACGTGGACTTATGAGAGTTTTCAACCATCGGTACGGTTGCGTGGGATACGTACACAGTTCCCATACAAATCTAAGCCCTCTTGAGTGGCTACACCTGAGGTTACGGTCGGCGCAATTAGGGTGACGCGCCAGGCGCGTCTCTGGGGCTGTGCGTTACATACATCGCCGACGCGTCAGACACGTCGCTGGGGCTGTACGGGTTAATATAGATATGTACAGTACTGTGGAGAATTTTGAGTATGATATCTGCTTATGCCCCACAGGTTGGTTTGAGTAGAGAGCGGAAAGAGGACTTTCTGGAATGACCTGATTAGTGTCGTTTTGGGCCTCCGTGAATTATAATACAGTACTAGGTGGTGTACTTGATAGGCATGTGGGAGGGTGTGCATGGAGGAAATGGATACAGAAGGAGAAATCTAGAAGGCGAATGTATACTGGAGTCATGTGTTGCACTCAACATGGTTTTGTTGGCGGGTGCCCAACCCCGAAAGGGGTTGAAATAGGGGAGCTATCCCCCCGCCAAAGGCGGCTTTCTAGGGCCTTTCCTAGCTGATGCTGAGAGGATTGGGTTCTAGTCATATGGTGATGGGCTGGTCTATCAGAGTGAGAACTGAGCGATCTCTGCCATACCCATAGCTTACTCCGACTGTTCCTTTTACTTATGTATTTCCTAGATCTCAAGTGACGGCGTCTTTTCCGTGGATTGACCTCCCAATCTACCAAGATTGGAAGCCAAAGCGTCACATTTTTCCTTTGCCCCTCAACTTTCTCTTCATAATTGCTGAGGGGCACAGGGCCCTGGGTGGGGCTTTGGTTTCCCGGGCGTTTCCGCACCCTCCTCAGCTCCCCGCCATGGAGTGGCTTCGGTCACCCAGGCTTTATTGTGGTAGGCGGGGAGGGTTCTGTGGGGGCGCTCGGTTATGGCCTTGGCCTTGCTCGGGGCCTTGGGGCTGTTCGGCCAGGCAGCTTGGGGAACAACAACATGGTTTTGTAAAATTGTAATGTAAAACTTGCAAAACAAACAAACCAAAACTGGGACGACACAAGATAAATGCAAGAGAACTAATCAAAATCGCTATGTGGAAATAACGCTTAACAAAATTAAAAATTCGAAATAAAAGAACTCAATCCACCACATAGGGTGTACACAACTACAGTACGGTCCCCATTTGTGCGTGTTCGATTTGTGCGTTTCGCGATCTGTACAATCTACCAAAAGTGTGCGAGCGCCGAAATAAAGGTAATAAAGGTTCATCCGCTATAGATAAAAGACGGGGCTGGGGCCAGGGTAGCATAGCTGCACTCGCCCTGCCGTGGGTTTCTTTCTCGGAGCCCCCTAACTTAACCCCTCAGACCCGGTAGGGCTCTGAGGCACCCATAACAAACTAGGGCCAGGAACACGGAAGGGCTCTGAGGCTCCGGCAGCTTGAAAGGCGTCCGTCCGACGCATATAAACACAGCCGGTTGGACCTATGCCGCGCACCTCCAAACACAAGAAGGAGAGGCGTCGTTTGTTTTTGTGTGGCTGGTATGTTATTGTTTCAGTAGTGAAAAGTGTCTCATATGCCTGACATAGCCACAAAGTTCTCGCCACGGAAATTGTCATCACAACTGAACCAGTTGATGTAGAGAGCTCTACTCAACGCCATTCTACAGGTACGAAACACATCTACGCTTGGAGATGCGTGGAAATGCGGTAGCAGTTAAAATAACAAAGATACGGTAGCCTAGGCGTAGACGTTTTTCGGCCAAAACCCCCGGGTTTCTGGGAATATTTATAGAATGCGTAACCGGTCCTAAATGATTAATGTGAGTAAACAATGACTTATTATTGTTTAATTAATGCTTACTTTTATTTATGCATTATGTATTGTTATGAATATTTGTCAGTTAGTGTTGTTTTTTTGATAGGTAATATGAAGTTGAACCCCTAAACTCGGGACCGTCCATCCACCAAATTAATTATTAACCATAAGATACATGTTTCGATTTGTACGATTTCGATCTGTGCAGCCTCGTTCATCCACCAAATTCTAGCACAGTTGGGGGCCCAGCTGTATATGAGCAAGTCAATTTGGTTCCCAAAATTAAGTTCCGAAAAGTCCACAAAACGGTCGAGTCATCTGATCACATACACTTTTGGAGGCTCCAGTAGCAAGATTGATAACTTATTGCTAAACAGGAAAGACTGGAAGTGGGTTCTAGATGTAAAGGTCTTTCCGTTGAAGAATGTATCAGTTAACATTAGCTTCATAGTCTAGGCTAGTTAAGCTTTTTGCACTCGCGTTGCACGGTTATTGCAAGAAAACTATCCATCATACAAGGATCGTTATGGTGTCATTCGAAAGCTCTGTTTATGCCCTTTCAGGGATAGGTACTTGTTTTACGTTCTGGGTCTTATTTAGGCATGAAAATCATCACGTAAACAGCCCTATTTTGGCTAAAAACACCCCGCTGGGCGGTACACATAAATAAACCGCATAGGCCGCTCGTAAGGTGTTAAGGATGACAGATTTGTAGAACAGTGTGTCAGGAAAGATAATGGTGCAATTGTTTAGGATTGGAAAGTGCCCCATGAATGATAACTCACCATGGAGTAATGAGTGGAATAGTGAGCAGCTTAGTAACAAGAAGCCCAGTACTGTATTAATGAATTTATTTTTGTTTCAGTCGGGAGTCCAACCAGCAGTATTAACTCCCTGCAGTCTTTGAGCCAGACAGCAGGCGGATCGCTGGCGGGGCTGAGACCGTTGGTGCCAGCGCTCACGCCCAGCCTCGCCAATTATTACAAGGAAACCCTCATCACTCACGTACAAAATTGGCCAGCTGAAGCGTTAGAAAAGCCGGTAAGTTAGGATATGTATAGTACTTTGTTTATGAACTAGATATTCTTTCATATACCAGTATATACTGTATACAGTATAGATTTTCTCATCCCAAAATTTGCAACAACATAACCAGTCAAGGAAAATGTAGATTTGGTGAAACTTGCAAATACCACCACCCATCCATTTGCAAGACATCACTTGAGAACAAGACCTGCTACAATATGAAATGCCCAGCTTTTCATATTAAAGGGACTTGGAGATATGCCAGACCTAACACGAATGGTAGCCCAAAAAACTCTCTAGCTATGCGAGGACGAGACAGAGGAAAAAGGCAAGGAGGGAAAGGGCAGATGAAGATGAAGAGACTGAGGGAGATGGAAGAGCACATAGAACACCTCGAGCACCTCCTGGCCTCTCAAGAGTGGCCAATACATCCCGAAGACTATTAGGTACACATAGTACTCCAAACAATCCCTCCCCAATCTTGTTTGCAAATATCCAAGGCCTAAAAAATAGAACCACGAACAAAGTACCATTTATTAGGGGCCTGCTAGAAGAAGGAAACGCTATAATTGCGGCTCTCACAGAAACTCACATTGAAGATCAGGAAGATAGTGAGGTATGGATTCCTGGTTACAACCTACATAGGGCGGACAGAACGCATAGATCACATGGAGGTGTAGCCTTGTACATACATGACTCACTGATATGTACTGAATTCCTAAATAACAGTAATGAAGTGGTGGAAATACTTGGAGTTAAAATAGAATCCCTAAATTTAGCAGTTATTGTTACATACAGGCCTCCAGACTCATCCCGAGAAGAATTCAAAACCCATCTCAACAAAATAAAATCAGAAGTGGAAACCCTGGGGAACCCAACACCAAATATTATATGGCTAGGAGACTTTAACCTACCAAACATTAAATGGAGACAACTAGAAAAACCAGTTAGTGGCAAATAACACCAGAGAGAAGCAAATACTAATACGAGAGAGCTTTTTGAACTTTGTGATTTTTTTAGTCTTACCCAACGTATTGCTGAACCCACACGGGAAAACAATATCTTAGACCTGGTCTTCACTAACAACGACTCTCTAGTACACAGCATTAACATATCGGACACAACATACTCAGATCATAAATTAATTGAGATCAAAACAACCTTAGAAAGTGTACAGACAACCTCAGAATCGAGAACAAAAACCGGCCCCTTCAGTAAATTTAACTTCAATAACAAAAACATTAGGTGGGAAGAGGTAAATCAAGAAATGGAGGAAATAGACTGGGAAGATTTAATGGATAACCTGACACCAGCAGAATGTCTAGTCTTAATAACAGAAACCATGACCCAAATCTGTAGCCACCATATACCTGCAAGACAAACAAAACGAAGAAGCAAACAAGATCGGGAAAGGAGGAGGCTGTACAGAAGAAGAAAATTACTCGCACAAAGACGCACACATCAAAATCTACAGGATAGGCAAAAGGTCGAAATAGATAGAGAAATTGTGGAAATTGAACAAAGGCTAAGAATATCATATGAACTACAACATATGGAAGAGGAGAGGAAAGCTATTGCAGGTATAAAGGAAAATTCCAAATACTTCTTTTCATACGCCAAACAAAAGGCTAAAACAACATCAAACATCGGCCCACTGAGCAAAGGGGACGGCTCTTTCACAGGGGACAAAAAGGAAATGAGCGAACTCTTAAGCAGGCAGTATGAAATGGCATTCAGTGAGCCTGATGAAACAAAAGTCATCAGAGACCAAAATACATTTTTCATGGAAACCTCCCCCACGGAAACCCCTCAGATGCTGGATATTGATTTCGGTCCAAAAGACATAGAAGAGGCCATTTCCAACATGCCATCCCACTCGGCACCAGGCCCGGACTCATGGAATTCGATCCTAATGAAAAAATGTAAGGAAAACCTCTCAAAACCCCTGGCTATAATGTGGAGAAGGAGTCTAGACACTGGTGACATACCAGATAGCTTGAAAAACGCAATAATTGCCCCACTGCATAAAGGAGGGAGTAAAGCACTACCAAAAAACTACCGCCCGGTAGCTCTAACCTCTCCCATCATTAAAGTTTTCGAGCGAGTCCTGCGAAGCAAAATTTCAACATTCATGGAGACAAATGAACTACACAACACCGGTCAACATGGGTTCAGAGCGGGAAGATCATGTCTCTCACAACTTTTGGAACACTATGACAAAATTCTTAAAGCGCTAGAAGAAAAGAAAAACGTGGATGTCATTTACACCGATTTTTCTAAGGCATTTGATAAATGTGACCATGGTATAATAGCCCACAAACTGAAAGCAAAAGGTATAACTGGGAAAATTGGACGGTGGATATACAATTTCATCGTAAACCGCAAACAATCGGTAGCAGTAAACCAAGTCACTTCTGAGCCTTCGGATGTCAAAAGCTCAGTGCCCCAAGGAACAGTGCTAGCGCCCCTTCTGTTCCTCATACTAATTTGCGACATAGATACCAACACCAGACACAGTACGGTGTCGTCTTTTGCTGATGACACAAAATTAAGCAAGATAGTAAACACACAAGAGGACACGGGCCGACTGCAGGAAGACATGAATGTAGTGTTCCAGTGGACCAGGGAAAACAACATGCAATTCAATGAGGAAAAATTCCAATTAATACGGTACAGAGATAATAATGGTGTTAAAGAAATTACAAATTACTTAACAGAATCTAACCACATAATAGAACGGAAAGACAGTGTGAAAGACCTTGGGGTATTAATGTCTGAAAATATGGGTTTCAAAGTACATAACCAGGTCAAAGTGGCGGCTGCGAAACGTCTAACGAGTTGGATTCTGCGTACTTTTAAAACACGCGGTGAATTGCCTATGATAACGCTCTTCAAATCTCTAGTGCTACCGCGGCTTGAATACTGTAGCGTATTAACATCCCCATACAAAGCAGGTGAAATAAATGACGTAGAGAGTGTACAAAGAAATTTCACTTCACATATAAGTTCGATAAAACATCTACACTATTGGGAGCGTTTAAGAGCACTGGAACGTTACCTAATAATATACACGTGGAAAATCGCAGAGGGTTTAGTACCAAACCTACATACTCCGATAGTCATGAAATTCAGTGATAGGAGAGGCTGGGAATGCGAAATCCCCCGGATGAATAACAGGGGTGCTATGGGCTCTCTGCGAGAGGGCTGGTTATCACACAGAGGCCCACGTCTCTTCAACAAACTCCCATGGCGAGTAAGAGACATGAGGGACATCTCGTTAGACAACTTCAAGAGAGCCCTAGATGTCAAACTGCAAAAAGTGCCAGACGAGCCCATCCTCGCAAGGGAGCGAGCTGTCGCTTCAAACAGTCTACTGCACCAAATCACCACCCATAACGATGGGCGTCGCGCTCCTTGGTGCCGCTAGAAGAGCGGCGAACACATCCAAAGGTATCCAAAGGTAAGGTAAGGTATATATTTTTAAATCTCTCCCATTCAAAATTGACCAGCTGAAATGTAAGTTCAGAGGTGTACAGAACTGTCCTATTGAACTAGATAAACTGTCATAATTATATACTTCATACAAAATATATGGATGGAGTTATGAAAGAAATACTATCAAGAGCAGTGGATGTTGGTGTATCGCTGAAAAGGGAGGGAATTGAGTGGAAGCTACCTATACTGCTGTTTGCGGATGATACAGTTCTGATGAGTGATAATGAATGGGAGTTGCAGGGTCTGGTAAATGAGTTTGGAACAGTGTGCGAAAAACGGAATTTGAAGGTAAATACGGGGAAGAGCAAGGTTATGGTCTTCGAAAGGGGTGAAGTCACAGAGTGTGAGGTGAAGCTGAACGGTCAGGCTATGGAGATCGTCAACTCTTTTAAGTATCTGGGCAGTGTGTTGAGTAAAGATGGGACTATGGATGAAGAGGTGCGGGAGAGGGTACAACAGGGGAAGAGGGTTGTAGGAACGCTAAAAGCAGTAACAAGAAATAGGGTGGTCAGTATGGAAGTGAAGAAGTCCTTGCATGACAGTGTGGTAATCCCGACACTGACTTACGGAAGCGAAGCATGGACGTTGGTTGAGAGACACAGACCAAGAGTGAGAGCAGTGGAAATGAATTACTTAAGGAGTGCGTGCGGAGTTACATGGAGGGATAGACAGACTAATGAGGAAGTAAGAAGGAGGTGTGGTGTGGAGGTAGATGTGCTGGAAAGTGTGAAAAGGAACAACTTGAGATGGTTCGGCCATATGGAACGTATGGAAAGCGAGAGAATGACTAAGAGGGTGTACGAGAGCGAGGTGGAGGGACAGAGGGGGAGAGGTAGACCGAATATGAGGTGGAAGGATGGAGTGAGGAACTACATGAACGAAGGCGGTGCTGGTTGGGGGGGAGGGGCGTCGACTGACTGGGGACAGAGGTGCATGGGGGCGGTTCGTTCGTGGCCACCCCTTCGGGGATCACGGCGTCAGGCAATAGATAGATAGATAGATACAAAATTTGCCATCTGATAAATATATACACTATTTGAGAAGGAGCACTTTATGGACAGCGTTTTGCAGATATCGTCTTCCGGTCACTAACATACATTACGGCCTACTTAGTTGATATGCGTTTCAAGCGCTATTGAAATATTTTGAAGTAAGTGGCATTCTTGTCAAAGAAAAAACATACCTTTTATTCCAGGCCAAAGTACTATTAACTCTTTTACTTTTATATATTTTTTGCAGGCCCAAAGACTATCGGAAGAAGCTCATTCTGTGGGGAGTCTGGTGATGACGCGGGTATCTGCCGAGCTCAAGATGGCGCGCTCCCTCGTACGTCTGGCAGAGATTCAGGCCACACTCCATGAACAAAGGTAAATGAGAAGCTTTACTAAATGTTTTTATATTTGATCCATAGAGGATTGTTCTTGGTATTCCACTCACTTCATGCATGGGAGAGACCCCCCCTCCCCCAGGAGCACCGTAGGTTTATTAACTTATGGGCAGGGCTTTCTATATACCCTTGCCTGCACAGACAGATTAGAGGTGCAGTAGACAGGTGTCACATACACATGTATTGGCCCATGCAACCACCTGATCAGCAAGATCGACCTAATTACACTGGTTACAGACTACATTCACATCCACAACCATTCCAACAGTACAATGATCTTCCACTCACCCCCACACACTAAAGGGCAACGCACTCATTGAGCAACTGTCAGTATGGTGAACTCAACAAAAGATATAGGTAGCATCTGCCTTACAACTAAAATGTCATCCCTATTTTTTTCCAGCTTTCTAACTTATATGTAAACTGTTTTTCAATCTTATTTTTACTACAATAAACCCAATTAATCGGCGACATATATATGGCTGTGCGAGCCTCTATGGGGTATTTTGGCTAATTATCATTCACTATAACACGCACTTGCATGGTAAGTAATAGAGCTAATGAACTTAAGCGATGATGTTTGAAAATATCTGGTTTCACTCACCCTATAAAAGTCTAGCTGACTCGCATGTGTACTCTGGCCTTCACAATGGTATTGTCATTGTCTCTCGCAATCCTGGCTGGCCCCATACATACATTTAAAGATTAAATGCTCCTCATGATATGTGGTTTCGGTCTCGCATCCTATCGGCGGTGCTCCAGGCAGCCCTGTTCGGAGCCGCCTCACTTGTCAGGTATATAAATTAAAGATCAGACCGTAAGGTATGATCCCAAGTCTTTCTTGGTCTGCCCCTTGGTGCAGCTCCCTCCATGTTCATGATCTTGCATCTTTTCACCCAACTTCATCCATCCTCTCCACATTTCTAAACCATCCAAGCCTGCTTGTACGCATCTCATCACTGATACTCTTGATACCTAGCAGTCTCCTCAGCTCTTCACTAGATATTCCATCTTGCAGTTTGGCCCCACACTTTAATCTCACCATTCTCATCTCGTTCTGCTGATATCATCCACTTTGCCAGGCCACGTTTCTGAAGCATGTCATTGCACTTCTAACAATTGGGCGTACACCTTTCCATTCAAAGGGAGGGGGGAGTCTTCTCCCTGAAGGAGCATAATTTTCCATCTGGTATAGTCAAGTTCCGCTCGCTATAACTATGATATAATTTATACAGTTGTTCCCTAAGCTGCCTGGCCGAACAGCCCCGAGTCCCTGAGGAAGGTCATGGCCGCGATCGGGCTTTTCCACAGAGCTCTCATTTAGTGTAGATTGTGTTGTTGGCGTAAGTTGTTGTGTGAAATGCAGTCTTCTATGATGTGTTTGATGGTTGTGGGCTGCTGTGTTACATCCCGGGCAGGTGTCGATGACGGAGTCATCCAGTCTTCTGATAGCTCAGAAGAGCTGGATGGTGTCCGCATCTCAGCCTGGCCAGGTGGACTCTATCCTCGCGAGGAAGGGAGGATTAAGAAGGATGGATTTCGGGAGGTCGTGCTTGCAGCTGCGTGTTGTCTATGAGTGAGTGGATGGATCGGCGAGAGATATGAGTATGGATGTGCTTCTGGAAGTTGGTTTGGGGTGGGCAGGGAGGGAGAGAGGACAGTATTTGTGTGTGATACCGTGTGCCGGGTGTTGTTTTGATATTTCTTGGTGTGTGTGGGTGTTGTTGCCATGTAGTGTAGTGGGTGGTTTTGGTTCGTAGAGGCTGCTGCCAGAAATTGGGTGCCTCTCATGTCCAGATGGTCTTTGACTTTGAGGATTTTGGTTTCTTGATGTAGGTGATCTGTGGGTGCAGTAGCTGTGCAGCCTGTAATGATTTTTAGGGCTTTGTTTTGAATAGTCTGTAAGGTCTTATGATGTGTTTCAGCTAGGTTAGAAGCCCAGGCTGGGCTTACATATTCCATCACTGATCTTATGTATTGTTTATAAACTGTGGTGGTGGTTTCTTTGTGTCCAAATTTTGTGTGAGCAAGTGACCTGAGGGCGTTAAGTCTATTTTAAAGTTCACTTACAATTGTAAGTCAGAAATAGTTAACTTTTCCAGAGTGACCTAATTTCTTAATTTAATATAATAATGATTTTTATATATGAATTTTCTTTGTTTCAGGATACTTTTTCTACGTGCTCAGAAGAGAGAATTGGAAGAAATGAAAGCACAGAATTCCTTTATGAGTGACACATAGTGTTGGCCTGCCTGTGATAGCTGCCTGGGCCAGTTGTCTTGGTAGACATGCCTGGGAATATTTATAAAGTGTTATATTTTCTTAATCATGTTCTAGATGTGTGAACATTGGTGAATTCCACAAGTGTAGGGTGGTAGTGTGTGGTGAGAGGGGTGGGGTGTGTTGGTAGCGTGGGTGTGGTAACTACCACTACAGGTCCAGCCACGCACACAAATACCAGTTATGGAGCTACTTTTTATGCTGTTTTATTTGTTTATGAGTATGATGACATACTATCATAGCCTTACATACATGTACAGTACGGTACATTAAAACAAAGTAATCCATAGGCAAATGAGTCACTCTTACATACTATGTATGAGTGATCCATACAGTTTGTTTTACTCTTGTCCTTTGTATTGGATAGTTAGTCTGATTTTTTTTTATTTTTTTTTATAGTGATATATAAGTAAAATAGCATAACTAAAGTATGTCTGTAGCATTAATTTGGGTGTGAAGCTGTCCAGTCTGGTGTGACCTGCTGCACCCGACCCTCCACTCATGTCCCCAATGTCATCTATGTTTCTCTGTGATGAATAACACAACTAGACACCTCCAAGAGGCTGAGCCTTTACTGGACACCTCTGCCATGTCACAATGTAATGCTGGATATGCCAGAGGCTGGCACTGTATCACACTCCCTGGGGTCTGAGCTTCATTCACCCTCAGGATTAATAAGGTTGGATTTATGCAACTGCTTTTTCCCACCACTTATTAGGCAATTCAGGTCTGGCAGTTTCTACTTTGAAGTTACATTGGAATTCAATTATTAGGAAATTTCTAAATTGAAGTTGATAAGAAATGAGCTAGTAAGCAGCTTCTAAATGTGAAGTTACAGCAGTTTTTAAATTAAAGTTGCATACAAATGAATTCCGTGGTAGTTTTTAAATTGAAGTGTACAAATTTAGTTAACCAAAATTACTACCTTCAATGGAAAAGAAAATCCCAAAATGTTGGAAGAAAATATTTACTATCAAAAAGTATGTAAACCAAAAGTTCTTGTGTGTCCTTTAAAGGTAGATGTACAGTCGCGCTAATAAGTGATGTCTCGGCACCAATTATGTTTTGATCAATCATTGGTATCAGCAATATCTAAGCTTCATTTCTTCATATCGAGGGAAATATACAAACACGTTCCTACACTTAACCACCCTATTCAACATCTGACAGACATTAATACACCACAGAGCGAGCCAAACGTAATGACAGCTGGGACATTACTTATTAGCGCGACCATACAAGAGGGCTTTATCCCATAACTTTTGATATGCAACTTTAGTCAGGCAACATTTTGAGACCATTGTATTGCACTGGTATCGGTAACTACTCTACCGTGCCTGCGAACTTGACACTTGAATCTTGACTACTCATAGCACTTCCGAGGTCAAAAGTACGGGTGTGGCAGTGATTGTACGTGGATCAACTATCAAGTTATCTGGGGTAGACAAAAGATTGATTGTTATTGGTGATAAAATAATTTGAAATGTATTTCAGAAGCTGGCAGATCAAAGTTGCTGGGAAAAGCGGTAGTGTTAATTGGCCTCAACATCTTGTCCTCTTCCCTCCCTCACTCTGTTTGCTCTCACCCGGCACAGCTGGCAACACTAAAGCGGGTATCGTGCGAGACCTTTTATCCCCAGTTTTCCATGACCCAACATTTTCCTGGCAACATTTCCGGGACTGTTTTCCATTGGTATCTGTGACTTTTCTGTGGTCTTTTGTATTAGTACCAGCAACATATTTGGGATCTTTGACATTGGTACCATATATGCTGAAGGTGGATAATTATTGGTGACCAAATTCATAAAAATTTAACTGATAAGCCGCCAGACTGAGTTCCCGATGAAATTTGCGGGAGAAAGCGCTTGTCTATACCCGCCTAAACTCCTTCAATCAGATGATAACTATTACTTTATGCTAGCTACTTCCAGATGATTGTACTCCACTTGGGAATTATTTTACAGTCAGAATTATAATGTAAAACTTGCAAAATAAACAAACCAAAACTGGGACGACACAAGATAAGTGCAAAAGAACTTTATCAGAATCGCTATGTGGAAATAACACTTAATAAAATAAGCTTGACATCTATTATATGCCTATGAATTGGAGTCAGAGACATAATTAAGATCAATTCTAAGTCTTTGAATTTCAAAGGTTCTTCCTAGGCTATCTATCTATCTATCTATATGCTGAATGAACTTATCTGGAAGTAGCTAGAATAGAGTAAAACAAAAAGGTGTCGTCGGATCGAAAAGGGTTAACTCCATTCCAGCTGGCCTCGCTTCAGTCCCCCTTGCCAGAATTAAATTTAAAGTTATGGTATTAATTACTTTCCCTATTCACCACTCGTGTGCATCACTCTTCTTAACCCCTTTGGTATACCGTGACACTGTTCTGCATTTTATTTTGCTATCATGAGACTATTTTTATCTAGCTCGGGAAGAATTTGAGAGTGATTAGGTTAAAAATCCTTAATAATCATGGATTCTCTGTGGCAGTTACTGGGTTAATTGATATAATTTTTCCCCATGTTTTTCCCAAGGGATCTTTCCTGAGCTGCCTAAAATGATTTCAAGGTAATCAGAATTCAGTGAAATAGCGTCTTAGGTACTGAAAGGGTTAACAGGCGAACGCTACAGAGGACGTTAGACATTAAGGGGGGTCACAGGCTTTTTCTCTTTCTCTCCTTTTCTCTCTTTCTCTGGCTTGTATTCATTCGGCCCCATTCAGCCAACTGTTTTAAGACTTATCCCTATCCAGGTGTCGATTTCTTCCTGGCGAGCGATAGCAAGCCAGTATTGTATGGAGAAATCCGGCTTCGCCGGAGAAATTTTTCTATCGAAAAATGTAAAAATTTAGCTTGCTGTGAAAATAAAAATAAAGTCTTAAAACAGTAGGCTGAATGGGGCCGAATGGATACAAGCCAAAGAGAGAGGGAGAGATAGAGAGAAAAAAAAGCGAGGTGGGCTCCCTTAAGGTCTGCAACCATACTGTTTACTGTCGGGCATATCTGTTGGAAGGGTATGTATGTGGTGCTTCCCTTCTGACATATTGTTTCTGTGACAGGAATAGGAAGTATGAGTGGTAAACCAAATGAGGACTATGCTGAAAAGCTCAGTAAGGTAGACAAGTCGATTTATATGCAATGGACTAATTAGTACAGTACTAATGGAATTAATGAAAATACTACCCACAGAACATTAGTAGAGTAAATTAAATATATATCCATGTGCGATAGTTAAGGATTTTTTTTTTTTTTTTTTTTTTTTTTTTTTTTTTTTTTTTTTTTTTAACTTGGATAATCTTTTGAGTATTATTTTATTGATGTAACAAGTTAATTGAACCACTGGGTGCATACCAATTTGATGAGTACCATTTGTATTCTTTCCTTTAATTATATTTCATATTGTCGGAGGAATGTGGTAGAGCAGCCCTTCTGTACGCGATATGCCAAGTAGTACACAAAATTGATAGTAAAACAATGATTGGATAGATTAATAAATGTTGATGCATGAAATAAGAGATGAAAAGGTGGATGTAGTGGTGTGAGTGAGACACATTTGTTGAAGTTTGGGGTGTGGAGTGGTGAAGGGTAGGTCGTTTGGTCTAATTTGGATGTAGGATATAAACCAAAACAAAAAAAGAAGACATAGCTGTGATTCTGTCGGGTAGATTTAGAGAGTTTGTGAAAAACTTGTAAATTCAAACATTGTGTGTTGTGAATGTAAGTAGTTTGAATTAATAGGTATACATTTATTTGTTTATATACTTATAAACCAGGAAACTGGGAAAGGTGTGAAAGAGATTATATTATTCTGCAACAAAGTAAATAAATGTATGAGAAAGTAAAAAGTGCACCAGTGTTGATAAACAGAAGTGGCGGTTTGTTCATGTTTAAGGAATGGACAAAGACAGACTGCCAAAAAAAAAATAAAAAAAAAATAATATGAATTTAATATATGAATCTAACGACTACTTATTTGTGGGTAGTATCTTCATTTATTTCATGTACTGATTGGTCCACCCCTTATGACTTCGCTTGTCTACCCTGCGTTGGAAGGACTACTCTGTAACACTTCCCTTCAGTAATAGTGATGCACATTTCAGTACCTATTTACTACTGTATCAGTAGATTTTGGAGAGCATAGCTTTTTTAATTTCCGCTTTCCCGAATCAGTTATCCAAATGTAAGTCCTGTGAATGTGTTTTGTGTTTGTGGTGACTGTATGTGGTCCCAGGGTTGGATATGAGGCGGTGTCTCACAGAATATTGATGATAAAATTTTGATACATATAACTCTTGGTGTACAAGGACGCATTTTTCCCTTTCATTTCAGCTGTCATTAGTCAATTTTTTTTTAGTTTAGGAAGGGTCTCTAGAACTCGAAGGGTTAAAACTATCTCCACTAACGCCATTTGGTTCTCACAGATCCCTCCTAAGCAGAGTTAAATAGTTGAATACTAGTTGGTATGTAATGAAAAAAGGAGTCCTCGTACCCTGAGAGGTTTATTTAAGTCATTACTTTGCTGGCCAATCTGTATCTCAGTCATTATAGTTCCAACTGGGCTGTGAAATTTTTGTTTGTCGTATATTCTTATCCAGTTGTTAATAATAATAATTGCCGTGAAGTAAAGTGTTAAGGTGTTGCAGTTATAGGGGAAGCTGATTCACAGGCCTTGGTGTTGACCCTTTTAAGTGGAGGATGCCAATTGTATTTTATTCCAGTTCACAATAGACAATTTTATTCAATTTAGGAATGATCTCGTAAGTAACAGTTTAAAGATTAGCAATTGATACTTGGAGAGTTGTGTTTTGTAGCTCAGTGGTCTGGTTAAACTACGATTATAAAAAACAAAATTGATACTTGGACACCTGCAGAACCTTTCAAATCTGAGTAAAATTATTATACTATTACGGTTAAATCTAGCACGCTCAGAAACTACCAAAACAGCGTTGAATTGTCTAACGGTAGCCAGAATAACGACAATAACCGTGTCCTCCTGCGCTGAAGGGGTTAATAATAAAGGTTACGGTCATACTACTACGGGCTTGGAGGTCATCATCATATCTTTGTTAAACGGAAAGCAACGTCGGCTCTTCCTCTTGATTATTTTCTGTACGGACACACTTCCTACCACCATCTTATTTATATGTTGTTATTTTGTTACAGAATGTTTAGTCATGTTAAGGCGGCGTCACACGGCCAGTCTTCCGGTGTTTTTACTAGCCAATATATCGGATTATGGCTTACAATTGTTGGATAAAATACACCAAGTCGGTCAAACAGATTGGCTAACATCCCTCATTTTAATTTAGTACGGTGCCCGGTCTTCATAACGGTCATACAAATTTAAAGAACATTGTAGACAATTTGTCCTTTCATTAATTAAAGGCCAAATAAGTGAAAATGTGATGAAAACCGTTAGCCAGAATCGGAACTTACAGGCTATACAAAAAATGAAAGAACTGGCCGTGTGGCTCCGCCTTTAGAATCACCATGTTAGGTAACCCGGTATATCATACCTCACAGAACTTAATTGTGATTACAGTGGAATTATTTTATGTTTATTAGGACAATTTTGTACTATAGTTGTTAATACCGAGAATTTCGCTGCGGGTGAGTAAAGGGGGTAGTGCACGAGGGCTTTAATCGGCGAATTTTCATCTGCAGCTTCATTCTGGCAACATTTTAAAACTATTAAGCAATGGTATTGGCAACTAGACTGGCGGTACATTATTATAGGTGACAGAATTCTTATGAAAATGTATCTCAAACCGCTAGCACAGAGTAGCAGAATAAGGTAAGGGAAAAAGCTGATTTACACAAGCTATTTTCCCATAACTTTTATCTACAACTATATTCTGGCAGGTTCTGAAATATTCTTTTTAACTTTTGTCATCTTTAATAATCTACCTCCAGTCAAGTTGCTGATACCAGTGCAAAATAGTCTCAAGGTGTTCCCAGACAACAGTTGCTGATCAAAAGTTGCCGAAAAGAGCCCCAGTGTAAATCAGTCTTGATCCCGCCATAAATTGTGGTGCAAGAGGCCAAGAGAGGTGAAGACTGAGCTGGAGGTTGTTAGGGCCACCATATATGTTCAGTTTGGCAAGTCAAGCCCAACAATGTACAGGTCAGTTTGCAGCTAATTTTATATTTTGTGGATGGTTTGATAATTTGGGCTGGGCTGTGAGACTTGCACTAACCATTAAACCACCCCCACTCACTCAAACTGGCCTGTGTGGTGTGGAGACTTGACAGGCCAACTGAGCGTGTGTGCCAAGCTTTAGGAGGAATAATACATACCTCATACACAAACATTTGCGTTCTGTGCTGCAGAGATTTTCTCCGCGTCTTGTTTCTGAAAAATGTACAGGATTAGCAAGTTCTAGTTTTTCATTTCATTTGTATAAAGAATCATGAATGTATCAAAATAAAATTTTGAAATATATTTCAGGCAAAAACAATTGCCAGACACTTGGTGAATAGAGCTATGAATTCTAAGCACTTCATTATTGGAAGAATTCCACTCGTAAGTTTATACCATTGTTTCCAGCATTGGGTTCCCAGTGCACTTTGGTGCTAAATTTACAGGAGTAGGGGAGACGAGCCAATTAGTATGTGGTGTTTCAGTTATTGTGTAAAATTGACAAGAAAACTACTTCCAATTTATAAGTAGAGTTGGATTAATAAGTTTAGTGTGATAATTTATGCTAGTTAAGATATATTGTGATGCTGTATTTATTTACCTGACTACTAATATTATTTGTGGTTAGTTATGTTAGGGATTTTGTGTACTAATTGTACCGCCACAATACAAATTGGCTAGTCCACCCCATGGGATCATTCATGTAAAGCTGTGATGTTAGAACTTTAAATTTAGATTATGTTTATTTTATCTTGCGATGTTTTGACAAAATATCTAGTCTGAATTTTTTGAAATAGGATGGGATGCTCCTCACAATATTATTTAGCCTCTACATATTTGTCTGGAGACCGATGAGGCGACTACTGCTGTATTACTGAATGCTGCGTCAACCTGGGTTCGGATTTATCAAAACATTTACCACCTAGATCGCTAGTAAAAACAATGCTAAAACTGTACTTTATCATATATATAAATTATCCCACATAGATTGCTGGTAGTCAATGGTAAAACTCAAAATAATTTCTAGAACTTCTCTACCATTCATTATGCACTTTCAGTTACTTTAACCATCCCATTTTCTTGGTGAATTTGAGTTTTATAATGATCGTAGTGCAGTGGTTAATACAATTTGGATGGTAATGTTGATGAATCCAGGTCCTAGCTGCTAGAGTTATGTCACTTAAATGGTGAACAGCAGTGTATCCAACTGGAAACCAAGATCCAAGATCACTTCTGTTCCTATATTGTATTTAAGGTGCAGTCACACTGACGAGCATTTCCCTCAACTTATATGATCGATAGGTAGAAGAGAGGCACAGGGATCACACAAGTTTGCGAGGTTGCATCATAGTTGACACCCTGAGCTTCGTTTCTACCTCTCAGTCGCATGTTTTGAACAAAATGTTAGCTAATGTGGTTGAGCTATTATGTGAAGTACCTCTTGAGCTGGGTTGTATCACAGCACTTCTTATTTCTTTACATTGTCTTGAGGACTTTAATGGGCACTGATTGTTTAGTTACTATTTTCTATTTGAATTTTCTCTTTAGTTACTAAATTAGTATTTGTTATGCAGTGTTGTATAGTTGGCTACATGTATATGTATCCACTCGGTGATTATATGTATGGAAGGGAAAAATGGTAGGATTTTATTAATTAAGGTGTGTAGTTTCTTATGCAATAGTTAGTTCATGTGATCAGATGACGTTTTTTTAATAAATTGTTCCTCTAAGTCAACCATACTATTATTACTTCCATCCATAATATCACAAAGTGGGTACAAATTCATGTGAACATCTATGCAAGTTTTTGTAAGGACGGTTGAGCTCCGACCAAAATTGCATTTCCCCCTAAGTTTTAAAAGTTTTGTTTTGGAAAATAGTCGTTAGCAAGATAAAGTTCACATCTTATTTTATTTAGGTGGTTAGCCAAATGAAAATTTCCATTTTTATTTTATTTTATTTTTTCAATTACAGTACTTTTTTATTCTCTCAGAATGTAACTCCTAATATCTTTGCATTCCATTTTCTACATACACCTTCAGAATTCATCATTATACTTACTGTGTTAAACCTGTGTCGCTTCCTTGATTTTCCCAGTCGTCTTCTGAAATGTAAAGTCTGCCTTTAACCCTTTCAGCACCCGATGATGCATTATTATATTTTATTCTGGCTACTATTAAATGATTTTATTTAGCTTGGAACAATTTGTGAGAGGGACAATTGAGATAATTTTTACCCCATTGGATCCTTTGAGGTCCTACATAGCGGAGTAAAATCATGTTAAATTAGCCGGAATGGAAGTAAAAAGCGTCCTAAATACTGAAAAGGTTAATCTTGAATTTTGCCCTTTGTACCACTCCAGTAAATGTTTTCTTACAGTAAAGATGAAAGAGGAAATTGGTTATGTTTGTTTTTATCCCGCATAGTAATGAAAGAGGAAATAGATCATGTTTGTTTGTACCCTGCCTTGTTCGCTACTGATCTCGTGTTAGGCCCTTCAGAATGGTGGCACCGCTTATAATATTGTTTCTGTTAGCGTTAGATTTGTTCATATACAGTACTGTATATACGAGTATACCTCGCGTGGTGTGATCCTAAAAGATACATGATCCTGCAGTTTGGACAGGTTCACTCATTCGTTCTACTATTCTTTTACCAGGATGGTTAAAGTAACTTATCCTAGCTGACTTAACAATTAGGATGATAAGTTAGGTCGTGTTGAATTAGGATGAGATACCGTGATTGTCCTGGTAAAAGAAAAGTAGCACAACAGTATGAACTCTTCAAATTTGTGGAGTAAGTGGGGTTATGATGGACCATGGTAATTTTGGTTGGCGGCCTGAATTACTGTTTGCCCTTGGGAGAAAAATAAATCAAATGGACTAAAACAGTCTTATTTAACCCATGGACTTCCACCAGTCCTGCCTAAACTGCATAAAATATATCTACTGATAACCAGAATACAATAGTTATCATACTGAAGGGGTTAATGTAAAAGGTGCAACACATTAAGCGGTTTTACTTTTCATAACAAAGTTTTAATTAGAAAGCTTAATTAAAAGTGGAATTTGATAAGTAGATTGTTATTCATAAGTTATATAACTTCTTACCCTAGTTACAGTTACCGATATATAAATTGTAGTTTATAATTTTCATCCAACTTACAAGTTATCTAAGTTGTGCCAAGTAATATTTTCAATATTCTTTGGAATTGATGTACAGTTGGCTTAATTATTCTCTGGCCCTTTTGCAAAATATGACCTAGGTTTGGATACTCAAAACACATATGCCTTCACTCTTTCTGATCATATCCTAAAAGTCAACATTGTAGTTTTGGAGTCAGTACTCCAAAAGGAGTCATAGCTGGGTATTGTAATTTATAGCATAGTTTTCCAGAGTATAAGTAGTCCAGGAATAAACTGAATGGACTGGTTTCTTGCCACATTGTCTAATGGTATCTTTGAGTATCCAGGCTCGGATTATTGCACTGGTTTTAAGCGGTCTCGAACACTATTTAGACCTTAAGCTATTTATTCGGTCAGTTATTCCCTGGCTTCCCCTTGCAAACAAATTCTTGATTAACATGTTCTATGATTTCTATTGCATTATTTATTTGATTCAGTCACAAATATAATTACTTGTTTTTTGTTATTACAAATATTTTGCAGCTACCCAAAACAAAATAAATAATGCTTAGATTTTTTTTTTTTTTTTTCCCGCAAGACATGTTAATAAATTTGTCCCATCGGAACTCATCATGGATCTAATGATTTAAATGTTTGCCGCTGAGTTCTAAAGTTTTGAAAATATCCAGGGAATATTAGAGGAAACTGTACTTTGAAAATTTGAAAGGGTCGTCAATTAGAAATGCTCTCCAGGAAGTTAAATTGAGGAGCTCGGTGTTGGTGTGATTAAAAAAAAATAAATGAACTAAAATAAAGTAAAGGTTTTAAGTCGGTAATATTTAAAGGTTATTTTCCTATACACTTCCTAATTTTATGTAAATAATGCACTTTAACACTTTAGGCCTCTTATTAAAAGGAGAATTATTGTACACTTCTTTGTTTTATTATTTAATGGCCATATTAAGTTTCCACAGCTCCTTTTTAAGGTAAAAACTTGCTCAACATTGGTAGTATTTTCCTCCACTGGCCCTGAGCTTAGTCAGTTTAATATATTTTTTCCACCAACCTACTTCACTTCCAAACTCGAGTAATGAAAACAAATACGTGGCACTCCAAGGACTCGAACCTAGGATACTCTCATCGAAATTCCGCACACGTTTGCATTACGTTATCAAGACCAAGTGGCAATTCCTTCATGTTCCTTTGATTCTCCACTCTCCCCAGGACTAGGTTTCAATCCAGTAAGATACCCCTTATACAGTTGAAATTTAAGCCATTCTTATATCGGTCATAGCGCAGTTGCCTTACCAAGTCGGTCAAATTAAAGTACAATACAGTACGGTATATGAATTTTCTGAACTATAAGAAACTTTTTGGAACCAGTGTTTGCAGATTTAAACCAAAATATTTCTAATTGGGAAGGTGTTAGCATAAAACTAGAAGTTATGGGGTTAACTGAATATAATTGTGTATTACCCAGAAAAAAACAATATCTTTTTTTTTTTTTTTCCAGTCAGAAAGAAAATATTTGGCAAAGGGCTGTATTTGAGGGGAATGTGGCTTATGTCTAAAAAGAAGTTGTACAGTAGCAAATTATTTTTATGGATGCCAATGCAGTGGTCTGGGATGTTAGAACCAATTTGGAGGGCATTTTTTTGTATGATTGTTACAAAACTCCATTTGCAATTTAAAGTACTGTACTAATATATTCTTATTGACAGTTTATGGACTGAATTGTTCTATAATTCACAAAGTTAAAGTACAGATAAATAATTCTGTCATATTTAAGGGCACATTAAATGTAATATATGCAGTACTGTACAATATGTATTTTGTTTTGTAGCATATAACCGTATTTGACTAATTGGCTCTTAATAATCTCTGGTGCGACATCTTTGGGGTTATAGTGTTATGACCATTTGTTTAATTGTTATTGAGGGTGTTCCTTGTTTTTGCCATTTTCTAGCAATATATATTTAGTTTGCCCCCTAGACTAAAATTACACCTCCCCCAGACTCCCTTCAAGCTAAATATAGTACAGTAGAAAAATGTCCCAGCTGAATGCCAGTTCCTCCTAAATTGCAGGCTCGCTATCACTCGCTCAGATAAAGACACCTGAATGAGGTGAAGCATCTTATAATCGCCTAACTAATGAGATGGAACGTCTTAAAATCGCCAAACTATTGGAGTGAAATGGGTGGTCCATAAAGACCCGCCCTACACCAGATAGGGTTAAAGAGTATGATTGTGAAGTGACTTGGTATGGTTCACAACTGTAGCGATACAGTAAGTTTTATTTATTGGATAATTAGTATATACAGTATTAACAAAAAAAATCCCTTTTCTCTTTCAATATATGATAATCCAGATATTAGATTTTTTTTCCTATGGCATGTCCAGTCTACTTTAACCCTTTCTTTACGGGCGATGACCTTTTCATTTTCTTCTGGCTACTGTTCAACGTTTTTGTTCAGCTTAGGAAAGCCTTTTAAGAATTATAGGACTTGAAACGAGTATCTTGCTGAACTCCACAGATCCATCCAAATCTTAATAAATTTATCTAATGATAGCCAAAAGAAAATATGGAAGGTCATCATCTGTACTGAAAGTATTGACAAATTTGCTGATTGATATGTTTACTTTGAGGCTATTTCCTTTGTGTATACGGTACAGATAATTTTTGTTTTCTTTGGTCAGAGCAGCTGGCATCTCTATGGGGCTGTACAGTCATGGTCTAATGTTGTGTACTGCTCTACCTCTATACTATAATTTCAATTTGGTTATTTATTAATTAAAATGTAAAACTTGCAAGACAAACAAAAACAGGAACCGCACAATATAAAGAGAACTTATCAAAATCACTTTATAACGCATTGAAGATTCAGCAAAACAAATAAATATGCAAAATACAGTACTGGACAAAACCAGGTACAGTACGAACATTTAGGTTTGGTTCATGTGTGATAACCCTCTTGGTGCAATAACACTATTCACTGATTATAATTACACAATTATATGCAGCTCAGGAAGGACTAATACAAGTTTAAAGCAAAATTATTATTTTATTATATTTGTTTTTGTTTGGTTCTCCAGCCCATGCTGATAACAATCTGTTTAGTATTATAAACTACAAATAATATCTTACTAAAGGGGTATTTGGAATGTATACATTTTATTCTTTGATTTTATTTTGTTTATAGTTTGTTCAAATTCTAGAGGTAGTACACAACTTTTGAGCATGACTGTATGAACTGAGAGAAGGAACCAAAAAGGAAAACTAATAAAAAAATAACCCAAGTTGTATGGTTGTCTGCCCTTGCTTCAACCCAGTCACCCACCCAGCCTATTATGTGTTCATTATTACTTTGTCACTCTTAGGCCCGTATTATTAGACAAACCCCTCGACTGTCGGTGGTGATTACTGTAGTTGTGTTGTATTCCTAGCCAGTCAGTATGGTAGCCTTGTTGTTGTAGTTGCAATGAAGTACTGTGATCATGTTGTAGTGCTTCTTATGGTATGCTAGTTGTTGTAATTGCAACAAGTACTGTAGTAATGTTCCAGTACTTATGATACGCTCGTTGTTGATTGAGTACTGTAATGTTTCTGTACTTCTCATTGCAATTAATGCAAATTGTTGTAATTGCATTGAGTACTGTAATATTGTTTCGGTACTTCTCATTGCAATTACAACAATTAGTTTTGACATATTCCTAGCCAGTCAATATGCTTGTTTTTGTAATTGTGAGAAGGGGTCAACTGTCCATGCTATGCTGACAGGTACCTACCCGATAGCACTATCGTTAGTGAGTGCTGTACATATATTGTACTATTGTTAATATCTTGTCAAATTGCAAATGTGCTTTAATAGAAAATGTTAACATAAAATGTAGTTTTTTATTCATTCATATTTTAGTAAAATTTACCAGAACGTCCTGAACTTCCCAAATTGACTAATTCCTTGAACATAACAATAGTGCGTTGTTATATGTGCGATTAGTTAGCTTGGGAAACAGGTGAACTTGCTCATGTAGTGATGTACACCCAATGTGGTGGTTTTGTGTTCTTTTATTTCAAAATTTAATTTGATTAAAGCGTTATTTCCACATAGCGATTTTGATAATTTCTTTTGCCTTTATATTGTGTCGTCCCTGTTTTGGTTTGTTTATTTTGCAAGTTTTACATTATAATTACTGAAACATTACAGTACTATCATTGCAATAACAACTAGCGTATCATATTGACTGGTACAGTTAAACTAAAATGACAGTGAGGGGGGTTAGTCTAGGAATACGGGCCTTACTCCAACCCTTTTCTTCCTATCAATTACATTACAGTATATATTTTTTGTACCTCATCATAGCTCATTTGTACCACTAAAATAGTAGGCTAAACATAATTTTTTAAGTTGATTTAGGAGTATAGTCACATTTGAAAGTGTTGTCTGTACCTGCATGATTTCAACTAGGGTCATTCCTCTTTAGAATAGAAAGGAAAAAATAGTCCTTATCACATGTTTAGTTTTGTGGATTATACTTTTCTGTGTATCAATGGAAAAATAATGAAGCTGTGAATTTAAGACATAAAACATTATGAGCATGGCTGTACAGTTATAATCTATAGTCCTGTTCCACCTTCACAACTTTCATATTTTTCTCATGATTTAGTAGTTATTTTAAACAAAACTAACAGTCTTCAAAGTTGAGGGTTTTATACATTTGTGCTAAGGACTACAATTTCCTTTCTAGTATTGAGAAAAACAGGTAAAGTTATGAAGGTAGGGCAATACTTTTGAGCGTGGGTGTACAGCGTGTCATGGGGTAAGTCGTAACGTCTATAACACTAACCCTGTATTCCTAGATAAGCCCCATCATTGTTACTGGTAACAACTAAATATTTACCAGTCCTAACCTGTCAGTACTGTACTAGTTGTAATTGCAATGATAAGTACTGGAACATTAATTCAGTACTTTAGTTGCATCAACTAGTGTTTGTTATTGACTGGATAGGGATATGTCAAATCTGTGGTAATGACCAACAACAGTGATAGGGTTTGCCTTGGAAAACGAGCCTAAAAGTCACCACTGTGTTAATATCACCAGCTGTCTTTCAAATTGCCATAAAAATCGCCATAACCAACTATGCCATCTTAGTATGACTCGAGACTTGAACATTTATGGAAATAACCGTGTAGTACTACTTATGAAGGCACACAGGCAGTCTCGTAAGGACCAATACATCTGTTGTTGCTGTTTTCCTTTGTACACAATGGCGCTTTATAGGTCAGGTGGTGTCTTTAATGCAGTGTCGACCTTAGTGATGTTGACGATTATACGAAGCCGGAGAAGGAAGGTGATTAACGTGGGAAACACTCATCATGGTTAGGAGGTAATTTATTGAGGTGATGCGGCGGCCTAGTAGCTCGCCCCGCTGGTGCTCACCTACACGGTAAACTTTGTGTGCGCATATTAGAACACAGATTCTAACATAACTGGTCCTCATAACCACTTTATTACAGATTATAACAACACTGGTACACATTGTAACCTTTTCAGTATGGATGACTATTTTTTCATTTTATTCTGGCTAAAATTAGATGATGATCTTCAGATTAGGCAAGACATCTTATAGTCAACTAGCTTGAGTATCTCCGTTAGTAATATTAGGTCTTGATTTTTTTGTATGATGACCAATAGTAGGCTATTTTATTGCGCTCAGGAAATGTATCCCATAGTTAAACGGTTAATGAGTACAGTATTTATTTGAACATGTTTTAGAAAGCTGCTTTAATTTGGCATTCATTACAGAACATATTTAGTATGTGCATCATATATATGTTCAAAACACCTGGAAAGTGTGAGAATTGGTATGTCAAACTACTATTACACACTGATTATATGTACCAGTTATGTTATTCCATGTGTTCTATTTTGCACACAGGAATCTTACAGTGTACAGATGTGCAGGTCCAAGGGCCTCGGTCGAGAACAGTCGTCAGGTGCCCCAAGGATTCACGGTGCCTTTGGATAACAAGACGCTGTACAGTATTGAACAATAATAACTACACCCATAACAATCTTTGAACCTTATAATCCAAGTTCTGAAGTATCTAGGATATATGGGTTCGATACCGATTCAAATGGGTATGTCGCTATTGGTGCTCACGGCTATACTATACAGTACAGAGTAACTAGGATTCCATATACTTGTTGATAATATTGAATTAGTGGAATAACTATCATGTCAATAATAACTTGTGTAAATTTGTCCCTTAACCTCTAACTCGTTCAATCAAATGACTTCAATTTTTATTTAATTCCAGCTACCTGCAGACAATTTTATTCAGTTTAGGAAGGACCTGTCATATTTAGAGGGTTAATTGAAATAGTCTTTAACCCTTTGATTCCTAAAGGTTGTTCCTAATCCAAGTAAAGTCATCTAGCAGTTAAGAAATTGACGACATTTGATTTAAAAAGTCAAGATCCAAAGTTGTTGTGAATCCTGTGCACACTTGACAGTTTTTTTAACCCTGGCCCCCCAGACACATTTACTGATTGTGTTGGTCTCCCCTTTTTCGACACCTGCTTTAGGCCACTTAGCCTAATTTTGTAAATATCATTCCTTCTCAGAAAGGTTAAATAAAGCTGAGCTTAAGTTATTAATTTGATTATCCTCAACATAGCTCAGAAATATGTTAAAGGGGTATCACACGAGAGCTTTTATTGTAGATTTTCGATGGTTACATTTTTTTTTTTCCCAATGGTATCGGAAACTTAATTACTGAAGATAGATTAATTTAGGTGACCAAATTATTTGAAGTTTACCTCAAAAGCTGCCAGACCAGTGTTGTTGTTGTTCCCCAAGCTGCCTGGCCGAACAGCCCCAAGGCCCCGAGCAAGGCCATAACCGAGCGCCCCCACAGAACCCTTCCTGCCGACCACAATAAAGCCTGGGTGACCGAAGCCACTCCATGGCTGGGAGCTGAGGAGGGTGCGGAAATGCCCGGGAAACCAAAGCCCAACCCAGGGCCCTGTGCCCCTCAGCAATTATGAAGAGAAAGTTGAGGGGCAAAGGAAAAATGTGACGCTTCGGCTTCCAATTTTGGTAGATTGGGAGGTCAATCCACGGAAGAGACGCCGTCACTTGAGATCTAGAAAATATATAAGTAAAAGGAAAAGTCGGAGTAAGCTATGGGTATGGCAGAGATCGCTTAGTTCTCTCTGATAGACCAGCCCATCACCACATGACTAGAACCCAATCCTCTCAGCAACAGCTAGGAAAGGCCCTAGAAAGCCGCCTTTGGCGGGGGAATAGCTCCCCTATTTCAATCCCTTTAGGGGTTGGGCACCAGTGTTGCCTATAAAGGTTGAAGGAAAGAGCAGGCGTGTGATACCTGCTTTAATCTGTGGCTCATTGGTTGGAGCGTTCAACTTCCAACCAGAGTTTGATTCCTGAGCAGGATGAGATAAATGAGCAGTCTCCTCACACTTATACTCTATTTCTCTTTAACCCGTGGAGCCCCGGCTAGTTTTGTAATGTTTGTTCACCAGAACCCGGCCGGTTTTCAATTTTTTTTTTTATTCCAGAAACAATAGCGAATGGGGTAGGAATGAAGGAAAAACCACGAAAAACCGCTCAAAAAGCTTAAAGAATGGTCCTACAGAGCCCCCGAAAACGTATTTTACAAGAGTAAAAAATTGAAGGCAATTACCCCCAAAAACCAGGTTATTGCGCGCTCACGCGCACGCACGTGGACTTTGAGAGTTTTCAACCATCGGCACGGTTGCGTGAGATACGTACACAGTTCCCATACAAATCTGAGCCCTCTTGAGTGGCTACACCTGAGGTTACGGTCGGCGCAATTAGGGTGACGCGGCGCGTCTCTGGGGCTGTGCGTTACATACATCGCCGACGCGTCGCTGGGGCTGTACGGGTTAATGACGATAAATTTAATCCCTTAGCAGCTAATTTCTCATTATTTAATGGAAATATGTGAAACTACCATGTCTCTGCATCCTATAATGACCAAGTTTATATAATTAGCACCATATTTCACTACAAAATCTTCAAAATAACTAAGAAATCTTGATGGGAACTTTGCATTTTAGTGTCAGTTGAAAAGAAATAGGCTATAGTGCCACAGTTCACCAAGCAGTAAATAGGAGCCACTGGACATTTGTGATATCCTATCTGGTTCTGGGGAGGTAAACTAAGGTAACCTGGAGAGTATGTAGTACCGGTAGTGCCTGTGTACCAGGCTCGGTAACTCACCAACCAGAGAATCCAAAGGGCAAAGTTACGGAAATTAAAGCCATGGCCAAATGCAGCCTATTGTAAGCTCCATAACTTAGACTTTTACCACCTCTTGTAGTGTCCACCAGGTTGAGCCAAAACAATACGCTGGTGTGTCTTCACTCAAATGCAACTTACAATACATGAGCCAGATTCCATATTTCATGAATCAGTATCACTCAAAGTAACCTAATCTCGGTATAAACTACAATAAGCAGCTACTAAATAGATACTAATTCAACATTATAACCTCAAACTGCCATTTTCACAATATAATTTGATTTCTAAAATAATATGTTTGCCCTTTAAAATGGTATGGATTTTTGCCATGGTCTATGGTCAATTAGACTTTCATTATGGAAAAATACTACCTATGCTTTTGTAGCGAAAGAGTTTGTTTCAAAGGTAGGTAGGTAAGTAGCCGTAATAAGGCATACCAGAACTAAATTTCACTAGTAACACCAGCTGGCTCTCACACATGATTCAGTAATAAACATGCTATCTTATAGTAAATCTTAATTTGCCATAGCTATATTAATTGAGGATAATACTAAATTTTAATTTTTAAATATATTAACATTTAAAGTTTAACCAACAAGAACGATATATATGTACTGTACATGGGTAGGCTACATTGCTGTACTATATACACAGGAACTGAACATTTACGCATCGGGCTATAATAGAAGTTCGAGCCGTAAACATACGATATTTAGCAGAAATAAAAAAAATTGTAAGTTTGTGATTGATAGAAAGCACTACAACCATATTTTAATTGTAATTCTGCTTATTATTGATGTTTATAGCACCAACTTCTTTATAGCCTGAAACTCGCAAATAGAGAAATTACTTTGCTTATAAGTAAAGATACAGTACTGTATATACTGGGAATGTTATAACAAGCCATATCATATAGTAATTAGTAAAATACCATAAACCTTAGCACAACAGTAGTTAGTATAAGAACCTTAAAATAGCATACAAATTTGAGTTAAATAAATACCTTAGCACAACAGTAGTCAGTATAATAGCATAAAAATTTGAGTTAAATAAATACAGAGTATGAATGGCATTTAAAACTGTGCCGAGGTGCAGTAGATCAGTGTCCCATTTACAATGAGGCTGCTTGCACCTGTTCAGCATTATGAAGCTGTTTACACTTATACTCACCAGGTGGCCACTTCGCCAAAATGGCATACCGTATGAAATAATAATAGGTCTACTCTCTCTTACTACAGGATCTCCAACTCACACTCGTCAGCCTCCCCTTCAACAGATCTCATGCCCTAGCGGCTTCGGGCTCGGGATTGTTCGGCCAGACAGTCTGGGAACTACTACAACAACAACAACACTCAAATAATGGGCGGGTGCCCAACCCCAAAAAGGGTTGAAATAGGGGAGCTATCCCCCCGCCAAAGGCAGCTTTCTAGGGCCTTTCCTAGCTGATGCTGAGAGGATTGGGTTCTAGTCATGTGGTGATGGGCTGGTCTATCAGAGTGAGAACTGAGCAATCTCTGCCATACCCATAGCTTACTCTGACTGTTCCTTTTACTTATATATTTTCTAGATCTCAAGTGACGGCGTCTCTTGCGTGGATTGACCTAATCTACCAAGATTGGAAGCCAAAGCGTCACATCTTTCCTTTGCCCCTCAACTTTCTCTTCATAATTGCTGAGGGGCACAGGGCCCTGGGTGGGGCTTTGGTTTCCCGGGCGTTTCCGCACCCTCCTCAGTTCCCCGCCATGGAGTGGCTTCGGTCACCCAGGCTTTATTGTGGTCGGCAGGGAGGGTTCTGTGGGGGCGCTTGGTTATGGCCTTGGCCTTGCTCGGGGCCTTGGGGCTGTTCGGCCAGGCAGCTTGGGGAAAAACAACAACAACAACAACTATTGGACACTATGAGGAGCACCCCTAGATTATTATTGAAAGCATATTGCCTTCATATTCAGAAATTAATACAAAATATAAGGTTACTTGAATACATGTTACTATATTAATATATGCACTACAATATTATCATTGAACAATAAGGCTTTGAGTATTGGTCCCTCAGCTGTCTTTTATATTAAACTATATTTATGGCACTTCATTATTAGCCTGTGTTTTCATCTGTAATAACATTTGATATTAACATATATTTAGTGACTGAAGATGTCAATATTACTGTAGTTTACAATGACAGGCTTATTATTGAATGTTCCATTTGTGTGATTTTTTTTGTTTTGAGTAGTATTAACCAGACCACTGAGTTACAATATGTAACTCTCATAGGGCTGGCCTTAGCAAAAGCCAAGGTGTGTGACATTCTAGTTTGTTATAAAAGGAAACCCTTAATTGTACAGTAGTTTGTTTTTAATGTACTGGTAATGTCTTTTTTTTTTTATCTAGTACTGAGGACCTACATGAAATATATATCGTTTGACTTCAATGCAGTTGCAAAATAGGAACTAAGTACTGACCGACACTACCATACAGGACATTTAGCTATCTTCACAAACTTATACTTACTGCTTTCCTCTGCCCTACAGTGTATTTGGCAATATTAATTCTTAAAGAGATGTGTATGTTTACAATCCAGAGTGCAGTGTGTGATGTTTAATAAGTTAACAAATAGGAATCCCTGAGGTATCTCTGATTTAACAATTGTAGGCTATCCTAGTTCTACATTTTTATGTACAACAAACTAGATATTTTAAACTCTAAATGGAAGAAACAGGTTATCTCAGCTTAGTTATCTCAAGAAGCAATGTTCTGTCGCAGTTACTTACTTTACTTACTTTTGTTACTTTTGTTGAGTTCGCCACTGATAGTGGCACCGAGGAGTGCGCTGCCCCTCGTTCTGGGTGGTGATTATCACAAATTCTGATAATTTTTTAGCCCTTAAAACATATTTAACGAACTTCAAAATGCAAATATCAGGTAAAGAATAAATAAAGTGATTCAACTCAGCCCATGATATCTTAAAAAGTGTATAGACAGCGACTGTACACCTGTGGATGGTTGAAACGCCTGGCTACTGTGTTTTTGCCTTGACCCTGTTGACGAAGTTTGACTTGATTAATGGCATGCTCCATAGTTTGAGTGAGAGCATGGAGCCGAAGATGGAGCCAGCCCAGTACACCAAGATGTGCTCCATGTTGGTGTGGCCGCGGCAGCTCCACTTCAGACCCGTTGCCAGCACCGGGTTGAAATACCCACCTGAGTAGTCGAATGCTGCAAACATGAAATAATAGATTTTAAGTTTTGGGGACATACACACTATAAATGAGGACCTTAGTAATGCAATGTCTCAAACGCCACCTCGGCCGTGATATTTTTTTTATCAAAAAATTTACAAATTTATCTAATGTCTATGTCTTGGGGGTATTCTTTGAAGCTTGATGTAGGTAAAATATGTCTATTCCTTCATTAAGTTATAAAAAAATACCCCAAAGATCCCCCTTTCAATAAAATGTGTACATTTCTCGGTAAATAAAATTTCACGGCCGAGGTGGCGTTTAGTTATGGAGTTGAAAGGAGATGCATATTTTGGACCAAATGGAACACATGTTGTTGGTAATGCCACAGAACACCTTTTCCTACTAGGCTACTCCACTCTCACAACCCAACCTGTCCTCTCTAAATTAAATTCAGTATGTTTCACTTGCTCACCAGCACCGGACGGTTGATGTTATGCTACCCCTCATCTCTGGAGGAGGTAAGGTGTACCATACTATGTTATCAAATATTTAACTCCATTTTGTTTGTTTTTTGTTTGTTTTGGCGCACTCTCCCATCCAGGAGTTCGTTCTATGAACGATGGCTGTTTCCTTATTGTTATTAACTCTGCGTAAGCAGAGTTTGGTATCGCCCCCCCCCCCCGTATAGTGGGTACCACACGAAAAAAAAATCTGTCGTCGTCGTCGTCGTCGTCCGTCTGTCTCGGAACTCCTAGACCGTTGGACGGATTTTCACCAAATTTCACACGAACATTTGTTGCGTGAATGCGAACGTCAGTCAAAAAAGATTTTTTGAATTTATGCAATAGTTATGATTTTAGGTCCAAAATTTGGTTTCCCCCCCCCCCCTTCAGTAATGATGGTGTTCTGGGGGCGAAAACATCTCGCTAAGCATTTGCTAGGTTAAGTTAGTTTAGTTGGCATTAAAAGTGATTGTAGTAATATTTGGATTGATGGTGATAGTAGTATTGATGGTGATAATAGTAGTGATGATGGTTGTAGTTGTATTGATGATGATGACAGTACAGTAGTAGATATGATGGTGACAGTACTAGTAGTAGTGATGATGGTCATAATAGTAGTGATGATGGTGACAAGTAGTGATGATGGTGTGAGTAGTAGTGATGATGGTGAGTAGTGAGGATGGTGAAAGTTGTAGTGATGACAATAGTTGTGATGATGAAGATCATAGTAATGGTGATGATGGCAGTAGTAGTGATGATGGTGACAGTAGGATACATGATGGTAATACTTGTGACATTAGTAATGATGATGGTTATAGTTGCAGTGATGATGTTAACAGTAGTAATGATGATTGTAAGATGGTGGTGATGATAGTAGTAATGATGGTTGATAGTTGTAGTATCAATGATGATAGTGATTAAGATGGTAGTGACAATGGTGACAGTAGTAGTGATGATGGTGAGAGTAGTAGCGATGATTGTAATTGTAGTAGTGATGATGATCATAGTAATGGTGATGACAGTAGTCGTGATGATTGTGGCAGTTGTCGTGATGATTGTGGCAGTTGTAGTGATGATGGCAGTAGTAGTGATGATGGTGATTGTGTTGATGATGGTATTAGTAGTGATAATGGTAACCCATCGCAGAGTTGGGTATGCCGTTTTGATTTTGGGCAAAACGGCACGTCTACTTTATTTGTATTTGTTAAACATTTTCATATTACTTATATAATTCTTTTCTCAAATTAACGATAGTCTCCCTCCTTTTTAGAACTGTTCTTGATTGTGTTCTTTTATTTAATAATTTTCATTTTAGTAAGCGTTGTTTCCACATAGCGATTTTGATAATTTAATTTGACTTTATATTGTCCTTGTCCCAATTTTGGTTTGTTTAGTTTGCAAGTTTTACATTTTAACTTATAGTCTCTGCTACCCTTTTTAATTCATTTTGTTCAAATATTTCCCTCAAGTTGTCCCTGCCTCTCAGATCTTTGTATAGGTCTTCGTATGATTTACAGTTGAACAGGTGCATTTGATTTTCATTTTCATTTTGACAAATATCGCACAATAGGTTAGGTTCATATTTGTTTTTGAAGTTTTCTTTTACTTCTATCATTCTTGTCCTTGTCAAAAAAATTGTTCTGGTATTTTCAAAGCTTAATTAAGTCCTCAATATAATTATTTGATATGTCCATGTAACTCCATAATAACCGGTTGTGAGTCGAACATATATTCATTGACCATTCTAGGCTTTAAATACATTCTGTCCTCATATCCTAAATTTATCAGTTTTTATTGTGGGACACCCTGTATAAGCTTCTCAGGTGTCATGCTGTAATATAATTATCTGAAAAGGTTGTTGTAGTGAGGGAATATAATAATTATTGAGAACTACAGTAGACTACTGGCTTAGCAAGAATTCTTTTTAGTCACTGGTTTCAAGCCCGATACACTCCAGTTTGTAAGTGCTAACCCTTTCTGACTCACTGACATAAAAGGCCCAACCTCACATGATATTACTGCAAGAAATAAAATACTTACCTAGGATAACCATAGCTGTAGTAAAGAATGAATTTATCGCAGGTGCAAACTTGGGCTCGAGCTGACCCAAGGCTCTTGAGAAAAGACAGCAGGCACAGGTGAGGACACCCTCGACAAGGAAGCCAAGGATCACAGGCACTTGCAAGTCGGCCGTGCAGTTGTCGAACTTGTTCATCCCTTGGCCAACGTGAGCCTGGGCCAGCTCCATCATCCATAGCTGCTTTATCCATCTGTAAAGTTAGTCCATTGTAGCACTTACAGTAATTTCTTGTTACTGCCTTGTTGTAGCATGGTTATGGCTGGTGTGGTACGGATACTGAAGGTGCAAGGGCTGCTGGGGGACTTTGTTGAGTCTTGCTAGCCACAGAGATGACATGATGGGGCAGTGTTGTGGCAAGATTTTATTGTACAGTGAGAGAGAGAGAAAGATGTAATTTGTCAGCCTACTGGGCCGGAGCCCTCATGAGGCTGGTGAAGGGAAATATGATGGAAGGGAGTAGAATGCAGTATCTGAAGGACAACAGTCAAATTTCACGAAATAAATCAAACGCCTTGGTAAATGTTGACGAAATAGCTAGAAGATATTGGATAGAATTGTTACGTAAATAAAGGTGGTACCGTATAGGAAAGACGTCGATCAGATTTCATGATATAAATTTACCGTATAGGAAAGACGTCAATCAGATTTCATGAAATAAATTAATCGCAGTCAGGTACTGGCGGATAAGGGAGAAGGTAAACGAAGGTGAAATAGCTAAGATAGTGTGGATAGAATTGGTACGTAAATTTTATTGTACAGTACTGTACTGTATAACAGTAAAAGCACTGAAAATACACTCTGTGGATGAAGTGGTCTTTAAACTTGTATGTAGCCTATGTATGTACAGTAAACCCTCACTACGTCGGATCTCTAAATGTCGGAAACCCGTACTTGCCGGACTGGCAACGGCCTCCCGGATACGTACTTCCGTTTGCCGGACATTTCCGTCATCGTTCCGACAGTCGCTAACAGTGTCGGAAGATTCTCTCAGTTTTCGGAAAAATAAGGGCAAATGTCCATCATAACCGTCCAATGTACGCCGTCTGATATCTCGTATGTTCCCGAGATGTGTCCAACAGTCTCGAAAGTGTCGGATGACGTGCTCCCGTAAACGGAACATAAGGGTGAATGTCCGTCAAAACAGGAATCCCTCGGAGCGCGGGTATTAAGGCTAGGCTCTGAACTGAGTCGCCCGCTTGGACGAGACACGTCAGTACGATATAGCTGTTGTTGTGTTACACATCTCCTCCGTGTATATTCCCGTTTATCATGCCTCTCAAAGCGTAAGGTGACCTCGATATCACTTGAGATGGAGAAGGGGAGTGAGGTGGTCCAGGAGAGTGAGGTGGAGAAGGACAGTGAGGTGGAGGATAGTGAATGGACCGGTTTTCAATGAAGGGGTGTGTGTTGTTCCTTTCTTATTGTTCAATATAAACTACTATACAGTAATGTATGTGCTATTATATTAATATATTGAAATCTAGGGTACGAATAGGGTAGCCTCCGTTTTCTAGGTTGATGCCGAGGTCGTATTTATTCCGTTGTCATGGTTGCATGAAGTTTGCTTCCGTTTCCCGGTTAACGGCCAGCTCGGCCCCCGGCTGAAGTTTGTTCCCGTTTCACTAATCCTTATTCGTCGGATTTTTCATCATTCAGGTCGGATTTTTTTCCTCTTTTTATATCGGACACAGCCGGAGTTCGGACATCTCGGAAAATCGGACATTTTGGACTGGCACATGTCCCCCCAATTAGTCCGAAATAGCGAGGGTTTACTGTACTGCACAATCACCTGCAGTGAAAAGTGGTGCACATTTTATTAAACAGTTCTTACATTATGAAGTATCTTGAAACATTCCCTTTAATAAACTCAAGCTCGAGTGAGTGTTATTCCTCATTCAGTGTTGTGGCAAAGAGTGAATCAATCACTGTTATTATTTACCTGGATGATACAATGGCCCCGAGTAGCTGGGCAGCAATCTTGAGGGCAATGTGTAGAGGGTTAGCTCCGGACTCAACGTACTCTTCTAGGAGGGAGTAGGGGCAGGCAGTGATGAGGCCCCAGCTGCGACTCCGCCAGAGTATCAACAGGAAGATACATATTGACCACACACTCACACCATAATTCTCCACCACTGCAACAAAATTATGAATTACCTTTCTATATACAGTTACCAAGAAGGATGTCAAACCGGGACAATTTGCTTCTAAGACTGGAATGAATATGAGAAGGAATACGAGAAAAGTAACATGAGGTTGAATCAATCATTTTGTTGACCAATTTATCACTTTAAAATACACAATAATAACTGTAAAGCATAACATTAACTTTGTGTATATATATATATATATATACCGGTATATATATATACGGCATCCGAGCTTATCGCCAGCCTTTGAGTTGCCGTCTCATCATCTGGCCAGCCTACAACTCCACCAGTCACCCCTACAACCAAGTAGTGCTCTTTGGACCAGCAGCGGGACAACCAAAAACGAAGACAACACCTGGAGCGGCCATTTTCTTTACCTCAATCACTATTTCTCCTCCATACCTCAGCATCTCCCCACACACTCCATCTATTCCTGGGACAAATTTTTGTTTAAATTACCGATTTATGTACAGTTACCAAGTCATGGACCTGGGACAACAAGGTGCAAGACAGATAATTAAATAATATAGTCTGCATGGAGGGTCATACTAGTAATTGTGATCTTGTTGTCAAATCCATCATATGAATGAAGAGTTGATACATTTTGTACAAGTTGAATGATTTTGTCCGAGTTAAGGGGAAGTATTATTTTATAGACCCCCTTCTCCCTCATGTTCAGCCCCATTATTTATGAGATTTTAAGATGTTCGCCCCATTAGTTTTAGCCATTTAAGATTTGTTTTTAAGACTTTAGTGGGAATTGGCCTTCAGCCAGGAAATTGTTCTACCGAAAAATGTACAAATTTATCTCGAATGGGGGTCTTGGGGGTGTTTTATTTAAAGCTTGATAGAGGTCTAGGGAGCAAAGTAAGATATTATATATAGTAATAAAAGAAATAACCCCCCATACTATAACTCCTACTAGCAGCTCTGGAACTCTCCCTGAAACCATCTTTCCCTCATCCTATGGCTTAAATTGCTTCAAACTCCGAGTGTCCAGACATTTTGGCTCGAACATTCCTTGATTTTGGCCCTGTCACTCTTTCAACTCTGGGGGAGGCACTCGTCACAGGCAGTTTTGCTGTTTGTCTCCCTCATCCACATAGAAAAAAAAGTGGCTTAATTATTTCACTGTTCATTATGCTTCATTATTAAGTTGTAAATCAGACAAAGATGGTCCAAAATTATGGAAAAATTACAATAAAAATGGCAAAAGGAAATACAAAATTGCTTCACTTAAAGTTGTTTCATTAGGTCTCTATTTTCAGGGGAACAAAATATGCTAATCTTGGAATGGTTTATATTCGGCACTTTGCTAGCACTGAGTGAGTGTGAGGGGGGGGGGGGGGTAATGTATCTAACTAGTTCATAATTATATTGCTCTATCAATATTTAACCTTGACTGCTGCCCCTCACTAAATTAGATTATACCTATAGGCCTACTGTAGGTTCAGGAACATTTCATAGCGAGGTCGGTCTTTAGAAATTTGTGCCTCGTAACATCTTTTTTCGCTATTCAGTGTGCAATTTGGTCTGAGTACTGTAGGCTACATGATTAGATTGATATCCAGTATTCAATAAATGGATATCAAATCGTAGTCATGTACTTAACCTTAGAGTGTTTAAGATCTGTATGTGGTAACCCAAGTTCGAATCCCGGGAGGAACACATGCTTTCATTAATTTCATTGGTAGGTGTTTGGTGTTGGGAGTGAGATTAATAAATTAGATTATTCTTAATCTATAATACTGACCTACTCCTAGTTCGAAGGCGACGCAGCACATCTCTATGGCGGCTACAAACTCCAGCAAGCATTCTCTTGCCAGGTGGTGGGAGACGCCCTCATTCAGCCACACACGGAGGTAATGTGACAACACCAGGTGCCCCGCGATGGTTACAGAGGACGCCACGCCAGCCATCATCTGTAGGGGAGATGTCAATTAATAATGGCTAATAGTATAAGTTCACCGTAATAGCTTTCATTCATTCACTGGGAACCTGCACCACATAGCTGCACTCACCCTTCGATTCTTTCTCCAGGCGAGGCTCCAGGCTGCAACTGTTTTCATCCTACATAACTTCCGAGATGGATCGTTCACCTTGGCCATAGTTCGGTTGTGTGGCCTCCCCTTTAGATCTACTACACTCAGGGTTGTCAACCATCAAAACCATCATTTAAGAAGGGTCAACTTCAGGGCGATGTGCCAAGTGCCCATATAGTTGAACGGTATAGCCCTTGATCCTGAGAAAATATTTGATACCAAAGGATTTAGTGGAGCTCTCCAAATAATTTTTCAATGTCTACGTCTCACAAACACAACCTCAAACTAAATTAAGAACAACCCAACCCTTGCCATTTACTGCCCAACACTCACTGACCGATATGTCTTTTTGTTTTCTTCCATTACTTGCCCTCTTATAGTTACCGACTGAAAACATAATAACGCACACCAATTATATAGAAGTACCGGTACACTAAGCAACTGGTAGGTCAAAGATGCAGAAGCTGAAGCATATCCCTTGAGTCCTACCTGTGCATGTGCCTCAATGGCTGGCATGTATTGTAGATCAACAACTTTGTCCTCCTGCACAGACATCGACAGCACCACCCATATATTTTTGTCGAGAGTCCATAACACCCAAAACCAAAACCAAAACCATGATTTATATTGTACCTCGATCGACTAAAGCATATGGACTCCACTATCAAGAGAAGTAAGCTTATCCAAAACTTCTATGTTCTGTATTGATATGCTCTATGTTCTCGTCACTTGCATGCACTGCCTCATCTAATAAGTCATAAAATGCTTGAATTTTAGTCTTAATCAAAACATCCTTTATCCTCAGCTCAGGAATGACCTCAATAAATCAAATTACCCCCTAGCTCTAACAAGTCCTTCATGACTAAATCAGTTTTCCTATTGATAACCAGAATCAAAAGGAATAAAGGCGTCATATCGTGCTGAAAATGTGTTCAAATTCGTATTCTTAAAATGTGTACAAGTTCAGATATACTGTAGTTGTGTAGTCTATTCACACACAAAAAAAAAAAAAAGGAAATCTAACCGTATATAAATCAAAGCGCAGATACATAAATATTTACCTTTCCATCCATATGAAAGATGGATTAAATGCCACCTAATACCTTTCTAGGGATATATTATTATGCGCATTATAATTACCCTTCTATGGGAATGAGTGCTGTTTATAGAGACTACTCGATCGGATTACCATTCCCATTTCTTAAGGTAACATATGTTTTCAAGTTATGTCATCCTTTAACCCTTCACTGGCGGGGCCCGCCTTAAGTCGGGCTCCAATTTGCAGCAAGTTAGGAGCATTATTAAGGCTTTTAAAGGGTTAAAATAGAGTGCAAATGGCCGGGAGCGCAGCAGGCCACACGTCCGACACCCAGGGCTTACCGCCGCCCACTGACTCACGCTCCCTCTGTTCTCGAGAGGCCGGTAGTGTTGCCAGTAGCGAGCGTAGTGGGAAAAAATATGCCGCTATACGCTAAACTCCCATGTTAGTGGTACCACTGCGTGAGAACGACGAGTGCTACGTAGCTCGTTCTGGTCTCATTTTTAAGCTTTTAGCGCCTAGTTTTTTGCTGAATACATTTCTTTTTCATGCAGATACTTGATTGATCATTCAGGAGGGCCTGAATATGCCCAAAATAGCCCAAAACCCCCCCGCAAGACAAGGGTTAAGGGAGAGGATTGCTTAACCTTTTGAGCATTTAATGACGTTTTATCAATATATTCTGGTTGACATTGGACGATTTTACTCGGCTTTAAAAGACCCTAAAGGTATCGAAGGGGTAATATGTATCTCAATTAACTCTTTGACTCCCACCATTCCTTTCTAAGCTTAATATAATCGTCTAATAAAATAACACTCTGTTCTTAACATTAATCATCAATTACAAACCCCAATGCACTCGAATAAACTAAATAAAAGACAAAAATGCGTCCTGAAATACTGCAAGAGTTATGAATACGCGGCCAAGACTCACAAGATCATCCAGGTTAGAGGTTGCAGGCGGCTCATCGTAGGTATCGAAGGAGTTAGGTGGAGAGGCAGCCATGACGCCTTTGGTAGGGATCATGTACAGTACACTATACCACGCAAACTATAATCTATTCGCTGTAAGTAGGCGAGAAATCATGACCTCTAACCTCTGTAACTCAAAAAGGGCTGTGCTGGGCTCTTATAGTTAATCCTTTGGAGATGATGACGCATTTTGACAGTTGATTCTGGCTATTATTAGAGTAATTAGATGATGATGTACAGTTTGGGAAAGATCTGTGGGAATTTTAAGGGTAGTAAAGACTATCTCAATTAATAGATGATGTTATACAGTTTAGGAAGGATATGTGGTAATTATTATATTAGAGTAAAGACTATCTTTATTAACCTGACCTTAATACACCCTTCCTAATCTGAATAAAATCGTCTTGTAATAGCCAGAAAACAGAAAATTAATGAATAATCGGATCGTTAAAGGGTTAACATTATCCAAGGTCTATATACAAGATCTTGACATTATCCTAATGATGGCTTCACAAGCATGTTATTATGGGCGGCCGCGTGCTTGGAAAAGTTTAATTAAGAAGCTTTATCACGTGTCTATTATTACGATAGTTTAATTAAGAAGCTTTATCACGTGTCTATTATTACGATAGTTTGTTTAATTATTATTGAGGATTTTGTTGCCTTTTGCCATTTTCGAGCCATATATTATAGTTTGTCCCTTAGTCTAACAAAAACGCCTTCCCAGATTCCTTCCAACTAAAAATAGTAGGGAAGAATGGTAGAGATTGGGAGTTGAATCAGTTGCTGTTCGCTGATGACACAGCATTGGTGGCGGATTCTGATGAGAAACTGCAGCGGGTAGTCAAAGAGTTTGGTGTGGTTTGTGGAAGGAGGAAACTGAAGGTGAACGTCAATAAAAGTAAAGTAATGGTGTGTAATAGGGGAGAGCATAGGGTGAATCTAGATGTGAGGCTGGATGGGGAAATATTGGAACAAGTAGAGTGTTTTAAATATCTAGGAGGAACGATAAGCAGGAGTGGAGGTATGGAAGTGGAGGTAAAACAGAGAGTGTGTGAAGGAAGGAAGGTTTTCGGAGCAATGGGAAGTATGTGGAAGACGAGAAATCTCGGAGTGAAAGTAAAAAGTGCACTGTATCAAGGAATTGTTGTGCCAACAGTGATGTATGGGGCTGAGACATGGGCTCTGAAGAAAAAGGAGAAAAGAGGGCTGGATGTGATGGAGATGAGCTGCTTGAGGAGTATGTGTGGAGTTACTCGTAGAGACAGATTGAGGAATGAAGAGATACGTAGGAGAGTGGGGCAGCAGGAACATTTGTCAGCCAGAGTGGACAGAAGGGTGCTGAGCTGGTATGGTCATGTTGAACGAATGGGAGATGAAAGGCTTACAAAGAGAATATGTGAGTCAGGTACAAGGGGAGATAGAAGGGCAGGAAGACCCCCATTGAGATGGAGAGACTGTAAGAAAGGCTTTGGATGATAGAGGAATGACTATAGATCAGGCAGGGGAAGTGGTGGTGGACAGGAGTGAATGGAGAATGCTTGTGAATAGTTGAGTGAACACGTGGTCATTTGGAGTAAGGGGTCTGGCGCAAGTTGGACTAGAGAATAGTCCATCAGGTGCCTGGCCCGGGGATACGATTAATATGAAGGGTGCGCCTGGAAGTGTGGTGGGAGGGCTTGTGGCTTTGGCTCCGCTGCATGTCTGCCTGCCGAGATCGGAACCTCTCCGGGTGGTCGGGGGCTGGGGGAGTGCTGGAGCGACCTTGGTGACCCTGGTCTCTGGGTCTTCTCCTGGGTGACCTGGATGTGTGTGAGTTTGTGCTTTTTATCTGTGTTTATTTGTTGTTTTATGTTGTGTTTGTGTTTTCCCTGTTCTTGCTCTGTCTTGAGTCAGCTACCCCCAAAATGGGGATTGGGCCTGAGCATATAGATAGATAGATAGATAGAGAAAAAAAATGCCTATCCAATGTCCCGGCCGAAGGCCAACTTGTTATAGGGTATAAACTCAATATCGCTCGCCCAGGAAAAAAACAAATAGACACCTGGATGGGGGTGGGGAGGTGAAGCGTCTTATTATCGCCAAACTAATAGGGTGAAGTGTCTTAAAATGTCCAAAGTAATGGCGCAAAACAGGGAAGCTCCAAAAAAAAAAAAAAAAAAATCCCTCGGACCAAATAGGGTTAACCACTCATATCCCATTAATATTTCATTCAATGCTTATCCCTTGCATTCTTAATATACGTTTAGATTGTAGCCTACGCATACCTCTCTAACCGGTACATTATAGTCTATTCATTATAAATAGGCCAAAACTCTTGACTACTAACCTCTATAACTCAGAAAAGACGGGAGTAATCGTCCTAATATTTCTACCATTTGGGAAGGGTCAACCGGGGAATAGGTGTGGAAATTTACAGCCCATTTGCTCCAGCCCTTTTTGAGTTATAGAGCTTAGGAGTTACAATTTCTGACCAACCTATAATAAATTAACTATATATACATTTAATGGTGTATATTGACACGACATGGATATAGGAGAGATGAGACAGGCTATAAATTGTTTATCATGTTCACCCCTTGAGGATTATGACGCGTTTTGAGAGTTAATTCTGGCTGTTATTAGACGATTTTAGTCAGATTAGGAGGGGTCTATGAAAGTCAGAGGGTTAATTGAGATAGTATTTACCTTTTGATGACCAACAGTACCTTCCTAAGTTGTACAAAATCGTCTAATGATAGCCAGAATAAATGGTCAAAATGCGTCATAATCCTCAAGGAAGGGTACAGCAGAGGAAATAATAGGGGAGGTGGGGAAGGGAACTGGAGGAGGAGGTGAAGGCGTCGGGGCTTGTGTATTGTTGTAGATGTTAACCCTTTCTGTACCGGCGACGCCTTTTTCATCCTATTCTAGCTATATTGAGAGGATTTTGTGTAATTTAAAAAGGATCTGTGGTACCCGGTAGTCAAAAGAGTTAAGGGAGATAGTTCGAAGCCTCTTAATTGCTGGAGGCCCTTTTGAAGCCGAATACAATTGTCTAACCGTAACCAGAATAAAAATAAAAGGACAAAATTGGTACAGAAAGGGTTAATTAAGTAGAACAATCCCAGAAAAGACATGATAAGCACCTGCTGAACACGTGATCAGGAGGCGGGTATATTATCTACATAGATCATTGTTATCAGACACTATAACCCTCTCTTAAGGGAGCCCACCTCGCATTTTTTATCTTTCTCTCCCTCTCTCTTTGGCTTGTATCCATTCGGCCCCATTCAGCCTACTGTTTTATGACGTTTACCCCCATCCAGGTGTCAATATTTTCCTGGCGAGCGGTAGCGAGCCAGCATATATATATTTATGTTTTAACAGCAAGCTAAATTTGTACATTTTTCGATAGAAAAATTTCTCCAGCGAAGCCGGATTTCTCCATACAATGCTGGCTCGCTATCGCTCGCCAGGAAGAAATCGACACCTGGATGGGGATAAACGTCTTTAAATAGTTGGCTGAATGGGGCCGAATGGATACAAACCAGGGAAATAGAGAAAACAAAGAGATAAAAAAAGCCGTTGACCCACCTTAACACTTTGGATTTAGCAATAATAAGCTCAATCGTGCATGAATAGAGTTTAGACATGTTAATTTGACTGAGAGATTGATTTATAGATGTGGTTTGTTATACGTGAAGCAATATCTGTTTATTATTCATTGTATGTATAATTACTGATGATTTGTATGTATAATTTGTATGTATAATAATGTATAATAACTGATGATTTGTATGTATAATTTGTATGTATAATAATGTATAATAACTGATGATTTGTATGTATAATTTGTATGTATAATTTGTATGTATAATAATGTATAATAACTGATGATTTGTATGTATAATTTGTATGTATAATAATGTATAATAACTGATGATTTGTATGTATAATTTGTATGTATAATAATGTATAATAACTGATGATTTGTATGTATAATTTGTATGTATAATAATGTATAATAACTGATGATTTGTATGTATAATTTGTATGTATAATAATGTATAATAACTGATGATTTGTATGTATAATTTGTATGTATAATTTGTATGTATAATAATGTATAATAACTGATGATTTGTATGTATAATTTGTATGTATAATAATGTATAATAACTGATGATTTGTATGTATAATTTGTATGTATAATAATGTATAATAACTGATGATTTGTATGTATAATTTGTATGTATAATAATGTATAATAACTGATGATTTGTATGTATAATTTGTATGTATAATAATGTATAATAACTGATGATTTGTATGTATAATTTGTATGTATAATAATGTATAATAACTGATGATTTGTATGTATAATTTGTATGTATAATAATGTATAATAACTGATGATTTGTATGTATAATTTGTATGTATAATAATGTATAATAACTGATGATTTGTATGTATAATTTGTATGTATAATTTGTATGTATAATAATGTATAATAACTGATGATTTGTATGTATAATTTGTATGTATAATAATGTATAATAACTGATGATTTGTATGTATAATTTGTATGTATAATAATGTATAATAACTGATGATTTGTATGTATAATTTGTATGTATAATAATGTATAATAACTGATGATTTGTATGTATAATTTGTATGTATAATAATGTATAATAACTGATGATTTGTATGTATAATTTGTATGTATAATAATGTATAATAACTGATGATTTGTATGTATAATTTGTATGTATAATAATGTATAATAACTGATGATTTGTATGTATAATTTGTATGTATAATATGTATAATAACTGATGATTTGTATGTATAATTTGTATGTATAATAATGTATAATAACTGATGATTTGTATGTATAATTTGTATGTATAATAATGTATAATAACTGATGATTTGTATGTATAATTTGTATGTATAATAATGTATAATAACTGATGATTTGTATGTATAATTTGTATGTATAATAATGTATAATAACTGATGATTTGTATGTATAATTTGTATGTATAATAATGTATAATAACTGATGATTTGTATGTATAATTTGTATGTATAATTTGTATGTATAATAATGTATAATAACTGATGATTTGTTACAACTTTAGCTTGCTGTCAAAACAAAAATATATACCGGTACCGGTATATACTGGCTCGCTGCCGCTCGCCAGAAAAAATATTGACATCTGTATAGGGGTAAACGTCTTAAAACAGTAGGCTGAATGGGGCCAAATGGATACAAGCCAAAGAGAGAGGGAGAGAAAGATAAAAACAGCGAGTGGGCTCCCTTAAGGTTAGTGTCGCTGTTCACAAGGACCCACACAAGTCATAGGCAAGATAACTTGACCCTTAATTAACCTCTGTAACTTAGAAATGGCTAAAGCAAATGAGCTGCAAATGTCCACACCTATTCCCTGGCTGACTCTTCCCAAATGGTAGAAATATAAACTTGATTACTCTAATCCCTTTTGAGTCATAGAGGTCAGGATTTCTGGCCTAGACCAGACAAGATGGCTGGAGTAAAGTAAGAAAGAAGAGTAATTGGACAGAGGAAGAACAAGCTGAGAAGTGAGAAGTACAGTAGAAGACTGAAAGTTCTGGCCTGACCAGACCAGATGGCTGGAGTAAGGTAGGAAAGAAGAGTAATTGGATATAGGAAGAACAAGCTGAGAAGTGAGAAGTACAGTAGAAGACTGAAAGTTCTTGGGCTCAACCAAGTTGCTTCATAATTAATATAAACTGACTATATACTGTATATACTGGCATTATATAAAACACGTCAACGAATCTTTTTGATCGACTGTACGAATTAACTAACAATATAACACAACGAGACGAACAAGCTCGGTTAACACTATCTGATCCGACGTCTTGGGGGTTATTATGATATTTTACATACATACATACAATGGTTTAACGTCATTTTTCCATTACATGCAATGTAACGGCTCAGACGGGGTTGCCTTTCAGAAGTTGGAGTGTACTGTAGTACAATAAAGTCCCGCCACAGCACTGCCCCACCAAGTCATCACTGTGGTTGATGTTGGTATAGTGCTAACCGTGCCTCAGCAAGACTCAACAGAGTCCCCCTGCAGCAATTGCACCTGCAGTATCTGCAACCACACCAGCCTTAACAGTGTTACAAAAAGACAGCACCATAACAAGACTCTACTGTATATTAGTCAATTGGACTATAGAACAATAAAGTCCTGCCCCAACAATGCTCCAACATGCAAACACTGTTGCTGACACAGGTGTGGTGCCAAACAGCGCTCAGGTAAGACTCAGTCCCCTGTGGCACCTATCCGCACCCCACCAGCCTCGGCAGTGCCATACTAAGACAGTGCTACGATAAAGACTTTATTTTTTTATTTTTTTTTTTTTTTCTATATTCCAACTTACTTCCTCTCGGGCATAGGCTGAGAGCCTTAACATTCACCGCTTTACAATGAACAGTGAAGCCCGTGAGGTCTTGTTCCAGTCTAGGGAGTGAGACATGTGAAGCACGTAGAGTACAACGAGCACCTGCCATCTTGCCTTCACATGAGGCACGGTGCTCACTCATGGCCCGAAACGACCCATCTCTGAAGCCACCTCGTTCCTGTGCTTCACTGTCTCACCCACTACACTCGGACTCTCACACTTACACATACACAACGCCACCTGTTGAGCAGATAACTCACCAGGCATTGCACCCCTATAGCATATTTTGAATATGGGAATATTCATACAGTGCTATTCAATCAGGGAACAATGAGGGTATTTTATTGACGTTTCGGTGGGCTTGTGGTAATGCACTGATACCAGGTACAGCACAAATTCCATCCCAATAATATCTTCCCATTGATACATCGGGATTTGAACCCGGGACCTTTGGATTACCAGGCCAGTGGCAAGACCACTCCACCACACCTCCCCTGCATAGTAATGGTAATGCATAGTAATGCATAGTAATGCATAGTAATGGCTGTTGGTCCACAAGTCTATCGCCATCCCCCCTATTAGTCGCCTTGTACGACACGCAGTAGGATGCGTGAGGCATATTCTTTTTTTTCCTCCACCATTAGATGAAGGCCCCCTTACCCCCTGGGGGGATTTGTTTGTTTTTGCCATTTTCCAGCAATGTATTTTACTTTGTCCCCTAGGTTAACAAAAACGACTTCCCAGACTTCCTTCAAACTAAAACAAGCGTACATAGACCCCATTCAAGCTAAATTGGTACATTTTTTGGTAGAAAACTATCCCGACAGAAGGTCAATTTCTTATAAATTACAGACTCGCTATCGCTCGACCAGAAAACAATCAACACCTGCATGGGGTGAAGTGTCTTATTATCGCCAAACTATTAAGGGATCTAGATACCTTACATGAATGGTCAGTAAATTGGCAGATGAAGTTTAACATTGACAAATGCAAGGTATTAAAGATAGGGAAGATGCAAACAAATGTTAAATATAAACTAGCTAATTTAGAATTAGAAAATTCAGACTGCGAGAAAGATCTAGGTGTGTTTGTTAGCAATGATTTGAAGCCTAGAAAACAGTGTATAAGCGTTCGCAATAAGGCAAACAGGATTCTGGTTCATCTCTAGTGTGAGTAACAGAACTGCTGATGTTATCTTAAAACTTTACTTGTCATTAGTGAGACCCATATGGATTATGCTGTCCAATTTTGGTGTCCTATTACAGAATGACATAGATTCATTGGAGAGAATTCAGCGTAGAATGACAAAAATGATCCATAATATTAGAAATTTTCCGTATGAAGAAAGGTTGAAGAAATTAGGTTTACATTCGTTAGAGACGCAGAGTTAGAGGGGATATGATAGAGGTGTTCAAGTGGGTTAGTGGGATTAACAAAGGGGACATGACAAATGTACTAAAGCTCAGTGATAGCGAAAGAACTCGTACCAATGGTTCAAATTAGATAAATTTCGTTTCAGAAAGATATAGGCAATGGTTTGGTAACAGAGTTGTAGATGGGTGGAATAGGCTACCAAGTGATATAGTGGGATCAAGAACGATAGGGGGCTTTAAGAAAAAATTGGATAAGCATATGGACGAGAAGGGTTGGGTGTGAAGGGGGATCAGCCGGGTTGGGCCAATCAGCGCTCTGCAGACCCCGTAATCCTGCGTTAATCTCTAACCGGTTTGGTAAGATGATCCTCAGGGTATTAGAGTGTTGAGCCTATAATTGGGCTTTGTAATTGGGGTTGTGTGGGACAGGGATCTGCCTTGCTTAGGCCAATCGGCTTTCTGCAGACTCCCATTTTCTTATGTTCTTATTGGAGTGAAGTGTCTGAAAATCTTTAAACTAATGGAACGGGACAAGGAAGTTTAAAAAAGCCTTCCCTCGGTCCAAATAGGGTTAAGATACTAATATACCGAATATATAAAATAAAGAAACAAGGTGATGAGATTTTCTTGATCGCCTGTACTGCGACCTGACGAAATAAAGCGAAATAAACAAGTTCCCTTAACCCTAGTTAGCCCAAGGGGGGTCTTTTGGACCTCACCTGTTTCGCTCCATTAGGTTGGAGATTTTAAGACGCGTTACCCCATTAGTTTGACGATAATATTACGCTTCACCAAATTCATATGTCGATTTGTTCTGGTCGAGCGACAGCGAGCCTGTAATTTAGAACAACTCGGCCATCAGCCGCGATATTTATTTAACGACAAATGTAGAAATTTAGTTTGAAGGGAGTCTAGGAAAGCGTTTTTGTTAGCCTTGGGGACAAACTAAAATCCGCTGCTCGAAAATGGCAAAAACAAGCAAACTCTTCAATAAAAATTAAACAAAATCTCCTAATAACTCCCAAGACGTTCGGTCAGTATAGTGTTAAGTCGGCCTAAACAATGTCCTATAACAGTGTACAAATGGGGCGATATGGGTGAGGTGGTCAGGTAATAATTATACGGTCTAAGCTTCACCACTGTACCGGCTATACTGATCAAGGGAAGGGTGGGGGGGGAGTAATCAGCTGTGTGTGTGTGTGTGTTTGTATATGAATGAGTACTTGTGTGAATGTGTGTGTGTCGTACAAGATGTTTTGCTTTAATCAGCTGTTATCTATCATCTTGAGAATGGTTACCTGTTCGTCTGGCTAAAGTAATTTTTTTTTATTATTTTTTTTTGTGTAGCCTAACCTGGATATCCGTAAAGTTAAAAAAAAAAAAAATAACAAATAAAAATAAATACAAAAAAACACACACACACACACACCTCAAGATCCCCCTTCGAGATAAATGTGTAAATTTTTTGGTAGAAAAATGTCTTCGCTATCGCTCGCCAGGAAGAAATTGATACCTGGATGAATATAAACGTCTTAAAACAGTTGGCTGAATGAGGCCGAATGGATACAAGCCAGGGAAAGAGAGAAAAGGAGAGAAAGATAAAAAGAAAAGCCGGTGACCCCCCTTAATACCCTAGTGAAATGACTGTGAAACTCCATTAGCCTTGAGGATTATGACACATTTGACACTTTATTGTGGCTATCATTTGACGATTTTATACAGCTTAGGAAAGATCTGTGGGAATTAAAAGGGGTACAGACTCTTTCAATTAACCCTCTGACTTCCATATACCGGACACTTCCTAATCTGAATAAAATCTTCTAATGTCTCAAGTCTCATGCTAAAAATGATGACTATAATGCAAATAATAGTAGTGATGGTGCAACAGAAGATGGAAATGTCGCTAAAAACAAAGGTAAATTAGGTATAAAGAAAAGAAGTAAATTGAGAGTATATTACACAAACTGTAGGAGTCTATGTAACAAAATGAACGAACTTAGAGCCCTTGTTAGCAAAGAAAATATAGACATAATAGCGCTAACTGAAACGTGGATTAATACAGAAACCAGGCATTTTTTAGCAGAATTTGATATACCAGGATATAGTTTGTTTAAATATGACCGAACAAGTAAGAGGGGTGGCGGTATAGCAGTGTTTGTCAGGAGTACATTAAAAAGCTGTATTAAATCAGGTATTAGACTAAATAACGATAATGAAAGTGTTTGGGTAGAGGTTAACGAAGGTAGTGAGACCATAGTTATTGGAGTTATGTATAGACCGCCAAATATGAGTAGAAATGACGGAACGTCATTATGGGAGGAAATTAAAATGGCATCAAGGTTTAGCAATGTGTGCATTATGGGGGATTTTAATTTTCCGAATATAGATTGGCAGCATCAAATAGGAGACTCTGATTCTGAGGAGTTTATAGAGGTAGTACAAGATAGTTTTTTATTTCAATTCATAGATACGCCGACTAGAGGTAATAATATTCTCGATTTAGTTTTCAGTAACAATGAACATATGGTAAATAATGTAGAGATAGGGGGACCACCTAGGAAATAGTGACCACAATTCTGTGTATTTTAATATACAATGGAAAGGTAATACCAGAGAGAATACAACATTAATACCTGACTTTAGAAAAGCCAATTATGGTGGGTTAAGAAGAGCCCTATTAGCGGACCCTATGGTCAAAAAATTAAGTCGATCCAGGTGTCCAAATGAGTGTACCCCTTCTCAGGCACCTGTCATCTTAAGTCAGGAAGAGACGTCAACCTTGGTAGATACATACGATAATTTTATCAAGTCAGTATTCAATGCACAAAATAAATACATCCCCAAAAGAAAATTTAGATCAACACAGAACCAACCCAAATGGATGAATAATAGACTATTAGATCTTCTAGGACAAAAGAGAGGAATATATAGAAAAATTAGAAAAGGCGAAATTCACCTACTTGCTTACTATCAGAATCTATCAAGACAGGTAAAAAAGGATATTAGGAAAGAAAAAAGAAATTATGAAATTAAGGTTGCCAATGACTCAAAAAATAATCCTAAAGCTTTTTACCAACTATATAAATCCAAGGTTAGAGATGTAATTGGTCCCTTAAAACTTCGATAGGAGAAATGACAGAAAATGATTTAGAAATGTGCAGTACATTAAATGGTCAATTTCTTTCCGTTTTCACTAATGAAAATTTGGCACAGTTTCCAGAAGTCCGTAAGGTATATAGCGATAGTATAGAAAATAGGTTAAGTACGGTTACTATAAGTAGAAATGATGTGCTTAAGGAAATTGACAGACTGAAACCTCATAAATCGCCTGGTCCTGATGAGGTATATGCTAGAGTATTAAAAGAATGTAGGGATGAGTTAAGTTACCCATTAACATTTTTATTTAACAAGTCATTGGAGACAGGTATAGTTCCAGAAGCTTGGAAGCTTGCAAACGTAGTTCCGATCTTCAAAAAAGGTGACAAATCAATAGCATCCAATTACCGTCCCATTAGTCTTACATCAATCATAGGAAAGCTACTAGAGTCAATTATTGCTAGTAAAATTAGAAACCACTTAGATACATTTAATTTAATAAATTCTTCTCAGCATGGATTCACTCAGGGACGTTTCTTGCCTTACTAATTTGCTTAGTTTTTTCTCAGAGGTATATGAAGCAGTAGATAATGACAAGTCATATGATATAATATATTTAGATTTCAGTAAAGCTTTCGACAGAGTCCCCCACGAGAGATTGATGAGAAAGGTTGAGGCGCATGGAATAGGTGGGGCGTTGTTGGGATGGATTAGGTCATGGCTAATTGGTAGGAAGCAGAGAGTCAGCATAAATGGTACGAAGTCAGAATGGGGAGCAGTCAAAAGTGGTGTCCCCCAGGGATCTGTATTAGGTCCTCTGTTGTTTGTTATATACATAAATGACCTTGATTTAGGTATAACTAGTAGGATAAGTAAATTTGCAGACGATACCAAGATGGGGAGAACAATTGATTCAGATAGAGATATAGAGTGCCTCCAAAGGGATCTAGATACCTTACACGAATGGTCAGTAAATTGGCAGATGAAGTTTAACATTGACAAATGCAAGGTATTAAAGATAGGGAAGATGCATACAAATGTTAAATATAAACTAGCTAATGTGGAATTAGAAAACTCGAATTGTGAGAAAGATCTAGGTGTGTTTGTTAGCAATGATTTGAAGCCTAGACAACAGTGTATAAGCGTTCGAAACAAGGCAAACAGGATTCTCGGGTTCATCTCAAGGAGTGTGAGTAACAGAACTGCTGATGTTGTCTTAAAACTTTACTTGTCATTAGTGAGACCCCATATGGATTATGCTGTTCAATTTTGGTGTCCTTATTACAGAATGGACATAGATTCATTGGAGAGAGGACAACGTAGAATGACAAAACTGATCCATAATATTAGAAATCTTCCGTATAAAGAAAGGTTGAAGAAATTAGGCTTACATTCGTTAGAGAGACGCAGAGTTAGAGGGGATATGATAGAGGTGTTCAAGTGGGTTAGTGGGATTAACAAAGGGGACATGACAAATGTACTAAAGCTCAGTGATAGCGAAAGAACTCGTACCAATGGTTTCAAATTAGATAAATTTCGTTTCAGAAAAGATATAGGCAAATATTGGTTTGGTAACAGAGTTGTAGATGGGTGGAATGGACTACCAAGTGCTATAGTGGGATTAAAAACGATAGGGAGCTTTAAGATAAAATTGGATAAGCATATGGACGAGAAGGGTTGGGTGTGAAGGGGGATCAGCAGGGTTGGGCCAATCAGCGCTCTGCAGACCCCCGTAATCCTGCGTTAATCTCTAACCGTTTTGGTAAGATGATCCTCAGGGTATTAGAGTGTTGAGCCTATAATTGGGCTTTGTAATTGGGGTTGTGTGGGACAGGGATCTGCCTTGCTTAGGCCAATCGGCTTTCTGCAGACTCCCATTTTCTTATGTTCTTATGTTCTTAATAATAGCCAGCAAAGAACTGCGTCGTCGTATCTCTTAGGGTTAATATTGGATGATCCCTTCCCCCCCCCCCCCCCGCCACCAAATATGACCATGAAGAGATTGTGGATAGTAACTAGCTTGATTATTCACTCCCACAGGAGGTCTAGGGATCAAACCCAAAACCTCCCTTTAACTAGCCTTGTACACCCCTTTATTAAACTCCTGATTATAGTGTAACCATGATAAACTATAAAGAGCAGGCCTCGTATTGCAATCTGAGCTTAACGGGAGGTTTTTAGTTAGTTCGCTAGACTTCCATCAAGCTTAACATTACAGCCCCTAGACCCCCTTTCAAAATAAATTTGTAAATTTTTCGGTAGAAAAATTTCCCGGCCGAAGGCCGCTTCTTCTTAAAGTACAGGCTCGCTATCGCTCGCCAGGAAAAAATCGACACCTAAATGTCACGAAAAGTCTGAAAAATTACATAAATTGGGCGAAAGTTCTTATAATCGCCAAACTAATGGGGCGAACATCTTAAACTATCAAAAGCAATGGGGCTAACCATGGGTCAAATCAAAAAATCCCTCCAGTGGAAATCTCCCCTTAAATACCCTCACATTTAATTTAAGATGCAGAGCCGGAATACAATAAAAGAACCATGTTATGTTTGTATTCTGGTTAACATGAGAATATTTGACTAAGATTAGGAAGGTTTGGCCTAATTAGTTTGAGGATTTCAGGTATTGATTCATTCTCCCCCCCCCCCCCCTCCCCCCCCCCCCCCCCCCCCCCCCCCCCCTCCCCCCCCCCCCCACCCCCAACCCAACCCCCCGAGCGAAGACTGATAACAGCATCTAGTGTTTAATATACGGTCTTTGGCCGCCCCCGAGTATATCATATACAAAACAATTGTATGTATATAAGCTTGAGTTAGTTTGAAAGGGAGCTAGTCTTCTCTCTATCCTCCTCCTTCTCTCTTCTCCTCTCTCGCCTCGACCCCTTCCCTCTCATCTCTCTCTTCTCTATCTCCTCTTCTCTTCTCTCGCTCTCTCCCCTCCTCGCATCTCTCCCTTCCTCTCTCTTCTCTCTCTCTTCTCCTCTCTCTCCATCTCTCCTCTCTATTCCTCCCCTCCTCCTCACCTACTCCCTCTCTCCCTCTCTCTCCCTCTCCTCCTCTCTCTCCCTTTTCTACTTCTCTTTCGCTCTCTCTCTCTCTCTCCTCTTCTCTCTCACTCTCTTCCTCTCCCTTCCTCTCTCCTCTCCCTCCTTATCCCTTCTCTCTCGCTCTCTCTCTCTCTCTCTCTCTCTTCTATCTTCTCTCTTCTCTCTTCTCTCCTCTCTTCTCTCTCTTCTCTCTCTCGCATCTATCGCTCTCTCTTCCACCTCCTCTCTTCTTCCTCACCTCTCTCCCTCTTCTCCTCTCTCTCTCTCTCTCTCTCTCTCTCTCTCTTTTCCTTCCTCTCTTCACTCCTCCTCCTTCTCTCTCCTCCCATTCTCTCTCTCTCTTTCTCTCCTCTCCTCGCTCTCTCTCTCTCTTCTCTGTTCTATCTCTCTTCTCTCCTTCTCTCTATCTGCTCTCTCTCTCTCTCTCTTCTCTTCTCTCTTCCTATCTCTCTCTCTCTCCTCTTTTTTTCTCTCTCTTCGGAACGG